>OZ038491.1:49486608-49496608 GCA_964036315.1 Acanthosepion esculentum | reverse complement strand
CGTATATCTAAAGTGTTTTGAATGTTGTTGATAAGCATTATAATTCCGAGCGGCAATTCGACGACCAGAAAAAGGCCGACAACAGCGACCAACATCAGCGTTGTACAATTCGTGTCTTTTATGTTCTTTGATTCGCTTCGTTTGTTCTGCATGAGCAGAAGCTCGCGCCGTTTCTTCGCTTGCCTCATTGCGTTGATCAGAAGCGCGTTGAGGACCACAAGCGCCGTGCAAGGTATGAAATGAACAAATATGACGCGGAACCAGTAGTAGCAATTGTAGTAGATTTTCTGCCAGCGAACTAGCCAGTCAGAACGGACCACCTGACAGCCGTACACCGTTTTGTTCTCGTAAATCACTGATTGCACCTCGATGGTACGGTAATGATATTCGAAGAAGCGTAGTATTTGAATGAGTGTCGCGAACACGTAGATCACCACTGTTCCTTTGATGACGTTATCGATGGTGCACCATGTTCGAGCTTTAAACGAATGACATACGTAGATGTATCGCTGCACAGCCAGGGCGAGGGTCAGCCATATGGAAGCAGTGTGAAAAATCGTCGGTACAATGTCTGTAAATATTCGATATATTCCGCAACTCCAAGACGGCATATAATCGCGATAATAGCCCGTTGTATAAAAGTAGACGTAAATCGGCATTGGGATGAGTCCGGTGAACATGTCGGACAGGGCCATCCCGATGAGAACGCAATTGGTTGGGGACTTCATGTTTCGTTTCATGAGGACAATGACGACCAGCGAGTTAGTTATGACTGTAATGGCCACGAGATGTGGCGTTATGTAACCGAGAATTGGAACAGAAAGATAGTCTGTGGCGCTGGTTATGCGATATATTCTTTCATTGGTGCGCTCTTGAAGGCCTGGGGTGGTGACCCAATCCGCAGTTGGTTCAGGACTGGTCACCTCATCTTCCATCATTAAGTCAGGGCTGGACACTGACATATTGATCCGTTTCACTATTTCCGCTTATACGATGATTGGTATCTGCATTATAATAACCCTGTAATAAAAACGAAAAATACATTAATAAACAATAATAATAATAATAATAATAATAATAATAATAACAGCAACACCAAAAACAACAACAACAACATCAATAATAATAATAATTTTTTTTGTCAGTGGAAAGTGTCATGATGCCATTTTTAACCTTAGGTCCCTGGGCGGGACCCGGAAAGAAATGTGTACACCCCAGAAATCAAAGGAAATAAAAACAACAACAACAATAATAATAATAATAATAATAATAATAATTATAATAATAATAATAATAATTTAATAATAGCAATTTTGTAGAGTTCCAGAAGACTGCCATCATTTATTTAGCCAGGATTCCCCGGAAAACTCTTAAGTTGTGCAGAGTCTTGTTGAGGCCATGGCTCAAGGACAGAATTTATTTTTATTACATGAATGTGCAACACCAACATGATGATAATAATAATAATAATAATAATAATAATAATAATAATAATAATAATAATAATGATGATGTGACGTTTGAACATAATATCAGTTTGTGTCGACCATACGTATGCAAACCTAAAATAGACAAACGCAACAAAGAAATAAATGCCTAATAGAATTGGCGGGAAAAACGTGAAAAGCAACTCGAAGTAGAGGGTTACTGAATGAAATTTGTGATATGAACACAAGAAGAAGTAGGAAGAGAAGACTACGAGAAAATGGTGGATAGATAATTATTGAGCCTAGACTTGAAGAAGAAGAATAATAATAATAATAATAATAATAATAATAATAATAATAATAATAATAATGATGATGATGATGATGATGATGATGATGATGATGATGATAATAATAATAATAATAATAATAATAATAATAATAATATAATCAAGTCCGTCTCGGCAGGCGTGCAGTCGTTGATGGTAGCTAAATCGAAACGCTATTTAAAAACAAACTACGTCACGCGACACGTGACATCATCGCGATCAAATCTCCCATATGAGTGTTGTAAGACATTGGCAAACGGTTGCATAGATGAATTACGACGATGTTTTGGTGCCTCAACTTTTAAAGGAAAACGTTTAATTGACCGAATTTCCATCCGAGATTCACTGCTCAAGTGGAACAAAACGAGCGGTTTTTGAAAAGAAAGATCACAGTCGTTGAAAAATAGATGGTTTCCAAATAATTTGAAGCTGGTAAGGTCCGATGGGGAAATCAAAAGCTGGTCTGCATCCGAAGAACGTGATGCTATGCAGCGAATGAGAGTGGAAAAGCATTGTGTATTAGGAGCTCCTTCCGTCAATCCAGGCGTAGTATTCAGACAAGTACTGATCAAAGTTGGATCAACTGAAGGCAGCAACCAATTCAATACTTGCGGAATTGACCAACCTGAAGGGCGCCGTCTTCTATTAAATCAACGCCAAACTTACTGGTTTATTGCAGACCCAGTAGAATAATGATAAAATTTCAATGTTCAAATATATAAAGATCTTGCCCACCTGGAAATTTATCTTCGGATTACAAATTATTTCGATCCCTATAAAATGTCCTTTATGTGAAGAACTTTAATTCTCGGTAAGCATGTAAAAACCACTTTGAACCGTTTATCACAATGAAAGGTACCAAGTTCTTTTTTAATCATTTCGGCCCAAGGGAGGCAACAGAGCCATTAACACAGATGGGGTTAGTCAGTATGAAAGAATACAAGAAAAAACATTATCAAGAACGGTAACAATAAAAGAGCATAATTTAAGAGGACGTACAGTAACGATTGACATTGAATTTACATTTTTGAAAATCAAACTTGACGGATAATTAAGAAGACAGAAGAAAGTTCCACAAGCGAGAAGTGCGAGAAAAAAAAACTCTTAGCATTTATGGCTAAATCTAGCTATTTCGACTGTAAATTTTGCTGCTAATCTAGTACTGAGCTTATATTCATAAAATCTAGATATCATAAAGGAGAGTAATATTTATGTTGAGAATACAAAAATATGGCACAAGGCCAATAGGAAGGGTCGATGAAGGATGGTCTTCAATTTGTTTTATCTTAAACCTAACAACTACAATTACTGATCCAAACACACCACAGTATTCCTTACACGAAAACAACACATTCCTACTTACCATTCTTACTTCAGCCACCGTAATACCACTAAGTCTCTATGAAACCTTAACTCTTTCCCATATGTATAATTTGCCTGTAGAGGTGGAGAATAAAAAACAAGGAAAGCTACATACGGCGGTGGGAAAGTGATTGAAGACGAGATAACAGGTTATAACCACAAATCTCTGTCAACGTTATTTATAGCGGATACTCATATTTGAATAGACGCTCTATTATTTAAACAGTGTATTTATTTTCCTCTACCAGCCTGAACTTTTGAGAAATCTTATTGAAGAAAAATATGCGCTCTTCAGCAGGATTCGAACCGGAGTCGCTCTTGGCAGGAGAAAGCGTCGTTATATTCGACGCGCTTATACTGACTCACTTACGAAGTGCATCACCCAAAGCAACGTTGAATAGTGCCTTATAAACGCAAATCTTTCTCCGACTCTCGAAATATTCATATCTGCATAGTTTCGTAACCTAACATGTACAAAGTAATTTCTAAAAAAAGTAGTGTTTTTTTATTATTAATTAATCAGACATTTTATTACTTAAAAGTTATTTATATTGGATGCCCATATTTGAGTAGACCCTCCGTTTATTTATTAAACTCTATATATATTTATTTTCATTTGCCGGCCTGAATATTCGAGAAATCTTATTAAAATAAATATGTGCTCTCCGGCAGGATTCGAACCTGCCTCAAGCCCTGGGAGGAGAAACCTCGTTAGATACGACGTGATTATCCCGACTTAGCTTTATGTACTTCAAGGTGGTGTAAGGGTTACCAAGGTCTCACTAGATCAGTTACGACGAGTAATGAGTTTGGACTTCACTGGGTGCGCCATATTTTCGGCTTTGCGTCACACCTAAGCTTCGCTTAGAACATCATTATACCGACTCAGCTATGGAGAGCCCCCCCCCCGGCCATCAAGCAAAGTTGAATAGTGCCTTATATGGTTTTAATAAATTTACATGCAAATATTTAAATAGTACTTTTGAACACTATTTACATTATTCGGACTATTCTCTTCATCTTTGTCGCCATATTTATCACAACGTTTCGGCCGTTGTACGCTCCGGCCCTCTTCAGGCGGTTGGAATGTCGAACAGAACTCTTTATTTCGCTCGCTGGGGTAGACTGTTCTAGTTCCACGTGCCATGTTTCATGGATGTCACTTATCACTTATCGTCTGTTAATTCCCCTCTCCAAGTTCTCCACAACCATAAGCAGGTATTGAACTCACACTCTTTGGGTCCTGTCACTGGATCTAACTAGAACAGTCTACCCCAGCGAGCGAAATAAAGAGTTCAGTTCGATATTCCAACCACCCGAAGAAGACCGGAGCGTACAACGGTCGAAACGTTGTGATAAATATGGCAACAGAGATGAGGACAATAGTCCGAATAATGTAATTAGTGTACGTAATGCCTCATCTCAGAAATATAGACAGTGCTTTTGAAATTCATTGAAATAATCGCTAAGGCCTTTTCCTCCAAGCCAGTACATTTGTTTAATGATGGTTGGTAGGTGTATACTTTAGATAAAGAAAGAACGAAAGAAAGAAAAATTTGTTTGTGAGATTAAAGTAGATATTGAATGAACAAAAAAACTGTCACTATGTTAACTAAAGATCACAATAAATAATTTCAAGTAATCGTTACAAATCCTTGCTTTTGTAGACGTTAATCCATGTTTTTTATTGGCTTATTGAAAATCAGGGACACGACAAAACCTTTGTTTTCCAGAAAATACGGAATTAATAGTTATTATTTACATTCTAATATCCTTCTTTTGTTTGTCTTTCCCTAGCGGGAATTAGTATAACCACGTGACAGCTATCAGGTCTCAGGAATACACACAGGGATCGTTATAGAGGAAAGACGCTCATACAAGGACGCGGGACCTGCTCCTAGGCCAAAGACCAGCTCCAGACGAAGGGAATCACAGAACTGTTCTAATGAATAAGATAACAGTTATCTGCGTCAAAAACGTAAGGCACACTATATATTCTATGTAGTGGATGACATATCTCGGTATTGGCTTTTCTAAAAATAATAAATATTGTTATCGTAATAACTTGCTTCTAAGCCTTTTCCTTAACTTATATACTCCTACACCTTCATCTTTTTTTATATTAGTGTCTCCGCGTCCTTGTAGGTGATTAATTATTTCCTATTCTACAACCTCTTTCTCGCAGACGAGACGTCGCAAGCTTCTGATGTTCTATCGCTATTTCCATGGAAAGTGTTCAGACAAATTGCACTATTTAGTTCCAACCAGTCCCAGACTTCACGATGTTTAACAACACGCCCACGTGTGTCGAATGTGGCACAAGGCCGGTTTAATGTGGGCTTTCCGAGACTTCACGGCTATGATCCGCCATGCCACCATTATTCCCTTCGTATTCGTTGGTGAGAAGTAAGTTTCACTCACGCAGGGGCTTCCCACGGACCTGTGGAACCGTTTCCTAAGAGGTTGGTTTCTCGATCACTAGAATCTTAGCCTCTTTAAGAATACACTCTTTAGTTTCATCGGTCCTAACCTTCACGGCTAAGACCCACAATGCCATGCATATTGTAGCGAACCAGCCTCGTTCCCTTCGTGTTTGGTGAGATTTAAGTTCCACACACGTAGCCGCTTCTCACGGACCACTGACCTGTGGAACCGTCTCCCAAGAGGTTGCTTCCCCGATCACTACAATCTTAATCTGTTCAAGTCTAGGGTTAACCGTTCCACACATATCCGCATTAGCTGTGCTTCTTACTTTGTAACCCACTACTTTGAGTGGCACTTGGTCCTTGTACAGTGTGAACATAATTGTGATGTATTTCTAGTGAAGAATGCTTAGAATTCTATAGGCAGAAAATATGAGATACAAGGGTGGGAAAAAACGAACACCAAAGAAGCATACAGTTAGAATCAAAAACAGACATTTGTAATTCCCGGAAAACATAACGAGGAAAAGAGTTCCACTCTCGACACAGTGCAAATACGTCTTTGCGTCCTTTTGGGTGATGAATTGTTTCCAACCCGACAACCCCTTTCTCACAGACGAGACGTCGCAAGCCTCTCGCTACTCTATCGCTATTTCCATGTCAACCGTTATCATCCACCCATATCCGCCTCTGCGACATTTTAATCAGGACTTGAACAGCGGGAACATCACCGTAAAAAAATATCACATGTTTCGGCCTTTGTGTCATATGGTCTTCAATTATTTCTCGATACGGCCAGGCTTTAGAGAAATTCGAACTGAATGTTTTATTTAATATAAATGTGTAGATAATTCGCTTCCTTTTGCCCACGTCTAATGATATTTAATGATATTTTTTGGCCTTTTTTTTTAGTTTGGATTGTTGATAGCCCTCCCGAAACAGGAGGGCTATCACTGAGTCTGAAAAAATAACAGTATAGTAAAGAGAGGCTGAGGGGTTAAACGTTCGCTTTTCGACCGTGAGAAACAGGTTCGAAACTCACCATGGTCGATTTGGCAGTGTGATGACTTCTTGATGTCGTCGATCCGTGCGAGGCGACAGCAGCATGTGGCCCCTTTGGAAAGTGCCTAAAAATCCGTACCACGGGTTGACTCAAGCCTTGTGAATGAAATTGAGTTGATGAAACAATTTGGCATCCGTCTATCGTTGTCCGAGCACGAAGTCACAATCCATCGAGATCGTAGCCTTGGTCAGACTATTGACCACGCCCGATAAAGCGATCTCTCCCAGAATAGTTGCTGTACAAACCGTAGGCGTTGAACAAACACAAATGTGCGTGAGTAACAGGGATTGGTCAGCCGTCCTCGTAGACACGCATGCTCGGATACGAGCGGTCAGCCATTACTTATTCAATTCCTGGGCTGGATAGTACAGGCTTAAGCTCAGTGGAAACGTGTCGATCAATAACTGATCAATACTACAAGCAGAACAAAAGCAAAACAAGATCAATCAATCCCCGTAGATTAAATAAAGGGTTCAATTCAAAATTCCTTGATGTTTACCAGGATCGATAGACTCCTGAAGCAATCCGGATGGTTATGATAATAACAACAAAGATGACGATATTTATTATGAAAAATAAGGATAATCTTTTGAAAAAAAATATTTGAAAACTATAACTTCTCGAAAATTGCCCTACCTCTTGAAATTCTAGAGCTGACTGTCGTGGAAAATGAAAATTACCGTATTGAGCTTACCCTTCAGTTCATCTGATTACACGACTTTGATATTGCTTTTATAGACAGAATTCTATTTTTTATGCTCAGACCAGTGATTAGACTCACAGTTATATCGCTATAGGTAGACAGCGAAACGAGAATAATCTACCCTCAGTTTGAAATTCCCTGCGGGTTACCCGGTCGATTGACAACTGAAGAACTTAAGTGGGCTTAACTGTGGAAACGTCGTAATAACAGTAACAGATATGGGGGAATTGCAGAAAATGTAAATGAATAATAAAGGCCTTTTATATTAATTTATTTTAATTTTTATTGTTTTAATTTTTAAAACAAGTATTTTCCATGCTAAATTCTTATATTGCATGTTTTAGCAAGCCATTCGTTCATATAAACTAAAGGCCTAAAAACTTTATATCCTCGAAAACTAAAATTGAACAGGACTAACTTATGATGGACCTTATAACACTTAAGCAAGTGAAGCGTTGCCGCCTTAAAGTTTACTACGAAGATGCGCAGAAGAGTCGAGATGTCCCCAAGGATTATAGTTTCTTAGTTAAGGATCATCCAGTAAGAATCGGGGTCTGCAAGGCGACATTTTGTTCAGTTTAGGTCAGGGATCTTTTTGCTTATATATTGATATCATTTATTGTTACAATTACATTACCGAATTGACAAGAAACTAACACTGGCTCATCCATTAAGTGTATTGCTTTAGCCGTTGGCAAAGACAAGATTTAAGGTTAAATAACTTCATTTTATACTATTTCTCTTCATGTAAATATAATCTAAGGTAACACCAGACTTTCCCAGCTATATTCCCCCAAAAGTTGTGATGTTGTTGTGGCAAGAGACTAGAAACATCAGAAAAACTGACTAATTTTAGGCGCTGTATTTGAGAGATAGAATATTTACATGGGGCGATGGAGGTCAGTACCCCACATTACACTTTTGTTGATAGCTCTGCGTATATCTACACTTTCTTATCACAGTTGTCTTCTTTTTTAATCAGTATTTTGTGTTATTTTAAGTAGAAGGTAGAGGTAAAATGACGCCAATTTCTTGTTTGCACACCAGAAATACTTCGACTTTTGACACGGTGAACAACTGACCACTAACGATCTTCTTAAAAACTTCGAGATTTTCTATATCGAAAAACTAAAATTGAATAGAACCAACGTCTTTTGGGTCTTATAACAGTTAAGCTAGTGAAGCGTTGCCGCCTTAAAGTTAAAAAGAAACATGCTCAGAAGAGTCGAGATGCCACCAAGGATTAAAGAAGCCGTGTCTGCAAGGAGACCTTTTGTTCAATTTTACTTCAGTGATTTATTTGCTTATATATTAATTGTATGATTTTTTGTTACAGTTGTATTATTGAACTGATAAGAGACTAACACAGACTAATCTATTAAATGTATTGTTTTAGTTGTTGGGAAAGACCGCTTGAGTCGTGTAGCGTGTCACGATGCCAAGAATGTTGCAACAAGGCCGGGGCATAGTGGTGGTGTTCGAGATTCTGAAGCGAAAGAGGCGAACAGATAGCTTATAAATAACCACATTAAAATCTTTAGATGTTACGTAAGCCATTATGGAAGAAGAAGAGAGCTTGGTCGAAAATATCTGCCAAATGATACGAGCACAATTTGGAAGTTGTTCCTCTCTGACAAACTTAAGAGTGACGTCTTTAAGGCCACGGTAAAATCTCTCCTGCTTTTCGGCTCAACACTGGACACTGACGAAACACCAGGAAGCATCACTTGTCGGGACATACACTAGGATGTTGCGAATTGCATTGGACATCAGCTGGAAGAAACACCCAACAAAGAAACGTCAGTATGGACACCTTCATTCTATCTCAGATTCGCTAAGAGAGAGAAGGCTTTGGCTAGCTGGCAACTCCTGGAGAAGTAAGTCAAAACTTGTGAGTGACACCCTGTTATGGAACACATTACGCGGCAAAAGATCGGTTGGAGGACCTCATCACACCAACTTGTAGATGACTCTGGATGCAATCTGGAAGACTTGCAAACAGCCATGTATAAGAGAGATGGTTGCAAGGAATGTGTCAGGAGAATCCAAGAATTCTCGACCAGATGATGATTAAAAAAATGTACGAGTTTTTCAAAGAAAATAGCCACGTCATCTATTCTTAGCATTATTTAATGTTTACTCAGAAATAACGTTTAAGTAATAAAATGCCTGATTAATTTGAGATTTGGACAGCCTGGAGCTGACGCACATGCTACCTGCATTATTGACACTGAGGAAGAGTAACAAGTTTTTATGAAGAAAACTTTAATTATTCAATATAATAAACACGTTTTAAATTTAAATAACTTCGTTTTATGCTATTTCTTTCGTTTTAAAATTATTCTCAGAGATATCATCAGAATTTCCCATAGAGGACAGCTATATTCCCATAAAATATGTGATGTTGAGGGGTGGAGAGACTATATCAAATTCAGAAACTGCACAAATAAAAAATCATGCGAAGAATTGACATTTTCGGGGCTGTATTTGAGAGATAGAATCTTTAGATGTGGGGGGGGGAGTCTTCCACATCTCACTTTTGCTGATACCTCTGCGTATGTCTACACTTTCTTATCATAATTTTCTTTTTTGTCAATATTTTGAGTTATATATTATAGAAACAGAGTTCATACAAATCTAATTGATTTATCGAATTTTGCACCAAAAATACGCTTTCAATTAAAATACACTTT
>OZ038491.1:49459108-49481608 GCA_964036315.1 Acanthosepion esculentum | reverse complement strand
CGAAATGAATTTATTTAAACAAAGTAACTAATAATAACAAAAACAAAATGTCCTTAGCAACTGGAGGAATTTAGAGAAAGCTATTTTCATAATGTTAACTGAAAATTACGTCAATTACTGTCACGTGTAGAGATATTGTTATTATTGCTGTGTTGACGATTCAACCATTTCATTTGATTTTACGTTATTGTTGTGTACCTTTGTTTGGGAGAATAGTAATTCTGTTAAGAAAAGTGAAATAGGGAAAAAGCCTGGGTGTAGGTTAATATTTGGGTAATATTCAATGGCGGCACTCTCTAGGATTTTCCTTCTGAGTGAGTTATTTTCTTTTTTTATGAGTGTAGCATTTTTAAAATCAAAATTGTGGTTAAATTTATTTCTATATATGACTAGTGCATTAGCTAAGTTTTTTTTGTGAGGTCTCTTTTGTGGTCATAAATGTGTTTATTTTTTAATTTCTACTTGTTTCTCCAATATATTAGGAGGAACAGTTTTGACCATTTATTTTATAAATACCTGCTTCACAAATATTATTACTATTAGTGTTTGAGGATCTGAGTATATCCATAATGGTTTTGGAAGTGTTTGTTACTATTTTAAGATTATTTAGATGGGATAGATTATTCTGGATAATGGACGTGACAGAGTTGGTCGGTAGTATTATGTATCTGTTTTCATGTAATTTACTATTTACTATTATTAGTTTTGTTTCGGTTGTATATTTTGTATGCCTTTCTTCTTGCGTTGTGGATGAAATGATATAGGTATTGTAGGTTTTAGAATGTGATTTCTATGTATGTTTCTTCTTTAAGTAAATATTGGGGACTGCACATTCTTAATGCTCTTAGAAACATATAATAATTCAAGATTTAATTTTAGAAGAGTGGTTTGAGTAGTAACTATTTCAGATCATTTTTGTTTATAGCTTTTCTGTAAACGTCAAAATTGAGTTCCTTATATTATTAATCTACGCCCAGACTTTTTTCCCTATTTAATTTTTCTTAACAGAATTACTGCTCTCTCAAACAAAGGTACACAACAATAACGTAAAATCAAATGAAAAAAGTTGAATCCGTCAACACAGCAATAATAACAATATCTCTACACGTGACAGTAATTGACGTAAATTTCAGTTAACATTATCAAAATAGCGTTCTCTAAATTCCTCCAGTTGCTAAGGACATTATGTTTTTGTTATTATTAATTACTTTGTTTAAATAAATTCATTTTGTTTTTTGCCTTGAGAAAGTCCACATTGGGCGAAACGCGTCAGCAACTATTACAGTTTTCCTATTGTCATTTATATTTATAAATATTGTCTTTTCTGCAAGTTAATTCTGATAAATTTTCATATATATATATATATATATATATATATATATATATATATATATATATATATATAATAAATACAGACGATCCTTTAAAATCTATTCGGTTATATTTTATGTCATGAATATACAAATATTCATCTCTTCAGACCAAAGTTTTTAATAAATGAAATCAATTCAAGCAGACGAAAGTAGAAGGGAGAAGAAAAAGATAAAAAGAGAGAGAGGGAAGAGAGGGTAGTCGAGAGAGAAGATAAAGTGAGAAAGGGAGGGAAAGAAAAGAAATTAAGGAAGAATTAAACATGAGTTGATAGGGGGATCTAAAAATGATTTTTTTCTTTAAGAGCAGAACAAGTTAAAATACTGGGTAAGGTAGGAAGTGATCAGACTTAAAATAAATACATTGAAGTGTCTTATAGTAATGTCATTTTCGGCAGAAAAAAATCATCATCGCATTATAATCATCACAATTTCAAATTAATAATAATAATAATAATAATGATATGATTAAAATAAAGAAAGTAAAATAAAACATTTTAAAATATATAAAAATACACAAAAATATATAAAAATATTAATTAAATAAGTAAACAAATTAAGATATGAATAAAAAATAAATTTAAAGAACTTCAAAAATGATATATATTTGAAATAAATAAATGGATATATATGTATATATATATATATATATACGAATATATATATATATATATATATATATATATATATATATATATATATATATATATATATAAATATATATATATGTATATAAGGATACATTTTTTATAAAATAATAGCGATAATATTATCAAAAAATAATATAAAATAATAATTTAAGAATATAACTGATGTAGGCAAGAAAATCATATAAATGATCATATAAAATGTGAATAGATGTACGTATGCGTGTTAGTATCCATATGAAACAGAATCAACACCTCAAGTGTAAATTCTACAAAATCAATGTTTTTAGGGAATTTTAAATCTGTTATTGTTTGTGTATGTATTTTGGCAGCATGTTTTCATTGAGGCAAGTTACATTGAATAATTTAGACAAGTTTTGTCTGCTTATTTTCAATAGGATCCGTTCATATTCTCAGATGAGCTTTTTGGTGGCTGTGTTAAAAGAAGAGAGAAAATTACGGTTTTGATACATATTGTTTTATTCCAATAGTTTCGACATTAACACAATTTCATACTCAGGGTGTACTTTTAAGACAAAAATTATAGTGTTCATTATTTCCAAAGACAAAATTGCTATGTTTATCTGAACGTTACTATTTTACGTTTGGAGGGAGGACCGCTAAATTTTATTTCATGCTGTTTAAGGTCTAGGGGAGGTAACTAATTATGATGTGTGAAGAGTTCTTTTTTTTTTAAAGGAAGAATATAGTACGAGAAACTATTCATATAGACCTTGATATTTTAGTCTATCTATTGTAAACATTTGAGGACATTTGTGCAGTATTCATAATTAATTTTGTTAAGGTTTAGTTTCAGCTTTTGATATAGATATCTTCAGGGATTTTTAGTTTATGTAAATTTAGTTTATGTATATTCATTTCTCGATCCTGTGATATGGATCCGGTATTTGCAAGGACTACTTGCCCGAATGCGTTGTCCCCCGGAATTACATTACGCTGTTTGTTCGTATTTTGGGCAAAATAATATCTTTATTATTGCTGCTTTCTGAATATATGACACGTCAATCTGTGAGTGTGTGTTCATCAGTTGTTCACGATGTAAGTATTTAGTACTGTTTTTTTAATGTTGTAGATGTAATCTCCCTGGAGGCATGAAAATTCATAGACAACATTATTTTTCGATAGGGAGTATTTTGAAGTCCGGGGTTTTTGGTAAGAATTTAATCAGATGTTTCAAACTTCTTTTGTAGTAGTAGATAGTAAATCTGAGGTGTTTGTTAGGCTCGTTAATTGATATGTATCTGTGAATTAAGTTTTTGACTGCCTTTTCATCCTGTATATAATTAGAGTGTATCTGGTTACGATAGAATAAGTTAATGGTGTATTTATATTTGTTTGCATTGGGGAGGGGTCTTGCATCACACATGCACCACACTATCTCGGAGATTGACCTGTCACCTGTCGAAACTCAGTGCAATCTATGCGCACATCGACCAGCGCATCATGAAAGACCAAAATAGAATTATCTATATAGAACAAATGTTAATGGATAATAACAAATTACTCCATAGCACCCAATGCAAGGAATGACTCAAAAATATAGAAGATATACAAAGTAAACAGCCAACATTAAATAAAAAATCATTCACTGTATCTTCAATTGTATATAATATAGTTAATGAGCGTATTTATTATATCAGTAGAAAATACAAATAGATAAATAAAATAAAAAATAAATAGAATAGAATAAAAAATATAAATAATAAAAAATGAACTAAAAATAAGTATTTAAATGAAATTAATAATTAAATAAAATCCCATCCTTTTTGTGCGGTTTCGTTCAACATAACCACGAAACATGACGTCACGTTAGACTATTTCAAACTTTCAGCTTGCCAAAGAATACCAGAATGTAATCAAAGGAATTCTAACGACGACGACACCACATTGGTTCTTGATAATGACTGCGATGGTGAAAAGTACTTGAACAAAAAATGAGAAACCATGTACTTTGGACAGTTTATTCACAATTTAGAGCACAATACCCAACACCTTATTCCCGCAATATCGGCTGGGGCTTCAGAATACGTCGACTGAACCTCTGCAGAGGGGTAAGACTCTCCCTTCCCCAAAAATGAGGCGTCCTGGGTAAGATGATAAACTGCGTCGAACAGCAAGAGGTTTTGAGGAATGTGGACCTACCACTTAATTGCTGGTGTTCCCTGACCCGGGGTGGCAACACCTATTAGGGTCCCAGCTATGGATAAATAGTTAACCATAAACTGGGATCAAAACACTATGAAAGTGTAAAAATAGATTTTAAGACAATCAATACATTTTTGTAGATATATATATATATATATATATATATATATATATATATATATATATAGAGCAGCAAACATTTTTGAGGAAAGAAAAAATTACCAGCAATACATTTTTTGAAAAAAAATATTACTAACAATAAAAATCTTGTCGGCATTAAATAAGTACCATATGCCGTAAAAAAAACCCCAAAAAACAAACAAATCAAACCAGAATCTTATTCGAAGGTTGGAAAAAAAATGATAGAAAATTAAACAGACAGATTTGGGCTATTCTTTAAATCAAGATTTTAAAATGTTGTCTAAATACACCTTACATAACAATAGTTCTTTTAAACAGGTTTTCTTAAATTTAAACGATTTAATTTTCAGTATATTTTTTGTCAGAGTATTTCGACCATTGCAAACATTATCAAGAACTAAATATTTTCAGTTTGGTAGACGGCATTTGTTCGGTAAACCTGGCCTTCTTGGAAATCTAGATTCTAAATAATACATACATATATATATATATATATATATATATATATATATATATATATATATATATATATATATATATATATATATATATATAATTCTTCTTCTTCCCGTCCTCCTCCTACTATTAATATTTTTTCTTCTCCGCCTAATACTAAATCTTTTTTCTCCTCCTACTTTTTCTTCGCTTTCTCTTCCTCTTCCTCTTACTAGCACTTCTTCTTCTTCTTCTTCTTCTTCTTCTTCTTCTTCTTCTTCTTCTTCTTCTTCTTCTTATTATTATTATTATTATTATTATTATTATTTGTGTATGTTATGCTTCATGCTTTGTATCCTGTTAAGCCGGGTCCAGAGCATGGTCCTTATGGCCTATAGGAGAATTGGCATTTAATTGATAGCACATTCTCAGTATATGTGATGTCTCAGTAGGGCGATCTTCTGGGCAATTTGTTACCTGGGACACTGTTAGTAAAAATGTCTAGTTCTTTTCTTACGAGGACCAGAGCTTTTACTGCTATTGGTACAGGCTCAGTCTTCATTCGCCACATTCTCCTGTTAATCTTGATCTCCAGGTCTTTGTATTTGGACAATTTCTCGATAATTTTCATGGAGGTGTTTCTCTCAGATGTCAATAAGCATACACTTCCTGAATTTCTTGTCTTTTATGATAATATCAGCTCGGTTGGTTTTTATTTCCCTGTCAGTTTGAATTGGCATGTTTGAATTGGTTATTTTGGCTAACTGTTTGGTTGGTGCTCGTACCATCTCTCAGTGGTTTCGATTTTCTGCTTCTTGCATATTATTATTGTTATTATTTTGTGTTTATATAGAGGAAATATTGTAACTATTTACACTATTTACATTGCTTGAACAATTGTCCTCATCCTTGTCATATTCATGACGTTTCAGCTGTTGTACCCTCTGGCCTTCTTCAGGATCTGCCTATATTTCTGAGATGACGTATTGTAATTATTTACACTATTTACATTGTTTGAACAGTTGTCCTCATCTTTCTTGTCATATTCACTAAAAATAAAGCTAGTTCATAAAAATCTCCTAAGCCAGCCAAGTATAGATATGGACACAATATGGGAACCAGCAATACAGAAAGCGAGAAATTTGCAACATGAACACTGGTAAAGAATATTTACTGAGATATTACGTTTATAAGTCCCCGAAATATCCCCAAATAACGCATATACCTGTCAATAAAAGTATGGCTTGAAATAACGCAGTGACTTGACCCAAATAGTTGTGATTCCAATACCTAGCCACAGCAGAACTAGGAGAGTTGAAATTGAGATAGGCATGGAATGTGGGACAAGAACAATCTACCCCAATGGACTAAATAAATCACCTGACGAAGGCCAGAGCGTAAAACGGCCGAAACATCGTGAACATGGCAATAAAGATGATGATAACAGTCTGAATAGTGTAAATACTACTTTTTATAGAGAGATATTACACGGCACCTCGAGGCGGTGTAATCGTTAGCAAGCTTACCTCGCTAGAAAAATTACGGCTGAGTAGTGAGTTCGATCTTCACCGAGTGCCCCATACTTTTAGATTTGTGCCACATCTAAGCGAGATAAGAAAATCAAAGGCTACTCGAGGCGCTGTAATGGTTAGCAAGCTTGACTAGCTAGAACAATTTCGACTGAGTATTGAGTGCGATCCTCACGGTGTGCCCCATGCTTTCGGACTTGTGCCACATGTGATCTACGCTTAGAAATTCAAGGGTTCCTCGAGATGGTGTAATGGTTAGCAAACTCGTCTCGCTAGAACAATTATGACTGAGTAGTGAGTTCGATCTTCACGGGGTGCCCCATAAGTACAGATTTGTACCACATCTAAGCTAGATAAGAAAATCAAAGGCTACTCGAGGCGCTGTAATGGTTAGCAAACTCGTATCGCTAGAAAAATTACTACTGAGTAGTGCGTTCGATCTTCACCGAGTGCCCCGTACTCTCAGACTTGTGCCACATCTAAGCTAGCTTAGAAAGTCATTTGCGTACCTCAGCATGGTGTAATGATTTGGAAGCTTTTCTCGCTAGAACAATTATGACTGAGTAATGAGTTCGATCTTCACGGTGTGCCCCATAAGTTCAGATTTGTGCCACATCTAAGCTAGATAAGAAAATCAAGGGGTACTCGAGGCGGTGTAATAGTTAGCATGCTTGTCTCGCTAGAACAATTACAACTGAGTAGTGACTTTGATCCTCACGGTGTGCCGCATGCTTTCGGACTTGTGCCACAACTACGCTACGCTTAGAATGTCATTTGGGTACCTCGGCATTGTGTAATGGTTAGCAAGCTTGTCTCGCTAGAACAATTACGAGTGAGTAGTGAGTTTGATCTTCACCAAACGTTTGGCCCTGTGCTACGTCTAAGCTACGGATATTACATTTTATTATTTTTTGCGAATATTAAACGTTTATACATACTTTACATCGACGTTTCTGATGAAAGGTATATTGTAAGATTTGATTCGTTTCTATAACAATAGCCTTGTGTGTTGTGATTTTTTTTCTGGCAATGACTGCAATAAATTGTTTTGGTACAATATACTAATATTCTTTTTGTTTTTCTTATACTGTGCTGGCTTTTGTATGCGATGGCAGATATATGCACGAATTACACTAAGTTTCCCTAAGGGGTACGTTAACTTGCGAGCTTGTATAGTGCTCGTGTGACTAAAATAAGATTTGTTGCTATTTATGAGATGAAAAAGTTAGCGTAACTACGAGTCGGGAAACTTCTTTCCTCACGACAAGTGTACACTTTGTATGTTTAATGTTTTTTAATCCTCTATCAACTTCTGTCTAGTTTGTTTTATTTCTTGTTTTGTTGATTGTCTAGCTTCATTTATTTTAGTACATATATATATTGTCCGCATATATACATACACACACAATCACACATGAATATATATATATATATATATATATATATATATATATATATATATATATATATATATATATATATATATATATCATTGTATACGACAGGCAAGGTCCTTTGATTTAGTTTTTTATAGAATTTCTCATGTGATCTAATAATTTTTTCTTTTCCGATGATAAATTATATAAAAAACTGTCCGATTGTTCTTTTTATCTGAGCGCTTTCGGCTATACATTTAGCCATTTTCAAGGGTGAAATATTTTAACTGTTGTCAAGAAATTGTATCAAAAACTAAATCAATGCACATTGTCTGTCGTATTCAATGAAATTTGCATGAAAGAAGGATTGCTGCCTAAATACACAGACACGAACACACACACACACACACACACACACACACACACATATATATATATGTATATATATATATGGTGACATTGAGGTCAACACCAAAAAGGCGACAGTCTGTTTTATGCAATCTCCAGGTCATGTGTGTTGTGTTTTACCTCGACTGTTTATATATGCTGGTCAGTGGTTCATTATGTGTAGCAAGGTCTATTGTATTATCCTAACGGGCGGTAACGGTTACGTTTTAAGTTATTGTTGAGTGGAAATAATTGTAGATCCGAATGCTGCCAACAGCAGTTATTTTATAAGGTTGTTTTTCTTTGCATTTTTATCCATTATTTGTTAACCATTGCTTTTTTTTATTTATTGTTGATTATTATTATTACATTAAATTTTGTTTATAAGTGCATTCATAGTCTGTTAATTTGTTTATTATTTTATTGTTGTGCCAATTCGGTGTATAAGTGATCATGGCTCTCCAGAACCTTTTCTATTTTGTATCACATATAATGATTGTGTTTTTATTTTCATTCGCGCATCCTCTCCTATCATCCATTAACACAAGCTTGTTAGTTGTGTTTCTTGTTGTTTTCAACTTGTCTTCAATATGCTTTGAGCGTATCAAGTTTTCCAAGCTCTCTAAAACCAACGATGAATACAACTAGAAAATACATCATTTGAATCAATCGACATTATATTTAAAGGTAGCAGCTGTGCCTTGAGATGATCGCAAATTAATTTTATTTAAATAAAGAGACAGACTCATCATTTTATTTGTATAGATTATTAAAGGACTAAGTGGATTAATCACGTATTAATCTGAATCCAAAAGTTAATTTACTTCCCTTACCCGTAAAATATTGCTTCAGAATAAATAGTTAACTTTAATGCGAAATAGCTTCTTTAAACTATCACGACCTTCGACGTGTCGCCGGAGTTGTGGCCTCCCTCCTCACTCGACTCCAACCCCCTTGACTATTTCTTCTTGGGCGTGATCGAGGCCAAGACCAACAAGCACGACCACAACACGGTCGACTCTCTGAAGGCTGCCATCGTGGAAGGCGTTCGCCGCTATGGACGAGGACATCGTCGCCAAAGCGTGTGACTCATTTCGCGTCCGCCTTGAGATGGTCGTCGCCGCCAGCGGCGTCGGTTACATTGAAAAATAATGTAGTATGTAACTCTAACTGTTGCTAAATAAACTGTCGGGTCTCTGCATATACAACTTTTGTTTTTATTGCCTATTTCGTTTTCTTTTTGTGAAGTGTCGGATTTTGCTGTAACACCCTGTATGTTCCTCTGTCATATACTATCCAGCCGGCTTACCCTGTATTTTTCAACAGATCTTCTAAAACACGTTTCAGAAGCACTGCTAACCAACTCACATCCGCATTCATCACGAAAGATAAATTGTGAAAACCCAGTCTTTGTAAGTTTCGACGAAGTGATACCGAATATTGATTTTTATCGGACGCAAGAGAGATTTTGTCACACCTAGTTTAAAAGTGTTGTTCAGACAATGTCATACCTACTGTTCATCTAAACATAGAACTATTTCTGAGAGTTTTCAATTCTTTGGCTATTTGAGTTGAAGTGTATGTCCTTTGAATTTAAAATTATTTCATGAAAGCATCTGTTATCTATTAGTGGCTTAAGTCTATCAGAGACTTGTTTTCCTGCGACTGTTTCCTCTCTTTTAAATTTTTGGATAAGACTACTGAAACAAGAACCTGTCTACAGAAATTCCATTATCGTTTGATATGTGTTGCAAGCCTCCAATGTAATCTTAACTGTTTTGTCAATACGAAAATGGGAACTTATTTAGTGAGTTATACTTGATGAAAAAGTTATATATATATATAATATAAATGGTGGTACTCGCTTGGAAAAACCTTGGGTATTTCGGCTTGTAGTAGAACAAACTAGTACCCAAGAGAAAATGAGGAATAAAAAAAAGAAAGAACCAAGAACATTAAACTTGGATTTAATTTCTTTTGCAGATTAAAAAAAAACTTTGAGAGTTTTGGCGATTAACAAAGATGGCCGACCAAGAAGCATGCTCCAGGATTGAACAACGGTCAGTTATCAAGTTTTTACCCAGACCTTGCCCCTTCAGACTTTCACCTGTTTGGTCCCTTGAAAGCGTTCACGAGAGGCACGAAGTTTAAAAGTGACGATGATGTCAAAGGTGTTGTGAGCGACTGGCTGAGACATCAGTCCAAAGATTTTTACGCTGAGGGAATACGGAAGCTTGTGCACAGATGGGAAAAGTGTGTGACAGTGCTGGGAGACTACGTTGAAAAAAAAAGAAAAGTAAGCTTCTATCTGTATTAGAAGTCCTTATACTGAAAAATTAACCTTATTGAATGACCCTCGTATATATATATATATATATATATATATATATATAAGCGTGTAATATAATTTATGTGGGTCTGAGGTGATGCGCAGTGAACAGCATCAGGTAATAATGTAAAAATATGTTCACTGTAGTTCCTAACAAGGTGTTAACGAAACGTTGCAGAGACATCATGGCTAATTCCAATCATATGGGTGAGCTGATAAACTGTTCTGTCTTCCTAGTTAAGACGATAAACTACAACAAGCAGTAAGGCCTCTGATCGAGATTTATATCATATTTATTACGTTTCGACCTTTCATTATCTGTCTATATTTCTGAGGTGAGGTACTATGTACATTATTTACATTATTCGGACTATTGTCCTCATCTCTGTCGTCATATTTATTACAACTTTTCGGCCTCAAGGACACATGGCACAGTGGATAAAGGCGTTAGTTAGATCCAGTGACAGTACCCAAAGAGTGTGAGTTCAATACCCGGTTAAGGCAGTGGAGAACTTTCAGAGGGAAAAATTAACAGGAGATAATTGATAACTGACATCCATTAAACATGGCACGTGGAACTAGAACAGTCTACTCCAGTAAGCGAAATAAAGGGTTCAGTTCGACATTCCAACCATCTGAAGAAGGCCGGAGCGTACGGCGAACGAAACGTTGTAATAAATATAACGACAAAGATGAGGACAACAGTCCGAATAATGTAAATAATGTACATAATACCTCATCTCAGAAATATAGAAAGATACTGAAGGATGTGATAAATATGGCGACAAAGATGAGGAGAATGGTCCGAATAATGTAAATAATGTACATAATACCTCATCTCAGAAATATAGACAGATACTGAAAGGCCGAAACGTTGTAATAAATATGGCGACAAAGATGAGGATAATAGTCCGAATAATGTAAATAATGTACATAATACCTCATCTCAGAAATATAGAAAGATACTGAAGGATGTGATAAATACGGCGACAAAGATGAGGACAATGGTCCGAATAATGTAAATAATGTAAATAATACCTCATCTCACAAATATAGAAAGATACTGAAGGATGTGATAAATATGGCGACAAAGATGAGGACAATGGTCCGAATAATGTAAATAATGTACATAATACCTCATCTCACAAATATAGACAGATTTCGAAGATTTTATACAAAACTTTGTGCACAATACTTTACACCTTATCCAAAAATTGTAAAAATCAAATACAAAATCAAATAGACAGACATTCATTATCTGTCTATATCTCAGTATTTTGATTGCTTTCATTATTTACATTATTCGGACTATTATCCCCATCTTCATTGCTATATTCACAACGTTTCGGCTGTTGTACGCTCCGGCCTTCTTCTTTAAATAAACTAGTTTGGATGAATACTTTCTGCCGAATTATACGTTATATACGTATCAGGTCATCCCATAAGTTCTGTCCGAATTTTGAATTAAGAAAGCAAGTGACCAAATGTTACATTTAATTACAGATTCAATCAAAAATGTATTTTTCCTGATTATCTATGATTCCTTCATTCAATTAACAAGCTTACTAATTCCATTACTGGAAAATTCTTTTGGCTTTGATTCGAAGAACTCACAAATGTTAGTTTTAACCTCTCCCTGTGTTACAAAAGCTGTTTCTTCCAAATGATTCTGTAAGCTACGAAACAAATGGTAGTCTGAAGGAACAAGGTCGGGAGAATAAGGTGGATGAGGAATTTTCTCCCAACAAAGTTCTTCGATCTTTTGTGACATGATTCTTGCTGTGTGTGGTCGCGCATTGTCCTGATGAAACATCATCCGTTTTAGATTCACTAGAGCAGGTCTTTTTTTCCTCAAAGCTTGGTTCAAAAGATCTAATTGCTGACAGTATATTTGAGCATCAATTGTTGAATTAGGTGGTAAGAATTCAAAGTGGATTATTCCTTGGCAATCCCACCAGATTGAACGAAGAACATTTTGCCCATGAAGTTCCCTTCTCTGCTGTTGCTGGGGTCCTTGCTCTTTACCAAGCCATTGTCTACGACGCTTAACATTTCGATAAAAGATCCATTTTTCGTCGCCAGGCACAAGTCTATCCAAAAAAGGTGAAACAAGTTGGCGAGAATGGAGAGAAGAGCAGATGTTAACTCGGGATTTGAGGTTGTTTTCAGACAATTCATGAGGCACCAATTTTCCAAGTTTAGGAACTTTTCCAATTTGTTGAAGATGACGACGAACAGTTGTATGGTTTGAACTGAGAACCACTGCCAATTCCTCAGCTTATAAAGCAGGATTTTCTTCAAGAGCTGCTTCAAGAAGCTTTTACACTAAACTCAACTGGACGTCCGGTTCGATCTTCATCTTCAAGGGTGAAATCTCCACCTCTGAATTTTGCAAACCATCTTCTGCAAGTTCTTTCATTAAAACCTTCCTCTCCATAAACTGAGTGAATGTTTCTAGCCGCTTCGGCTGCTGAGTTTCCTTTCTTGAACTCATAAAGCATTATGTGCCTCAAATGATTCTTGGGTACTTCCATGTTAGCAGGGTTTTAATCAAACAAAATTTAATTTTATTGTTCCCTGAAATAAAATCTGATCAGTTTAAATGCATCTAAACATAAAAATAATGTTCAACTCCATTAGACATTATAAAATACTCTTTAAATATCGTTAATTTTAACCTAATATATACAGGTTGCAATGAATAAATTGTCGTCTAAATTACGCCAAAATGAAAATAAAACTGTCATCTCATTTTAATAGATATACGAGTATTTGCCAAAATTATACATACATATCTTGAAATACTAAAGAATTCAGTAAAATCGTCATTGTCTTAAACCACGGCTTCCAGACTATGGAATTTCCTGCAACTATTCTGCTTTGAATGCTGCCATAATCCTAACCTGAGTTAATCTTTGGTGTTACAAGCAATTTTGTTGGTCTATCGCTCAGCAGCATCACACACTTAATAATCAAAGGTTTTGCAATCTTGGAAGTTAGGTGACCAGATGTAAGGGTTGATGTGGTTGTAGAAATTGTCTGACAGCTATGTCTGGGTTCTTTTGCTCCTGTGGCATGGTGCGAGTCCTTTTGTTAGACATAGGGTCTTTAAACAGCCAACCTCTTCACCCAGAGCAGCACTACCTCCGCAAGGTAGTTGCAGGCTTCCGTGTTGAGTCTGAGGCCCCCACCAACAAATTTGGTTCTAATCAGAATAAGTTTTCCGAGCTGCTAAACCTTTGTAATCACCATTAGACTCATTGAACTCTTTCCGAATCCGCTGAACACTCTGAAATGTTGGTATTGCAACTTCCGACGCGAATGCAAAGCAGTACAACATGTCGTTTGAAAATTTTTGACTTGCATCATGCTGCTCTTTGTCTGACAAACGGTGCCAAACTCTACTATACTGTGCAGTCGACAAGGGTACTAGTTAGCAAGCTTGTCTCGCTAGAACAATTACGACTGAGTAGTGAGTTCGGTTCTCACTGAAGCCCATACTTTCTTCCTTGTGCCAAATCTAAGCTACGCTGGAAAATCACTACTGTGTAGTCGACAAAATAAAAAACAAACAAACAAAGCGCATGCGCAAAATTAAAAATATAAAATGCCGATAACTTTCTCACCGTACCCGTATATGGAGATAGATAGGTAGAATGTAGACATATTTTTCAACACAGCTTTGTTAAGTGTTCATCCACATTGTCTATATCTATCTATCTATCTACTCTCTCTCTTTCTCTCTCTCTACCTCTCTCTCTCTCTATATATATAACCTCTATTTTCAGTATTGATCATTCTTACTTTATAAATTTTATGATATGCATTTGATATTATATCTATCTATCTATCTATCTATCTATCTATCTATCTATCTATATATATATATATATATATATATATATATATATATATATATATATATATCATATGTTCAAGAATACACACACACACACACACACATATATATATATATATATATATGTGTGTGTGTGTGTGTGTGTGTGACCAACTGTAAATTTTTTGTGAAGCATTTCATGCGTTAGGATTTCATCGGACCAAATGAAACGTGTCAAAAGAAATTTTTCAGTTGTCATATTTTTCTAAATACTCTTTGTTGAAATATGAAATCATACAAAATTATATATCAGACCATAAAAATCAAATGAAATAACGTATACCAAAAGGATATAGGCTATTGAAAGAACAGGTAAAGCACCATGCCAATAATGTTGTATCGTAAAACTCATACGGAATATATAATTTCAGCATTGATGTAAGAGCGAGATAGGTGGAAATTAACAGAATCGATTGAAAATGCTATTAGGTACGCAGTAAAGCAAAAGACATAACAATTATAGAATTAATGCTAAGATATCAAATGAAGACAATGTAAGATAAAAGAAGATACAAGGAAATATAGAAGTAATTTAACAACAAAATGGAGGCTGACGACTGAAAATGTAGAAGGTGTAACACATTTTTTCTTCCGCGGTATACATTTGATAATAATGCCAGTTGGACAATACAAGATTAAAAGAGAGATGAGATAGAGGGCTTGACTGGTAAGACATATCAAAGAATAGAACAATCATGGTCTGTATGGGAGGAGTAAGAACACGCCTTGTCTCGTCATGGACTCGCAATAACTATCTGACTTCCAGCATGTCGTCCTGTATGAGAATCACAAGATATGATTGTAATAAGTAGTTTAGCTTTATATAGATATATACCTCTTTAAGCTGGGCAAAGTTAAAAAACCTATGTCAACAATTCCTATCTATCTATCTATCTATCTATCTATCTATCTATCTATCTATCTATCTATCTATCTTATTCTCTTGTTTTTCTTGTTTCATTTAATTCTTCTGATCAATCTTTCTCCACTTCTCCATTCAACGCAGCCATTTCTAAAAACACAATTTCTTTGCCTTTCATCGATCTCTCTTCTTTTACCATCCACTTTCTTTATTTCTTTGTTTCTTTCTTTCTCCGCTTCCTTTTTATTTAATCGCAAAACATCTACGTATGTACGCATGTATATTTTTATGTATGTATGTATGCATGTATGTATGTATGTATGTATGTATGTCATTCTGTTCATATCTATCTACCTACCTATCTACCTACCTATCTATCTATCTATCACTGTATTTCATCTTCTTCATATCTATCTATCTATCTATCTATCTATCTATCTATCTATCACTGTATTTAATCTTCTTCATATCTATCTATCTATCTATCTATCTATCACTGTATTTCATCTTCTTCATATCTATCTATCTATCTATCTATCTATCTATCTATCTATCTATCACTGTATTTCATCTTCTTCATATCTATTTATCTATTTATCTATCGATCTATCACTGTATTTCATCTTCTTCATATCTATCTATCTATCTATCTAATATCTATCTATCTATATATCTATAACTGTATTTCATCTTCTTCATATTTATCTATCTATCTATCTATCTATCACTGTATTTCATCTTCTTCATACCTATCTATCTATCTATCTATCTATCTATCTATCTATCTATCTATCTATCTATTTATCTGCTGTGAAACCTCGGCTAGTCAGCTGTTAAAGGCGTTTTTCAGAGTAAAATGAATTCAATTTCGACACATGTCGTGGAACAATTTAAAAAAAATGAAACTTTCTATTGTGAAAATCAGTGTTTAAAAAAGGAGATGACAGGAACACTTGAATCTCTTGTTGGACATCACCAAAATAAATTGTCTTGTTTTGGGAATGATTAAAAAAATGACGAAACTCTGAGCTGATTGTCGATAAGTATTGAACATTTTTACTTGTATTTTAATACCTAACATGACACACACACATAAACACACACGCAGATGTATATGCGTTTGTGTCTTTGTACAGATACGAAATGATGAATACATAGAGATATTCGTGCGCTCTCATATGTCAAATAGATAATTAGACAGATAGACATGAAGAGTTTGGGAAAGCTAGCAAGCCAGCTAGCTAATTAGCTAGCTAGGAGGATAGATAGAAAGAAAGAAGAACGAAATGAAAAGACCGAAGAAGATTGATAGAAATAAACAGACCGAGATAGATAGATGGATAGATAGATAGATAGATAAAAAAAGAAAGAAAAGTAAAGAAATGAAAGGACCAAGATAGATAGATACATAGAAATGAACAGAGATAAGTAGATAGATACAAATGTACAGACCGAGAAGGCAAACTACCTATCTAACTAGATAGATTGATAGAAATCGACAGAACAAGTTAAGTGCATAGATATATATGAAGAGATTGCGATGCATAGACAGACAGAAAGAACTGAAAAGACCTAGATAGATAGAAATGAACAGACCATGATAGATAGATAAATAGATAGACAGATATATAGAATTGGACATATATAAATGAACAAGATATATAGATAGATAGAAAGAAATGAACAGACTGAGACAGACAGACATACAGACAGATAGCTAGCTAGCTAGATAGATAGATCTGAATACAATGGGATACATAGATAGATAGATAGAGAGAGAGAGAGACACATAGATATGAAGAGATTACGATATATAGAAAGAAATAAAAAAAAATGAAAAGATCGAGATAGCTAGCTAGAAATCAACAGACCGAGATAGACAGATAGAAAGATAGATAGATAGAAATGAACAGACCAATATATATATATATATATATATATATATATATATATATATATATATATATATATATATATAGGCTCCTGATAAATTAATTTTGGTTGAGCTCTCTGGTGAAGGAAGTGTGGGTTTGTAAACAGTGACTATTAAGTCTAATATAGCGTGACTCTTCGGCAAAAGCGAATTGAGTCCTGTCGGTCACCGTGTGTTTATCTAAAAATAAATACGCTAAAATTCACCGACGGCTTAGTGGTAGAATTTACGACTGACGCCAATTCAGTCGGGTTTCGATCCTAGCTAAAGGCAACCGGACATCTAGCCACACTGAAGAGCTGTGATACAGCGAAACAGTATGTCTGTGGATGACAATAATATATATATATATATATATATATATATATATATATATATATATGAAGATATTGCAATAAATATTTAACGAAAGAAATCAATAGACCGAGATAGATTGAAAGATAGATTAGATAGATAGATATGAAAAGATTGCGAGACCGAGATTAATAGATAGAAATGAATATATATATATATATATATATATATATATATATATATATATATATATATATATATAGAGAGAGAGAGAGAGAGAGAGATAGATAGATAGATAGATAGATGCCAAGATAAATAGATCCATACATACATACAATATTGAGTAAATATTAACTAGAAACAGATGGCAGCATTTTATTACAGATGTTTGTTTTCGTTATCTTCGAAAATTATTTATTCACTCTCTAAAATGAAGCTACAATATTGATGATTATGTGTTTGCGTGTGCTTGACCGTATCGGCAACAAGTATTCTGGATAGACTGAGCATTGATTTCCACACATCAGTATCAGAGTTATTTGCCTTTCCTTTTGACATGCTCTGCTAAACTCGTTCAGAAATATGCCATGCATGACGCGAAACACGTCCAAAAATATCCGAACTGTCAACTGTATATAACGGCTTTCTCCTATATATGATAGATTTTTTTCTTCACTGTGTATGACATGGATTTTGTTTCTGTCTGAATTACTGCGATGAAGAGCTATCCTTATTTACATGGTGTTCATCTGTGTCTTCATTATCGCAACAGTTCGGACTCTGTGATCTCTAAGTCACGTCACTCGACCCCGGGCAACCTTCCGGGAAATTTGAACTAAACCCTTTATTTAATCTATAGAGGGTAGATTATTATTGTTCTGCTATGCATATCACCACAAGAACGGTGGTTGCCACTAGTACGAAAGGGGGTTATAGAGAGTGGGAGCAAGAGTAAAGAGCCGTGGCTGGGGAGAGGATAAAGAGATGGACGGGGATAAGGATAAAGCCATCAGAAGATATCGATTGACATTACATTTGAATATTTGATGATTATAGCCATCAGGGAAGCAAGTAAGAGGAAAGGAGTTACACAGACGGGAGGTGCGAGATAAGAAACTTTGAGCGTAGAAGTGACGGCTACATTTCTCCATTTCGACAGTGAAAGGATGGGACCGAGATGCCAACATAGCAGCACACTTAAATTCGTGCTGTTTCAAACACAGCCAAATTAACTCGTCACAGCAGTGAAAATATTTTAAGAAATGACAAACGGAGGCAACTGTGAGTCTGTGAGAAAGTGACTGTAGACGAGATGCCAGATCTGGACCCATCACATCGCATATCCGTCTCTGGATTTTGTCGAGGACCTATGAATTAGAACACCCCCGAAAAATCCGAATGACGATATTAACTAAATTTTGCCCTGTTGGAAAGCCTTCCGTAGCCAAAATGGTAACGTCACGCCATTGCTAAGTGGCGATTTTCAGAAAAAAAAAAAATGAAAAAAAAAAAGAAGACAAAAGCAATTAATACAATTTTGATTCCTGTCAAGTAGTATTTTTTTCTTTAATAAGACATTCAAATTTTATAGGCCGGTAGTCATTAATTAAACAGTTTGTAAATAAACAGGGGTATCTACTCAGACATACGTAGCCAGGAAAGAATGTTTATTGTCCAGTGTAACCCGGATATAAGAGAGTTGTCGGGACCGGAGAAGAAGTCTCTTATACCGACGTTCTCTTATATCCGGGTTTCTCTTATATCCGGGTTTGGTCTATTATATATACATTAACACAGGCTCTAATTTGGGACCAGAGAAAATCTCTCTTATATCCGGGTTTCTCTTATATCAGGGTCTCTTATATCCGAGTTACACTGTAATAAGAAAACAATAGAATAGATATGTAAAAATAAAAGTTAAAAAATGGAAAAAGAAAATCAGACGAAAATAAATGCGTTGTTAACAGAAAACAAATAAAGGAAAAGAATTTAAAAGAAAAAAGAAAAAAAGAAAAAGAAAAAAAAGATTAAACCAAAAAAGAAGAAAGCGGGGAAAAAAAGAATGTGAAAGAAAAGAAGAAATAAAGATAGCGAAAAAAAAAGTGATAGAAGAAAAATATGACCATATTAAAGTGTGTCCGCTTTCGTATTAAATATAAATATACATGTCAGAGAGAAGAGAATTTTAGCGTCTCGTCTGCCCCCTTCTGCTGAAAGGGGTACAAATAGACCCCCACCAAGCTCATTTTTATGCAGGTTAATGCTCCCTGTCACAAATCAAAATTGATGTAGGAATACTTTGATGAGAAGCAGGTGAGTGTTATGACATGGCCGCCGCAATCTCCTAACCTCAACCCTATAGAAAACTTATGGAGCATTATAAAGTACAGGCTCTCGAGAAAGCAGTTGAGCAACAAAGAGAATTTGATTGTGAATTTCATATCTGAATGAAATTCAATGTTTGGAGATGAGATTTGCCAGAACCTAATCAAGTCAATGCCAAAAAGGGTTGAAAAGGTTATTCAAAATAAAAGAGAACCCATAGATTATTAAATATTTCGAACTATATTAACTCTTATAAATAAATCATACCTCTATTATTCTTTATTTAAAGCAGTTCGGTTATGTTTCTATTGATTACTAGTTGCAGGAAATAAGTGAGTCACTTTTTTTGCACAGTTTTTTTTCCCCCTTAAATCTCGTTTATATCCCAAATTATAGTTATCAATAGAATACTTTAGGGTGAGTAAACATTTTTACTAGGTGGTCGGGAAGGGGTCTTTATATTAGTAAGATTAAAAATTAGTTTTACTCAAACAATAGGCGAAAAAATTTTTAAGTTAAAAAAATCAGGTGAGTAACTTTTATACGGGTATCTGTATTAGTTTGCATATGTGTTTGTTTTTGAATATTTCTGCACAGTTCTGTATGTCAGTGTGTTTGAAAAGTACAACAAATGTGAACATACCAACTGAAAGGAGCTTCGAGAGATTGAATCACAGTTGCTTGATTATTGATCTTCAAGTCGGGTGTGAGTTGCGATTATGTTGACTTAAATGAGTCACTCGTGTTTTAGCCCTGATAGAGTAAATATCTCGTGGCTGGCTGCACTGGCATTAAATCGAATAATGTATCGTGATGGTCTAATTTCTACTTGTTAGGTTTAAAATAGCAAGATGGTAAAAAATAATAATAAATAAATAGAAAACAACCCCCACCTCACACACACACACAGATGTATACACGTATACACATATTCACATACTGTATATACTTCAGTTTGTTCATATCTATCTATCTATCTATCTATCTATCTATCTATCTATCTATCTATCTATCTATCTACTTATCTATCTGTGTCTTTTCATATCTATCTATCTATCTATCTATCTATCTATCTATCTATGTCGTTTCATATCTATCTATCTATCTATCTATCTATCTATCTATCTATCTATCTATCTATCTATCTATCTATGTCTTTTCATATCTATCTATCTATCTATCTATCTATCTATCTATCTATCTATCTATGTCTTTTCATATCTATCTATCTATCTATCTATCTATCTATCTATCTATCTATCTATCTATCTATCTATCTATCTATCTATCTATCTATCTGTTACACCGGCCTTTCTAACACAAGGGAATTACACCGGTTCTCACTATATATAGTGCCAGTAATACCTACCCGGGGTGTAAGCAGCGACAGTCCCGTTCGAGGCAATTTTTGCCCGAGCATACGGGCTCGGAAAGCCCACAACTAAACCGGCCTTGTGCCACATTCGACACACGTGGGCGTGTTGTTAAACATCGTAAGCAGCGACAGTCCTTTTTGAACGTCTCAGCTATACGGTCGAACTCTCTGCCTCTGAGGCAGAGGGGAACTCTCTGCCTTTGGGCGGGGAGGAACCCGGACGAGGTTCCGCCGAAGGGCAGAGCCTCGTTCGGGGAGGTTGACCACCCCGATCCCGTTTATACGGGTTCTACGGGCAATTTTTGCCCGAGCCTACGGGCTCGGAAAACCCACATTAAACCGGCCTTGTGCCACATTTGACACACGTGGGCGTGTTAATAAACATCGTAAGCAGCGACAGTACTACAACTGCCTAGCTGAGTAGTACCCGTTTCCTACCTTTGTATCTGTGATTTAAATACACTTGTTCCTTAAACCAACCTCGACTTGATTTCCTTCTTTTTACTATTGTGCCACGACACAACACTATCTATCTATCTATCTATCTATCTATCTATCTATCTATCTATCTATCTATCTATCTATCTATCTCAAATAAGAAAAACGGACGTTACTCCTGCAATCAGAAATGTATCCTGCTGTAATCCATATCTTACACGACGTAGATGAGTAATCCAATTAGTATATAGTAAAACTATGTAAATGCATAGGGAATGATTTTACTATAAAAAAATGACATAACTGTAAGTTCTCCGCTAACCGTTTTCTCAATCGCTCTTATCGCTTGTGAAATTCTCTTTACCTTTGATATAAAAAATTTAAACGCTATGTCAATTGCTCTCTCCTGTCATTTTTATTCTTGTTCTTTTATTGTTCTCTCTCCTCAATAGAATTTTTTCACCTATTCTCTAACATTCAGTACCCCGTTGAGTCTTAGGGGCTTTATTGCCTTGTATTGAAAATCAGACAGAAATTGTCAGTAGAGAGGAATTGATTCAAATATCGTATTTATAATCATTCGATTATCATTTTATACAACTGCGATCCAGATCGTTTCATTTGACCAGATGAATTGATTTTTTTACGCGTCATCAATCACTTGGAAGTTATTAAAAGCCGAAACATATTTATAACAGATTATGCGAAAAAAAAAATCTATTTTTTGTTAGTGAATATTTCATTAACAAATTTTGGGAATAAAAACTATTTTCTCGAGCAAGTAAGAAAAAAAGGCATAAGATATAATGTTCTCTCTTGTCTTTCCTTCTTTTTTCTTTTTCGTGGAGATTACATCTAATGTCTTTCTTTCTTGCTTGCTTTTCTTATTTTCATTTTTTTTTCGCGGGAATTTCGTATGTAAGTAAATATTAAAAATTGTAATAACACTCATTTAACACCGACTGATAAAATGAGAGGATATGCAGCAAAACAGG
>OZ038491.1:49449108-49454108 GCA_964036315.1 Acanthosepion esculentum | reverse complement strand
CTATCTATCTATCTATCTATCTATCTATCTATCTATCTATCTATCTATCTATCCCTGTCTGTCTGTTCATTTCTTTGTTTCTTTCTTTTCATCTCTCTATCTATCTATCCGTCTCGGTCTGTCTTTCGATCTATCCCGGTCTATCTATCTATCTATCTATCTATCTATCTATCTATCTATCTATCTATCTATCTATCTATCTATATATCTATCTATCTATCTCATTCTGTTTGTATCTACATCTACATATCCCTCTTCATGTCTATCTATCTATCTATCTATCTATCTATCTATCTATCTATCTATCTATCTATCTATCTATCTCATTCTGTTTGTATCTACATCTACATATCACTCTTCATATCTATCTATCTATCTATCTATCTATCTATCTATCTATCTATCTATCTATCTATCTATCTATCTATCTCCTTCTATTCGTATCTACATCTACAGCCCCTTCTATATCTATCTATCTATCTATCTATCTATCTATCTATCTATCTATCTATCTATCTATCTATCTATCTCATTTATTTTCTATATATTTCTGTAGAATGTGCGGGATATATAAAGAATATTGCCTCGGAATGAGAACTTGGAGAGGGGAGTTCGAATTCCAGTCGTGTTCATTATATTCACTTACACGCAAATGACCATGGTGTATCTTATGAATCCTTCTAATCTGCCCCAGCCATGGATTAAATAGTAGGATTTATATCTGGAAAATTAACTCTTATCTCAAAAAATTGTTAATGCAATATTCCCTCGTAAAAAATGAATTGTCGTTACAATCCAAAATATTTTTCGGCTTTAAATAACACACAACGGGTTGATAAGTCGTAAAAAACAAAACAATGGATCTATTGTGAAAAATGCATGATTTTAGCATATGTATCTTTATAATGAACGATTAAAAAGACGTTTTTATCACTTTGAATTTCTCGAGTGAGGGAGGTATCATTATTTACTCCAGGGCTTCTCAACCGGTGTTCCCCGGAAATATTACATACTAATAATTTGCGAATTTTAAGTCAGGAGCATAGGCAGAAGGGTTAAAATTGTTCAGGAACGCAGGGCTCAAATTTTAAAATTATATATGCACGTTTGCATATGTGGGGAAAGAATTTAAAAGTAGAAATTCGCCTGCCATACTGGCTTTGTGAAAACCCGCCATTAAATGATTATCTGGTTAAAAGCGGACGAAACCGAAATGTACGAAAAAGGATAGAACAGTTGTCGCGCGGATTCGAAAGAAAATCAACTGACGAATGATTACGTATATGAGCGTATCTACGTGATGTAATGATTAACGAGCTTGTCTCTATGGATGAATTACGAATTCGGTGTTGCGCCACATATAATTTCGGTTTAGTAAACCGCTAATATGCAAGATTTCATGCGCAAATCTTTTAGATGAAATATCGATGTCATATTTCAGATTTGGAAGGCAGTTTTGATTCTCTTTGACTTTCGGGCTTTGCGATTTATTTTACCTTTACAGGGAGGCGATTCTGGGAGAACTAGAAGTCTACCTGGATTTATTACGGGTGGACAGAATCTTAATAGCATAACTTATACAGATGGCACAGTGTTAATAGTAGACACAGAAAGAAAACTCCAAAAACTCCTACAGAAATTAATGAAGGAAAGCAAGAAGAAAGGATTAAAGATTAGCTGCAAGAAAACAATGCATGGTTGTTAGCAGAAGGAATATCCTAAATTGAGAATTGCAAATCGATGCATCCAAAATCAAACAATTGCGGGAATTTAAATATCTGGAAAGTGTTTTAACAAAGGACGGAAAAAAGCGACACTGAAATTCGAAGGCCTCTTGTGATTGTCAGGGAAGTATTCCTAAAGCTAATTCGAAGATTAAGAAATAGGACATTTTTGCTAGAAACAAGGAAAAGATTACTAAACTGATACGCGATATCTGTCATCTTTTATAGCAAAGAGTGTTGGACGATCTCAAAGATGAAGAGGAGACTTTAAGCAACAGAATTGTTTTTCTACAGAATGATGCTTATGATACTGTGGATCGACCATGTGAGTAAGGTCAAAGATTTGGAGAAAATGGAAAAAAAATAATACTTAAGATCAGGAAGAGACACTTACTTGGTCATATAGGCACCTCGACGTGGTGTAATGGTTAGGAAGCTTGCCTTGCTACATCATTTATGACTGAGTAGTGAGTTCGATACTCACTGGGTGGCCCAAACTTTCGGCTTTGTGCCACATCTAAATTGCGCTTAGAAAATCACTACTTGGGCATATAATGAGGAAGGAGGGCTTGGGAAATCTGATACTCACAGGACATATTAGGACAAGAGGGACAGAGGAAAACAACACATAACGTACTTAATGAGTTTGAGTAAATGGATAGTGGAACAGGTGTTTAAATGGGTTCTAATGGAGCGCTCGGAAAAATAAAACATTTGGACAGTTCTTACACACCCTTTGAGCAGCAAAGAAAGCTCTTGTTCGTACACAAGAAAAATTAAATAAAAAACTTAACCGTAGTACTTTGTCTGTCGTTTTTAATGAATCTTGCATATATATATATATATATATATATATATATATATATATATATATATATATATATATATATATATATATATATATATATATATATGTATGCAGGTGTGCAGTAAAATAGGAAAGAACACGTTAGGTAGATAATCCCAAATTCTCGCTTGACAAGGAAGCGGGTCCAGACACCTTAACTCTACATAACTTAAAAAAATATGTTAGGGGTCTCGGCTCTCGCTTTTGAAACATGAGAACTCTTATGTAGCGAAGGAATCATATTTTTAAAAGCTAAAAATATTATTATAATATATATATATATATATATATATATATATATATCTTTTTATGAAGAATCAAACATTTTCTGTTATGTTATTACCTGGAGAGGCTGCGGACCAATTTATTAGGTATATTTGAAACGTTTTTTGTCAAGATGTCCAATAGTCAGTTTTGCAGACTGTGAAATAGCATTGTCTTGTATGATTATATTCTTTCGTTTAAAGATTCTACCATTCTACCATTCGAGAACATACACTGATTCTATGTAGTTCTTGCGACTCTAACGTCAATTCCGAAAGAACTTGTAATTCTGCCATTATGACAGCACGCTCAGCACATAACGGAGACAAAAATGATTCACTTCTTCGCTTTTTGCTTCGTCGTATTTGATGACTATTAGCATGAAAAAGCCATGCTCCCGCTCATACATCAGCCATTCAACGCAGCTCTCCCTTGATCACGACTAAGAAATGTTAAAAAATCAGTATCAAAATACATGCACGTTTCTCTTTCGGATGTTTACTTAGAGGTGGTCGTTTTGGTTACTTTTCTGTATTTAGCCAATGTTCTTTGATTTCTTTATATTGTTCTCTGTTTACATCCGAAAAAAAAAAAGCTTCTTCAAATATATTCTTGTTCGTCAGTCCGCTTTCCTTGGTTATTATCATTTTAATTTTCTTACATCTTTTTTAGTTACATTGTTAAGGCACTTTTTCTTCTGGTTCTTGCCAATATATTCCGTTTCCTTTCAGGTTGTTTTCTGATCTCGGTTCAACCTTTTCACACATTCCATAACACTGTACTTATACAATAACTTTGCCACATATTGATACTCTTTTGATGTCATATCCTTTATAACTTATAGCAAACATTATATATCTGAATTAAAAAATAAATAAATTTCCATAACACTAAACATCATTCACTATAAGATGTGCAAAATTCGAGGTGAATATTAAAACCTCAAAGTATTTAACGCAAATATTTCTAATAAAAACATATAAAATCTTAAAACCAGATTGTAAATATACTTTATGAATATATTCTTATAAGATGAATAACGGAAGCTACGTAACGTAGCATGAATTCTGTCAGGTGCGAGAGTAGTCGCCGGTGTCTATTTATCCATCCAATTACACTCCAGTATTGTCAGAACAGAGTTGTGTTTTAGTTGGGGGGGGGTGCGCAGAGAATTTATTGAGGTCTGAAAACTTGTTCTGTACATTCTCAATGGGGTGTAAATTTGGTGAGTATGGGTGGCCAATAGATTATCTCGCAATCAGCCGAGTGTTTCTGCGACCATTTCCCTATCAAAATCCCACCTCCAAAAAGGAAAACAATAGCGGGTTTACGTATTATCTTACTGGAATACATAAGGTTATAATGGATAGGTACACAAAATCCTTAGCTATGGATAATCTTGAAGAGTCGTCGCAATCATCAATTCCTTCCGAGAATAAATGCACAGGGACAGATTTATAACAAAGCGAAAATGTGAAAATTAGCAGTTCGGAAATATTGTCTTTATTAAGAATATCTTGTTAGTATCAAATAGATCATGAAACCAGCTAATATATATATATATATATATATATATATATATATATATATATATATATATATATATATATATATATATATATATATATATAAGCAAACATGACAGTATGGATTATCTTGCCCCGAGAACTGTTGGCTTTCGACTATAGAAATAATGATACATTATTTACATTATTCGGACTATTGTCCTCATCTTTGTCGCCATGTTTATCACAACGTTTCGGCCGTTGTACGCTCCGGCCTTCTTCAGGTGGTTGGAATGTCGAACTGAACCCTTTATTTCGCTCCCTCAGGTAGACTGTTCTAGTTCCACGTGCCATGTTTAATGGATGTCAGTTATCAGTTATCTCTTGTTAATTTCCCTGAGAAAGTTCTCCACTGCCTTAATCGCGTATTGAACTCACACGCTTTGGAGCCTATCACTGGATCTAACCAACGCCTTTATCCACTGTGCCATGTGTCCTTGAGGACACAGGGCACAGAGTGTGAGTTCAATACCACTATAATTTCAATAATGTAAATAATGTACATAATACCTCTTCTCAGAATTATAGACAGATAGAAATTCGAATTATAAAAATCATAAACATTTTCTAGAACATTCAAAATAACTTATTCCGGTGAAA
>OZ038491.1:49441608-49444108 GCA_964036315.1 Acanthosepion esculentum | reverse complement strand
GTATATGCGGCAGATAGATAGATAGATAGATAGATGTGCAGTTTCAGAAGCAGAGATAGATAGATAGATAATGAACAGACTGAGATAGATAGATAGATAGATAGATAGATAGATAGATAGATAGATAATGAACAGACTGAGATAGATAGATAGATAGATAGATAGATAGATAGATAGATAGATAGATAGATAGATAGATAGATATGAAGACTGGGATAGATAGATAGATAGATAGATAGATAGATAGATAGATAGATAGATAGATAGATAGATAGATAGAAAAAGACATAGGTAGATATGAAAACCTGAGATACATATGAAATGGCTGAGATAGATAGATAGATAGATAGATAGATAGATAGATAGATAGATAGATATGAAGACTGGGATAGATAGATAGATAGAAAGATAGATAGATAGATAGATAGATAATGAACAGATTGAGATAGATAGATAGATAGATAGATAGATAGATAGATAGATAGATAGATAGATAGATAGATAGATAGATAGATATGAAGACTGGCTAGATAGATAGATATGAAGAGTGGGATAGATAGATAGATAGATAGATATGAAGACTGGGATAGATAGATAGATAGATAATGAACAGACTGAGATAGATAGATAGATAGATAGATAATGAACAGACTGATATAGATAGATAGATAATGAACAGACTGAGATAGATAGATAGATAGATAGATAGATAGATAGATAATGTATACACTCGCGTATCATGTGACATTTGAAGACTTAATTTTGAAGCTAATTTTAAGGAGGTCGCATCATACACGTGATATAAAATTAGCGTGTGTACTGATGGCCCTGGCAACACCATTCATCATACTCTATATCCATTTACTGTAGTTTAAATTTACTTTAAAATTAGATCTTCAAAAGTCGCATGATACTCGAGTACATTTTGTTTATATTCTTCCGTCTTTTCTGTATTGAATTTAAGGTAAATCCTTCTTTTTATTTTCAGAATGGCTCGAAAGCAAAATATTCCTATAGCATTTTCTGAAAGTAAATTGGATGTAAATCCTTATCAGAAGACTTAGATATTTTTAGGTCTATGTACTACTGGCCCTGGCTACGCCGTTGATCTAATTATATATCCATTTACAGCAGTCAAATTAACTTCATAATTATGTCTTCAAAGGTCGCATGAAACGAGAGTATATACGGTTTGGAAACATTTTCAAGTGCGCCAAACTTTATAGCCAATATTTTAGTGTTCTCAGTTCCAGATCGAAATCCTGATGCCATATTCAAATTTTTGTCTTTTTTTTTTTTACTTCTTTATCCTGAAATCTGTTTCCAGCAACACGTCGACAATAATGCAGGAATTATTTTTGGTTGTTTACAAAGAACATTTCTCGTTTTCTGTCTTGGGTGAATGCTTGAATACAGAATAAGCAATGGCGTATAATTGGGGATAGGCTGTTTCATTGCTTGAGATATAGAATAGCCTAGTGTTAACTATACCCTAATAGCCCAGTGTATACCCACTTTTATGGCAGTGGATGCTGGGTAATCAACTCAGGGGCATGACAACAGAAATGTGGTTCTTCAGAAGGATGCTGAGAATACCATGGATGGGACACGTGAGGAGAAACGTTATTTTAGGGAAAAAGGATGCATATACTTAACACCAGAAAGAATAAGTTGATAATTCTAGGACGCCTAATAGGGGAAGAGGGCTTGAAAAATTTGTCACTCACAGGACAGATTGAAGTCAACATGTACATAGAAAAAACGTATAACCGACCTAGCGAGGTTGAGTAAATGGATGATAGAACATGGTTTAGGAGAGATAACAATATGACAAAAAATATTAAGAGGTAAAAGGTAGAGGAAATTGTGGAAGACCATGACTGATAACGTCATAAAGAAACACGGCACAGAGAAGAAGAATTCTGTAATTCGCTTCAAGCAACACGTTCATAACAGGGTATGAGTAATTTTTCTTCGGTTACGACGAACAGATTCGATTTTTCATTTGGTTGGTTGCTTGATGTTGAACATAAAATTTCAGTTCTCATTAAGCATTACCCAAAATATAGATTAGTCGAGTACAGAATAATCATTGTGGAGAGCCTATTTCATAATTTGAGATATAATATCGCCTAATCTTAAATATACCCAACGAATCCAATTAATATCCCTTTTTTCTATTAGTATCAAATCAGATTTCTTATCTACAGTCGTATGTTCGAGCTCCAGGGTAAAATCTGGTAATAATGGCCGAGAGGAATTCATTTAGTCGTATGTTTCTAAAAAGGAACTGACTTTGTTCAATTAATACAGTTGGTAGCTTAAATTAAACAAAGTTACTAGATTTTCATATTTTTCCCGGGAAGATTCAACGAATGGAGTAAATCTAATATAAAATTCGCATATACATGCATTCATATCACAGTATTTTTCTCGTTTATCCGAAACTCCATGTTATGGAATTCAGTTATCCGGACGTGAACTAAACATCGATGCTCAC
>OZ038491.1:49434108-49436608 GCA_964036315.1 Acanthosepion esculentum | reverse complement strand
TTAGTACTAGAACGGAAATGATTATACAACAGAAATCGAAGGAAATAATAATAATAATAATAATAATAATAATAATAATAATAATAATAATAATGGGAAGGAAAGTGAAAGAAACTGGTACGAACGCCACCCTGACCCGGTTACGGAGATAGGACCTGTTACAATTCTATGGGACTACACAATACACACTGACAGAACAATCAAAGCCAACCACCCAGACATTGTTATTAAAGACCACAAACAAAATAAGTGCCTCCTTATTGATATGGCAGTCCCTGCAGACTGCAATGTATCTTTGAAGATATTCGAAAAACTGTCAAAATACAAGGACCTTGAAATAGAAATCTCAAAAATGTGGCACATGGGAACATCAACAATTCCTGTTGTAGTTGGAGCCCTTGGACTGGTTGGAAAAGATTCCAGTAGGCTGATTGAAGGGATCCCTGGAAGTCCATGCCTCAAAGAGATACAAAAAATTGTTCTGACAAGTACAGCCCACACTTTACGAAGGGCTTTATCTATGTAATTATTTAATTTTTTTATTTTTATTTTTTATCAGTGGAAAGTGTCATGATGCCATTTCTAACCTTAGGTTTCTGGACGGGACCCGGAAAGAAATGTGTAAACGCCAGATATCAAAGGAAATAAAAATAATAATAATAATAATGGATATATGAATATAATCCCCATCCGTAGTATCTCATGAGGTAGTACGAGCTCTCTGCTCTTGTCCGACTGTCGCCCTGGAGCTGATATCTTGAACAAATTTACCCTTTGGCGGACAAGGATTAAATGCAGTTTTACGAATCTCAATGATAAAAAAACAAATTTTCATACCGGATCGGCCGTTACCCGGGTCAACAAGGGCCGCGTATTTCAGGGAGGAACCAGTCTGGAACCGAAAAATCTGTCACTGGAACAAACTCTTCCAAAAAATAAGAGATACTTGGTCACCAAACCCGGACTATTCCCAACCTTGGACTAAGTGACTCAATGTCAAATCAATTAATAAAAAGAAAACGAACGAAATGGCCTCGCGGAGAGTATCATCACGTCATGGCATTATTTTTCACCGCACTCTAAAATCCAGAAAAGAAGACCACGAATACAACCGACCAAATATGGAGGACTAAGGTATGAAGTGAAAATCCACACATGATGTAAAAAATGTGTGTTCTTTTTCTTTATTTATTGCTCAGTGGAAAATATTATGATGCCATTTATGAGCTTAGATCTCTGAGCAGGACCCAGAACGAAATGAGTACACACCATAAATATAAGGAAATAATAATAATAATAATAATAATAATAATAATAATAATAATAATAATGAAATAGAAATCTCAAAAATCTCAAAAATGTGGCACATGGGAACATCAACAGTCCCTGTTGTAGTTGGAAAAGATTCCAGTAGACTAATTGAAAGGATTCCTGGAAGTCCATGCCTCAAAGGGATACAAAAAATTGTTCTGACAAGTACAGCCCACACTTTACGAAGGGCTTTATCTATGTAATTATGTTTTTTTTTGCAGTGGAAAGTGTCATGATACCATTTCTAACCTTAGGTTCCTGGGCGGGACCCGGAAAGAAATGTGTAAAAGCCAGATATCAAAGGAAATAAATAAATAAATAAATAATAATAATAATAATAATAACAGTCACGAACTAGTCATAGAAGACCTTCAAGTTACTAGTCTTTAGAACTTTACCATTCTTGCTGACAGGTATCTAAAAGCAAATAAACAGGACGCTGTTATTAAAGGCTATAAGTAAGAAAATGCATTCTCATAGACATTGCAGTGTCATCAAATAAAAATGTCTGTCAAAATTATGCAAATATAAATAACTTGAAATTGAAATTAAAAAAGTGGCACGTTAAAATTTTCTATCTATAATAATTAGAACCCTGTAAGAATAAAATGAGTACAGAAAAGAACATTAATAAATCATTGGAAGGATGCTTTATTGTTAGAGTTTACTAATCTTAAGATAGTTTCAAAGAAGGGTCATAATAATTATGAGCTATGCAAAAGAGGGTGGATATCAGGACTCATAAACAGTGGAGAACAACAAATTAACTAGCTAGCAATTACACCACACAAACGTAGACAGGCTTTTGTTAATCTTACTTTCTTTATCGAAGAATATTTTTTCGTTCTTGTTAATTCACAGAATAAAATGTATAAAAATTGAATCCATTGTTATTTGCGATTTGAAAGGATTTTCATCAGTTCTTTTTTTCTTGTTTTTTCATTATTTAACTTTTTTCTCTGATTTTCTCCTTGCTCCCCTCTCTCTCCCTCTTTTTTGTCATCTGCTTTATTTCTCATTGCTTTGCCTTCTTTTGTCATTTATCTTTTTCTTTTTTGCTCGTTTCTTTCTTTCTTTGTGTTATATTACATTATTTTGCTTTATTTCATCTTTCTGTCTTCCATTTTCCTTCTTTCTTTCATTTCTTGCATTCTTTTAAATTTCATTTAATTATTTCACATTTATTTGC
>OZ038491.1:49424108-49431608 GCA_964036315.1 Acanthosepion esculentum | reverse complement strand
ATTCTGTTATTTTTTATAAGTTTCGCTGTTTCAAATATTTTGTTATAGATTTTATTTTCTTGTTCGGGTCAACTAGGGTAGTGTATTTCTTTATGATTCATCTTGCTTAAAGTTGACATGTATTTGGCTTTTGTAGAAGATGTTAAAGTTATTGTTTTGTGTTCAGTATCGTTATTAGTTATTTGGAAACTTATCTTGTCGATGAGTTAGTTAGGAAAACCATTGTTAACTAGTGTATGTTTTGCATTGTTGAGTTCTTTAAAGAAAAGTAGGTGAGAGGATGAATTTTCGTGTGCTCTCTTTAGAAATTTTTTATAACTGCTATTTTATATCTAAGTGGGCATGTATTCACTCTTAAAATTAAGGTGGCAAGAGTTTCTGCTAGTGGGATATTTTTATATAACAAGGTGGAGAAAGTGTCGGTACTGTATTCTACAAGAAGGTCTAAGAATAGGAGTTTATTCATTTGACGCAGTTCGTATGCATATTTAAGGGCGGATTTTATCATAAAAATAACAACACACGTGCAAAATCAAAACTACAAAGAACCAACATTATTTGCGAGTTCAAATGCGAGACTATTGGGCCTTAAACACACACCTGACCTCAACGCACGTACGTACATGTCATCGCTAAAGATGAAGGTAAAATAGTCGGCTATCTGTACCGCTCCAGTATGTACCTGATTCCTCGTGCTATCGTCTACCTTTACAAGAGACAGATCAGGCCAAGAACGGAGTATTGTTGTCATATTTGGGCAGGAGATGCACAGATCGCACGATCCATCATCGATAGAGTCTAAAAGAGTCTCTGACTCCTTGTGTGTGACGAACAATTTTTCACCTTCCAACCTCTCTCTCTCTCTCAGGCGGGATATGGCAATCCTCTCACTGCTCTATCGCTACTTTCACGGAAAGTGGTCAGACGAACTACATTCCTTGATTCCCCTAGTACACTGTCACAAGCCACCCATATTCCACCGTTGAGAAGTAAGTTTCACTCGAACAGCTTCTTCCCGTGTATCGCTGGTCTGTGGAACCAGCTATCAAGAGGTTTCCTTCCTCGATAATTACAATCTTAACCTGTTAAAGACCATGGTTAACCGTTACCTTCCTCTTCTATCCGTACGTACTGCTTCCTAATGTAACCCGCTCTCTCGAGTGACTCCTGGGCCTTGTACAGGGTGAATCTTACAGTAAAAAACCTCTTCGCCCGTTCAAGAAGAAAACAGCGCAATCTGAAATAAAAACATACCTCAAGGCAAGAAGAGAACTCACGATTGAGGAGTATCAACCCAGAGTTTTGTAATAAAAAGCCGCAATAATAAGTTAGAATAAAAGCGCTAATAAAACGCTGATAACAAACATCCTCCATGACAGAAGCATCTACTATTAATCTCTATTAAATTGAAGACGTCATAATGAACTAAAGATAAATGTAACCGACAGTCACAATATACTGTTGATCCCTATCTCTGTCTGTATCTATAAAAGCTCAATCTGCGATATTGTATACTATTCTACTTTTATGTTCCAAGTCCCCTCGGGATGTTGGTGATCATGATTCACGACAATTTCTTGTCCTTTATAGCTGTTAGTAAATTTAATCTTTTTGTAATCTCTCGAACACCCGGTTCTCTCATCCATTTACGCAAGTTCATTGGCTAGGATATTCGATATATTATTTACATTATTCGGACTATTGTCCTCATGCATGACGCTATAGTTTTTACAACGTTTCGGCCGTTGTACGCTCAGGCCTTCTTCAGGTGGTTGGAATGTCGAACTGAACACTTTATTTCGCTCACTGGGGAAGACTGTTCTAGTTCCACGTGTCATGTTTAATGGATGTCAGTTCTCAGTTATCTCCTGTTAATTTCCCTCTGAATGTTCTACACTGCTTTAACCTGTATTGAACTCACACTCTTTGGGTTCTGTCTTTAACTAACACACACGTCCGCAAGGACACATGGCACAGTGGATAAAGGCGTTAGTTAGATCCAGTAACACAACGGCCGAAACGTTGTAATAAATATGGCGACAAAGATGAGGACAATAGTTCGATTAATGTAAATTACGTACATAATACCTCATCTCAAAAATATAGGCAGATACTGAAGGAGTTTTTCAGTTCTTCTTTCCTTCAATTTGTCCGGTGAAATTTTCCCAACCCTCTTTTCTCACCATGTGCCCTAAAATCTTCAACTGTCTCTTTGTCATATTAAATATAAGTTTCCTTTTTTTTTTCTATTTTCACCAAAACATAGTATTTGCTGATATGTTTAGTAGAAGGTATTCTCGACATTCTTCTGTAGAACTACATTTCTTTTCTTCACCTACGTTTTAAAGAGCATAGAGCCATCTCTTAATTGCTGTTGTTCCCAGGTCAACCCTAACTCCGGATGGTAGCACCTGTTAAGGGTCCCAGCTATGGGTAAATAGTTAACCCCCAAATTGCAATCAAAGCATTATGAAAGTATGAAAATAGATTTTTATAGAAAAAATACCAAAAATACATTTTTGGAAAAAAAAATATATTACCAACAATAGAGTTGTCTTTAGGCAAAAAGCCGCTTTACAAAAATACGAGAATGACACCTGATCTAGAAACTGATTTGTTACAAAAATACATATTCTATTCATACGAATCTATTCTAAAAATCTTGTCGGCATTAAATCAACATTGAGCTTGATACGCCGTAAAACGAAATAAACCAAACCAAACCTCCTTCATCTGTGAAGAGATTGTGTCCAGAATTCACAGACATATTGCAGGACTGATATTGCGTAACAGTTACATGAGAATAACATTTCTACTGGATGAGCTGATGTTCCTTGCACTTAATGCAAAACATAGCTCATGTTATGAGGTTTATGTAGAGTACATGATAGTTTACTGCGACATTGGTTTCACATAAAAAACTGTGAAAAAAATCGTGTTTTTCGTACTACTTAAAATAAAAACTTGAGTAACTTTTCTCTGACTTTCTGCAAACATGTCGCAAAAAATTTTCCATCAGGCAAGAAATAAGGTAATGTGATCTTAGTTCTGTTCGCTTTCCCCTAAAAACCACGAAAACTGTTTAAAAATCCCTTTTCTCGGCCTTAAAGCCCTGGTTTTTCACCCGATGCTTTCCAAATCTCCGATGTAAATTACACATGACACGCATGTGTGAAAGCTTGGTTTAGATTATATTAGTTAAGTAGACGAAACTAGGCCCCAAAATCGGCTTTTGTAATTTAGCTAATAGTTACTTCGTATGATTCCCCTCCTAAATTGGCATTCGAACAACCTTTGAGGTAAAGAATTATTGAAGCATTAAAAGTGAAAAAATCACGAAGACCCTCTTCTTAACCCCAGTTTTACAGTAAGCGTGCGATGAAGGAGGGGGCACTCATGCGTTTGCACTTACAGTTGAATCAAGTTCTGACCCTTTATCCCTGTTTTGTTTGATTATTAGATTTGTGAACAATGCCATACCATTCGAAAGTTATTACGGCCATAGGAACTTTACTGAATGTCTAAAACATTGCAACAATTTAACCTCGGGCAACGACTACGCGAAAAGTTTTTATTGATGGAATTCCTTTTTCAAGAACAATCAAACACTTGCAAAAGACATACCGTAAAAAAGATGGTGGGGGAGTAGCTTTGTATACGAACGGATGATGCAGGCAAGCGGGGACGGAGGCAGACATCTCTAGACGGGGAAGACGTGCGTGTGAATAGAGGTCGCGCTTATACAATTGCAGCCATGTACACCCGGGCAACGCCGGATACCTTGACTAGTAGCTATACATATATGACTGTTCAGATTCTGCAAACATTTAGGTAAAATATTGTCTAATGCTACTCATTAACATAATTTCAGGTAGATTTGCTTGATCTTTCGCTTAACTAACAGCTCCTGGTATTTCTCGGCTGTCACACATTTGAGTACTGACCATTCTCAACTTTGATTAACTACGCTAATTGGACGATAACCGGCGTTTATAAGTGACGTGACTCTGCATTGTGTTATTGAATGTAATTCTTTGTACTAGCAGGACACGTGAAATTACATTGAATTAATTATCATTTTTAATGTTGCATTCTACACTTTTAAAGCTATGACTATTTCCAAATAGTTCAAATGGTAATGGTAATATTATCCGTGTCCCTACAAGGCAATATTTAGCATTTCTTGGTCGGGAAGCCATTACTGTTGAAATGTATAAAATATCTCTTTTATAGTACATAAATTCTTAGGAAAATAGGTTTCTCAAGTCCAGCGGCTGTTATCGCTTTTTTTTTAGTATTTAGGGTTTCCTTTCAAGCTTTCAATTTGAAGTTTTGTGGAATGTTCCCATCTTGATTATGATATTATTTTCGCTTCTAGTTACTTGTGCCAACAATTTTAGTTCTCATTTTTGTTAGTAGTCCTCAAGTGATATAGTTTCTGTTTTTTGGTACAGTTATTTGTTTGTGATTCTATAGCGCCAATACACAATGTTCAAAGAAAGATGATCTTTTCCAAGGACATCAGGCTTCACTCGCATAAAGTCTTTTTTCGCCATTGATCTTAGGATGCGGTCGTATACAGCTGCCAGTTTGGATATTTCAGAACAGGTTTGGCGCCATACATGGTATCAATACGAAAGGGGCAATTTTACGAGGATATTTAAGAGCATGACTCGGGTTTTCATATTAATGTTTTTCTTTAGTAGCAATTTGCGGTGTTGGGCGAAACTATCGCAGGCACAGCCGATTCTATCTTCACTTTCTATTTCTCCTATGCATAATTTGCTATAGATGATCTATACGCCGAGATATCTCAATTGTTTAGCATTTACTAATTGAGACGTATCGGATATGAACTCGACTCACCGATTCAACTTTTCGCTAACCACACAGAGAAGAGTCTATCCCCGAGATATCAACCGATTTATATTGTATAGGAGATAGACATTTGCGGACATTAACTGCACTAAGCGATTTTAATGTCTGTCATTTGTCTACGCTTACAATAAATCTTATTTAAATCATTCTTTTTTAGCTGGCTTCTGGAAAGTCTTCGTTTCAGTTACCAGAAAATTGAGCATATTTGAAGTAGAGGTTGGGGTCGTGACAAATAAAAGTGAATAAGAATAAAAACAGCCGAGGTTCATTACAGACAATTTAAAGGCCATGGAAAAATGCTGTAATGATATTTTCTTCGATTCAGACTGGTATAATGGATACAGACACAGACGTACTGCCATAGATGAATGGTAGGCAAAGAAAGCGTCTGTGTTGTTCGTTTGCAATGATAACTTTTTTTTAATGTCGTATTAATGAGTTCTTTCCAGTCTAATCTTTTGCTTCGCTATTCTTATTATTCTCATATATTTGTGCATAACAACTCCCGCATAATCTCGCACAGTCTCGCATGATCTCGCCAAACCGGAAGCATTTTAACGTTATTTGTGAATGATTATAAAAATCAAGATATGTCGACTTTGCATAAAACTATGTTAAAATAATAACAATCTATGCTTTTAGCGTGAGTCAGAGTTAGCATGAGCAACTTAACAGATCTGACTTATAAATGTAATTTCTTATTTAACGACAGTTTCTAATTTTAACATGGTTTCTCTCTTTTGTAGAATATCAATCGAATATATTTTAAGGAAAATAATACTAATAATAATAGTCAAAGGCAAACTCATAAACTAGTCAGCAAATGAAAAAACCTCATTCTAATTTTATATACATAGACATATATATATATATATATTGTGAAAGTTCGACAATTATTTAATATGTTTTTTGTTTATATATATAATGAATTTGCAATAACGTTCAATAAATATCGTAACTTTTCAATTACTCATGTTATATTCGACTAGAATTATTCTGTTAAGTACAGAAAATCTATTTTATTATATATACGCTATTTTACACATACACACACACACACACACACATATATATATATATATATATAATGTTAAAAAATATAGTTTAATGGTATGTTATATTTATGGGTAAAAGTGATCAATATCAGAGATAGAACGTATGTAAAAATAAAAGTGGACACTGAGGTCAACAGCAAGTGGCAAATAGAGTTCACCACCAAGCGTCGGAGGTAATCTTCAGACCAAACGTTGTTGTAGAGGAACCTTTTTAATTTGTTAGTCGACTCATCAGTAGGTTTCTGATGCATTTACACACACACACGCACACACACTCACACACACACAACCACACACACTCACACACACATATATATATAACGTAAATCATTGATACGAAAAACAGATAATGAAGTTAATTAAATGGCAAGAATCACTCTCGCAAACAATATTTAATAATAAAATACAATCAACCTCGAATCCGTTAATGAATGGTATGATCCTTGTTTATAAATTCCGGTTTTATCAGGTCTTATTTTTGCTACTAGATCAGCTTTCAATCGTTTCATACGACCATCATCAGGTAGGAAATTAGGTAAGTTTTTTTTAAATCCAGGTAATAACGAGACATCGAAAGATAGTGCAAACCGAAAGAAGTATGAATGATTTACGTTATATAAATTGAACACGCACCGCATAATTGATATATATATATATATATATATATATATATATATATATATATATATATATATATATATATATACACACACTGTGTAACGAATTATTAACGAGGTGACAATTTTCCATTTTGTTTAAAAACTACGCGTTGTAATTTCACGAAAATTCACACAATGATGGCAACACTATTTACATTATTCGGACGATGTGATAAATATGGCGACAAAGATGAGGAAAATAGTCCGAATAATGTAAATAGTGTACATAATACCTCGTCTCATAAATATTGACAGATAATGACGGCAATATTTATATACCTGTACTGTTTAAAAACTGTAAGGTTCTACCGAGGTGTACACAAACCGCGGGCATTTGCATGAGAAACATTACACTTCAGTGTTCCAAATTATTTACGAGTGTCTTCAGAATCGTGAAATTATGGGTCGCAATTCTGACTTAACCGCTTCTGAGAAGTCTGTTATGACATCTGAACTCGCAAAATGTAAATCAACATTAGAAATATCCAAAATCATTGGAAGATATCACCAAACTGTGAAAAGGTTTGTTTTAGCTCTTACGAAGGTAAGTAAGAGCGCCGATAATAGTCACTCAAGGGTTGTTCCACAACGTTCTCTGTCGAGAATTAAACGTGAAGCTATAAATAACCCACACCTGACCAGCGGAGAACCTTTCAGGCGCACCGGAGAAACAACTGTGTCCAGAATTACTCGATATCGTCTTCTGAAAAAGGTCGGGAAATCATTGAGACCGGTGACAACGCATACATTGAGAAAAAGACACGTGCAAAAGCGTTTGAAATGGGCAACAGATAACATCATGGTCGACTTCTCGGAGGTTTTGTTCACAGATTTATCTCGTGCTAACACTGGTGGCCCTGAAGGTTGGAGCAAAGGATGGTTCGTAAAAAGACGACATCGTTATCGAC
>OZ038491.1:49226608-49419108 GCA_964036315.1 Acanthosepion esculentum | reverse complement strand
AGGATGAACCACGCGAAATCAGATATTGATAGGCTGTATGCGCCAAAAGCTGTAGGTGGTCAAGGTCTAATACAACTTAATTTACTTCTAAAAACTACAACCATCGGATTGGAAGCCTACCTCCCAAAAACCAATGAACCTCTCCTATAAATAGTAAAACGCCAAATCCACGCAATCAACAAAGTAGCTGCACTCTTGAAGAAACAGTTTAATACACCTGAAATCCTACCATCAAAAAGCAAAACGAATATCGTCTTTACCAAATGAGTAAAAGAGAAAGCCAAATAACTTGGCCAAATAAAATTACAACAAACCAGTGACAACAAGGCGTTGCATGGCAAATACCTAAAAAGAATGAAAGAAGCAGATGTGTACCAACAGAATACACATCAGCGGCTGAGGATCAACGAGTTGAAAGCTGAAACAGAAGGTTTAATTATTGCAGCTCAGGACCAAAAACCTCGCAAATAGATCCTATCACTGTCACATAATCAAGGATGGAACTAACCCGAAATGCAGGATTTACGGAAAATACGATGAAACTGTCGACCATATTATCTCAGGATGTCTGGGACTGGCAAAAAATGAATATACCAAGAAACATAACAAGGTGGCAACATACGTGCACTGGATATATTCAAGAATCACAAAATCGAAATCACTGAGAGATTCCATGACCTGTAACAGTTACCCGAAATAACGATGTAACTATCCTCTGGAAAATACCAATCCAAACTGACAGGGAAGTAAAAGATAACCGACTTGATATTATCGTAAAAGACAAGAAATTCAGAAAGTGTATATTTATTGACATAGCAGGACAATCTGAGAGAAACACCCCCATAACAATTGTCGAGAAATTGTCCAAATAGAAGGACCTTTGGGATCAACATTAACAAGATGTGGAGAATGAAGACTGAAACTGTATCAATGGGAATCGGAGCTCTGGGCGTTGTGAGAAAAGGAATGGAGAATTTTACTAACAGTGTCACAGGTAACATCAACATGCAAGTTGCCCAGAAGATCGCCCTAGTAGGAAAATCTCATATATTAAGAAAACTTTTATCAATTAAATGACAGGCATACATACTGAAAAAGTGGGTCAATTCGAAATGCAGATTCTGTGATAAATATCCAGAAACAATTGTCCATGTTGTATCAGGTTGTACGGTGTTAGCGCCCACTGAATATAAAACTCAACATCGACGAATATCTGCACTGGAAACTGCAATTTCTACAGAAGGGAAACAGCAAGAAATTGGCATATACACCACCCAGACCCTGTTACAAACATAGGATTCGTAACAGTTTTATGAGACTTTACAATACAGAAAAAACAATCGAAGTTAATCGTCCAGATATCGGGATCAAAGACCAGAAAAACAGAATGTGCTTTCTTATTGACATGACCGTTTCTGCAGACTGTAATGCCTGTTTAAGATCATCAAAAAACTATAAAATACAGGAATCTTGAAGAAGTAGAAATCCCCAAAATGTGGCATATGACAACATCAATAATTTCAGTTCTAGTTGGGACCCTCAGATTGATCGGAAAAGGTATTCCTGGTGGATCATACCTTAAAAATATATAAAATATTGTACTCAAAAATTCAGCTCACATCTTCCGAAGGGCTTTATCTATGTAAAATATGTGTGGTCTTATGTCGCCTCTCTTTTTTTTTACGAAGATGATCAGTGGAAAATGTCATGATGCCATTTCTGTCCTTAGGACTCTGGTTGGGATCCGGAAGGAAATGTGTATACACCAGAAATCAAAGGAAATAATAAAAATAATAATTGCTATTTACAAGTTGAGCATTCTCCGAAGACCATGAGCAATTCAGTGAGGACCAAACTCACAGTATTTATGGACTGCGAATCCTGTCTACTAACCATTGTGTCAGGGAATGTCAACCAAGATATTATACTATTATGATGTTATTAGCTGTTTAGGTATAGATTTTAAAAGCCACCGAATGTAAAAGGGACTTAGCGTTAGGAAATTAACATACAACAATAATAGGTAAGGTGGGGTTAAAATACAGCAGGAATAGCAAAAAAGATGTAAATTGGTTTGATCTGTGCTTCCCGTACCCGCCATATTCGCATAGCCCTACACCGTGGTTAAACCCGTCTTTGATGAAAACCAGGGTCAAGCGTTCATTGACAACTTTTCCACATCAAAAGCTATAGAATTGTAATCAAAATGTATCGAATAGCTGCCTCATATCTGGCAAAAATCACTGCAAAATCAATATAATTGCATAAAATATATCTATGCTTTATTTTTTAAATAATTTGCTAAAAAGAATAATATATAAAGTCCAAATACCAGAGGGTATCGCGTCCTGGGTAAAACGATAAACTACATCCGACAGCAAAACCTCTGATCAGAGATCATGAGGTTCTGATAAGCGTGGAACCACCACTTAATAGCTGGTGTTTCCGGGTCCACCCTGACAGAGTGGTATCAGCCATGGGTAAAGAGTTAACCCCCAAACTGTGCTCAAAACACTATGAACGTTTAAAAATAAGTTTTAATGCTAGCAATAAATTTTGTTTTAAAAATATTACCAGCAATATATTTTTGAAGAAATAAATCTTGCCAGCAATACATTTTGGAACAAAAAAATCTTACCAGCAATATATTTTGGAACAAAAAAATCTTACCAGCAATATATTTTTGAAGAAAAAAAATCTTACCAGCAATATATTTTTGAAGAATAAAATCTTGCCAGCAATATATTTTTGAAGAATAAAATCTTACCAGCAATATATTTTTGAAGAATAAAATCTTATCAGCAATATATTTTTGAAGAAAAAAATCTTACCAGCAATATATTTTTGAAGAAAAAAATCTTGCCAGCAATATATTTTTGGATAGATTATTACCAGCAATAAAAATCTTGTCGGCATTAAATTTCCGAAAGAGGTTGATATGCCGTAAAACAAAGTAAACCAAACCTAACCAGAGGGCATCAGACAGACGGGATGATTTTTTAAACGCTTACAAAGAATAAAAATGGCGTTTATTTCGAGAGGAAAATTATATTGTTGCAATTATGAAGATGAAAAATTACAGGAACTTCGAATGGGGAAGATGGGGAGATCTAAGTGAGTTCGGTAGTTTTATGCCAAATGATTAAATATTGGAGCCAGTCTTCGAAATTCATCAGTCGTTTCTTTGAATTTCTTGCGCTAAAATTAATCAAAACATTTCTCCGAGAACTTCGAATAGAAGCATAGCACTGGTTCGTCCCAGTTAAATAATGCCTAAATCTCCTAAATAGCATTTAACTCATCAAAGGGAAAACTCTCTCTACCAACAGCTAAAATAATAAAAATCTTTCATCTTATCACCACTCAAAAATTTGAATTACAAATATGATCGCCTCTCAGTGGAAAGATGGCATCTCTTCTTAGAATTTCTCGAAACTGGTGCTTTCCGAATGTTTTTCCCAAACAATCAACATAATTCAGTTATATTGATGATGCTCTACTAATAGATCCCCATGATAATGATTTACCTCACAGAGAAGATAACCTAAACAAAGACGCACCTTCTATAGAATTCACATACGAAATCGAATAATACAATTCCTTAACTTTCATAGGTATCAACCTACACTACGTTAACAATAGTTTAAAACTCGGTGTTCACCGGAACTCAACCAACAAAAACGACCTAACAAATTTCTATTCACAATAAAATAAAATCCGGTATAATCATCAGATTCTACTTAAGAGCATTCATAATCTGCAGCCCTCAGTATTTACGCGAAGTAAAATACATTGAAAACACTTTCAAGCTTCTTTAATAACTAATTATTTTATATTCAATGCGAAACGAAAGGTCCATAAAATATTCAAAACAAAAAAACGGCACCTACTGACTATAATTAAAAAAAAAATATCCTGCCAATATTTTTCTCTTTTCTTTACTTTAAATTACCGTAATTCCTCATGAATAATACGCCTTCATTCATAATACTCACCCCTAAAATAGTGCTGAAAGGGTGGAAAAATGCTTCTACTCATGCACCCTTTGTTTGATAAACAAACCCAATAAATTGTACCTCTCCAATTTCATTACGGCCAGCGTTTCCTACTCTTATAAAAATGGTTTTAAACATAGAATAATATTATTCTGATTTAGATTTATAATAATTCTTATTTTATTTTACATTTGTAAGTATTGTTAGGTACATATGATTGTATTTGACATCCTTATGGGGTCGCAATCGCCGAATGTTAGTGTTAAATTGTCGTATGTTTGTGGTGAGTAGTCATTTTACAACTTAAATCGACTTATGAAACGGCAATTTTTAAAAGACTTTTTTGTAGCTGTGCAAAATACGCACCCCTAATTTTGCTTATTATTTTCTTTTTAGTAATAATGCGTATTATACATGGCGAATTTACCTTTCCTTTCTTTTTTATTTTCGTTTCCGTTATTTTTATTACTTTTTTTACTTTCATTTTATCTTCTCTCCCTTTTACTCACCTTCTTTTTCTTTCTTTCTTAATGTCTTCTTTTAATTCATTATCTTCTTTTGATATTGTTTCATGCCTTTTATCCTCTTATACAGGGTGCGGCGGAAATACCTCCCACATTCAAAACTGTCATCTGTGGTGCTAGTGAACTTAGACAAGTGGCAATGGCGTCTTCATCAAGTTAATGTCTTACTACTTTCTTTCCGGTTCCCAGCAAGGCTTAGGTCGGTGCACATCGTGCGTTTGCATTTGAAACATTTTTCAAGACTGGTGAATATGTAATGGTAACACGGAGAGCTTTTCACACTTATTTCCTGTTACTTGGAAATGATCCTGTTCCGGATAGGAAATCAATACTGTTATGGGTTGAAAATGTCAGGGCCAGAGGTTCAGAGGTTCTTCAGAGATTAAAAGAAATCCAACTAGAAGGCTTCAAAACGCTCAAACTTCCGCGCGATTGAAAACTTTCGAAATGGTCTACAACAGGGTAGCGTGAATAAAGGCTACCATTTGGAGGATGTCATTTTTTACAGCAAAGGAATAGAAAATGTAGTCCTTTGTTTAGACAGCAGTGGAATATATTATTTAATAACAGTTACCTTGATCGATTTGTAAACGTTTAGTATGAGGCAGCTATTTGATCGAACCATTTATAATAACGTATAATCACGTATAATAACGTATAATCACGAATTTTCACGTTTTTATGTTTTCATTACTTGTTTTCCTTTAAATCAAAAATAAAGTGACAAGGAAGAGGATAAAGAAAATGATGGAAAAACCAAGGGAATAGGAAAAAAGCATAAAAAGGGTACGTATTCATATTTCTCGACGGATGGTGTGTTTTAGAAAGTTTTTTTTTTACTGTGAGAATCCAGAGACAGATGTGTATAAATGGACTAAAAAATACCCGGTTAGATGAGCGGGGGTATCTTTGACTAAATACTGTCAGTAATATGGGGAGATGGTACCTGGGTTATGGATCCCCAGGAAAAAAAAGTCAGGAACTATTTCTGCCGTCTCTTACTGATGATGAATCCTTGAAGATTAGCAAACAATTAATCTCCGCAATATTATAGTTTTCACTATAGTATTCTGCATTTTTCATGGTGCTTTCTCTTCCGACATAATTCTCTTTCTATTTCGTCTTCCTCTTTCTTTTTTCTCTTTCTATTTCCTCTACCTCTTTCTTTTTTCTCTTTCTATTTCCTCTTTCTTTTTCTCTTTCATTTCTACTTCCTTTTTCTTTTTTCTCTATTTCCTCTTTCTTTTTTCTTTCTATTTCCTCTTCTTTCTTTTTTCTCTTTCTATTTCGTCTTCCTCTTTCTTTTTCTCGTTCATTTCTATTTCCTCTTTTTTTCTCTTTCTTTTTCCTCTTCTTCTTTCTTTTTTCTCTTTCCATCTCGTCTTCCTCTTTCTTTTTCTCTTTCATTTCTATTTCCTCTTTTTTTCTCTCTTTCTATTTTCTCTCCTTCTTTCTTTATTCTCTTTCTATTTCGTCTCACACCTTATTTTGCGTTTTCTATTTCTTCTTCATCTTGCTTTTTCTCTTTCTGGTTCGTATTCCTCTTTCTTTTTCTCTATTCCCTCTTTCTTCTTCTCTCTCTCTTTCCTCTTCCTCTCCCTCTTTCTATGTTTCCTTCTCTCTTTTTCTCCTTCTCGCCTCTTTTCATTCTATTCCGTCTTTTTAAAATCTTTTTATTTTTCTATCTATATAATTTTTTATCTACACTTCCTTTTTCTCTCTTTTTCTATTTCATTTTCTACTCTTTTCTCATTCCCTTGCGACTGTGTCTTTCTTTTTCTCTTCATTATCTCTCTCTCTACTCTTTTCTCCTCCCATTGCCCCACCTTCTTTTTCATTTTCTCTTTCGATTTGTCTTTCTACGTCATATCACTATTTTTCAATTTTTTCCCCATCTCGCAACTTATGTACAGTTTCTTCTTCTTCTTCTTCTTCTTCTTCTTCTTCTTCTTCTTCTTCTTCTTCTTCTTCTTCTTCTTCTTCTTCTTCTTCTTCTTCTTCTTCTCCGGATTCTTCTCCGGATTCTTCTTCTTCTTCTTCTTCTTACGGACATATCACGTCGAGCCTGGCCAGTACCGAGATGCGTGACCACTTGGGAATACCAGGTGCTGTAAGTTTGGATGTACGGGCGGTGTAACTGATAGCGGCGCGGAATTGGAAATTGGAGAAAATATTTCGAAATCCAGTCGGGTTTGTTATATTCACTTACGCACAAATATCCTTGGGAAATTCACCTCTTCCCCCCAGCTATGGGCTAATTAGTAGGAATTCTATCAGTAAATCATTAATATCTCCATAAAATTCTTACAATCAAAACAAAGTTGCTGACTTTCAATAACCTGCAAAATGGTGATAGCCGGAGAAAAACAACAAATCGATCAATTCTTTCTCCCCTTCTTTTCTTTTAAACAAAATATAAAAATGTACATGCATGATTTTTCCACTTATCTGTTTTATTTTGTCATTTTCCAATTAAACAAAAGAAGTTATAATAAAGAATAATAATAATAAGACGAAGAAGAAAAGAAAAACTAGAACAACAAGAGGAAAAACAAGAAGAAGAAGAAGAGGAAGAAGAAGAAGAGGAAGAAGAAGAAGAGGAAGAAGGACTCGAAGAAAAACAACCAAGAAGTAAGGGATAATGAAGAACAAGAACAAGAGGAACAAGAAGAAAAAAGAAAAGAAGATGATGAAGAACGAGAAGAACAAAAAGAAGAAGAAAAAGAACAAAAACAAGAGGTACACGAAAAAGAAGAACAACAACAAGAGCAAGAAGAACAGGAAGAAGAAGATCAAGAAGAAGAACGAGAAGAGCAACGACAAAAAAAGGAAGAATTAGAAGTACACAAAGAAGAAGAAGAAGAAGAAGAAGAAGAAGAAGAAGAAGAAGAAGAAGAAGAAGAATCCGGAGAAGAAGAAGAAGAACCCGGAGAAGAAGATCAAGAAGAAGAACGAGAAGAGCAACGACAAGAAAAGGAAGAACAAGAAGTACACAGAGAAGAAGAAGAAGAAGAAGAACAACAACAAAAGCAACAACAAGGACAGGAAGAAGTGCAAGAAGGACGAGAAAAAACCAGAGGAAGAAGAACCAGAAGAACACGAAGATTAATATCAACAAAAAGAACATGACGGTCAAGAAAAAGAAGACAACAAGAACTACAAAAAGAGGAGAAACACGGTGATGAAGAACAAGAAAACGAAAAAGAAAAACGAGAAGACGAAGAAGACGAACAACAAAATGAAGAACGAGAAGACAACGAATAAGACGAATAACAAGAACGAGAAGACGACGACCAAGAAATAGAGGAACGTGAAGAAAGAGAAGAAGAACGAGAAGAACACAAAGAAGACGAACAATGAGAAGAAGAAGAAGAAGAAAAAGAAGGACAAGAAGAACAAGAACAGGAAGACGAATAAGAAGAGGTTGAAAAACAAGAAAAACAAGAAAAAGAACATTTTAGTTAACTTGAGAGAACGGATTGGAAAAAATGAAAATTCGTGATTATATATTTGAATCCGTTATTATACGTTTCAATTTTGATCTCTTCAATTCCAGGGTCAAATGGTATCTACCCTCTCACGTACAATATAATGTGCACTTCTTAATCGTCCGTCTCCCCACTTACAGCAATCTCGCTCAGTAATCTTCTAACGTGAGTGGCCCTACGTCCGTGTATTGGGTGAACTAACACTATAAAAAATACAGTTTTAGACATTTCTTTTTTTCCCCTACGTTTACCTTCCCTACCAATTATTATCACCATTACCATAACATTAATATTATTGCTGTTGATGCTTGCGTCTTGAGGATATGCATTTCGTTAATATCTAATGAAAAAATTAAACATGAAAGTTAGATTGTCTACATCAACAGTATTCACTTATCTCGATGGGCCTCAACTAATGCAAAGCAAATAGTAAGCGGTATATCGTTCCCCACTGAGTAGAGGTCGAAAGCTTTCGTAAACCTTGCACTGAAATCCGGCAACGTGACGAGCGACAGCTGTTGGCAAACACTGTGGAGAAAGGCGGGAAAATGATCCATTGCTTATTTGTACAGACACGACTTGAACAATCTGAGATGAACGTATTAAATCTGAATGTTACTGAATAGATAAAATTATACAGCGTAAAGGATGGCATCTTTAGAAAAAAACAGTGAAACACCTTAATTCTTTTTTATTTGTTGTCTTTTTTTTTACATAAATATACATATATGTATTGAAGTTAAAACCGTGTTGTTGGTGTAATCTTAGATAGGTGAAGGTTTAAAAGCAATGGCGATGGATTGCTGTCAAGTCGTACAGACAACACCGGAGATATCAGCGAACAATCGACAGCTGTTTGTTTTGAGAAGAAGTCTTGATTATTTTTTATTCCATTAGGGTTGCAGTAAAGATAGGTTCTCGTTCGTCGTTGGGAAGGCGATCAGGTGTCATCTGAAGAAGCGACACTCTCAACAGATCTCAGAATTCAGCCAAAGATCAGGTAATGTTGCCATACAAAAATATCGTTATTTGCTTTTCACAACTTTTTTATTTCTTTATTTTTCAAGTGTTGGAAACTGACGCCAGTTTCACAAGAAGCAAATCCACTAAATACAGTTCCAATATGTCCAGTCAAAAGATATCAAATAACCAGGATATACTAATCTCTCTTGAGTATAAATTGACAAGCTCCACATAACGTGGACATTTCCAAATAAATATTTTTGCTCCATTAGACAAGGATGACTATTTTCACTAAATGGTCTGGAAAATAACGATACATTGTGTATCTATATACAAAATTCTGTGATTATCGTTTGTCCGTCCGCCACACCCTCTAAGATAGCCATATATTGACCGATCGAAACCAAATTTTGGGAGAAGTACAAACAGGTAAGGGGGTATATGAGAAATAAGATATATGATTATATGCCCTTGGCAGTTTAAGGTTAGCCAGTTAGCTCACAGCTGCTGATTGGCGCACTTTTCTAACAACTTTTTAACAACTATTTTCTCTTAGTTCCAAACTTTAGATTGACCTCACGCTGAACGGGTCATCTCTACACTCTTATCACCACAGCGTCCGTAGATGGCGAGAATATCACCTCCCCACACCAGCAGATAAGTTTGGTCGCAGACATCATTACGTTTGCAAGGACCTATTTCAATGTAGATTAATATAATTTGTTCAAATCGTAAGTCAGACGCGTTCTGTTCATTTATTATTACTCAGTCTGTATTAGTTTCGTGGGAATCTTTCATGGAGGCTACTCCAATTCCCCATAGGTATAATGTAAAATTAGTTTTAGTAAGTTGCGTAGCTTAGTATAATAGATTTTCATTAATTTTTTTGTAAAAATTAAAAGCTTTAAAATGCAAAACACTCCCACTGTTTTAAAAACAATTTAATGATTAAAATGACAAATACTTATTTAATATAAATGCAAAATTGTTTTTGGCATACCTTTCTTTTAAGTTTATATATATATATATATATATTGTTATGGTCCAGGTTAGGACCAAGGAAGAACAACACGAACACAAGAGTAGAAACAACGAAGATATATTACACGGAATAATAATACAAGATGTGGAAGGTGTTAGTATGACTGTCAGTCTGGTTTGGAGTGAACTACTATCGGCTCGACTTGATTCGTCTCTCTCTCTCTCTTGAGAGGCGTAGTATACATTCTGTAGTTATAGGTAAGGACCCATAACATATATATATATATATATATATATATATATATATATATATATATATATATATATATGCACATTTCATTAAAAATGACAGACAAGGTGCTTTTATTTAGTTTTTTATACAATTTCTCATGCGATCTAATAATTTTTTTTCGGATGATAAATTACATAAAAACTGTCCGAATGTTCTTTTTATCCGAGCGCTTTCGGCTATACATTCTAATTTCTAATTTTAACAGTTAAAATATAATCCTTGAAAATGGCTAAATGTATAGCCGAAAATATTGATTTTCAAGGCAAAATTAGATTAGAACTTTCTTTTTTTTTAATCATGCAAGGCAATAAAGCAACTAAGACGCTAGGAGTCACTGAGTATTAGGGGATAAACAAAATGCCATCAAGGACAGAAAACATTAAAAGAACAAAAATTACGAAGACATTAGATAAGGATCGATATCAGATATTTTTGAAGATCAAAGTTGACTGGGAAGCAAGAAGCCAGAAGAGAGTTCCACAAACAATGTATGGGATAGAAGAAACTGTTCGCATAGAACTTACGGTTCTATCTCGCCATTTCAACTGTAAAATGATGAGACCTTGTCACCAATCTAGTACTGCGCTTAAATTCATAAAGTCTCGTTATCACAAAGGAAAGTTCATCGGAACAATTACTACGAAAGTTTTTATTTTGTAGAAAAGGCATATAATAATTTAAAAACAAAAATCCTTATCTTATCAACTGAGATAAAAAATGAATTTTAAATTAATGCCACTCTTGCAACTACAAAGTAATGTTTTATTTTCAAGGATTTTTTTTTAACAGTACAGAGATTTACGGTTGAATTAATTCATGCAATCATAATGAAATGCATTACAGTAAATGTAATTGAAAATTCTGTTTTTATAGTCATAATGCCATAGTAAAACTAACCACCTGTGTTTAGAACTTGCAAGGATTTAAACATTTTTTTGAAAATCATGGCGTCTCTCCTTTGTGCGCATGTGTAGTCACAACAACGAAAACAAACCCTGTCCAATGAAGTCATAACGGATAAAACGCGTCACATTGTGAAATGGCTACGATTTTTTATGGCCAAGAATTCTATGTGGACCACCTGAAATGCTATGTGGACCACCGATGGCCCACCTGGACCATGTTCAGAATCTCTGTTATAGATCAGTGATTCACAATCTGGCTCCATATGGATGCTGGAAGTCCATGTAACATTACTGGGGTCCAGACAAAAAATAGTCAATTGGAGATCCACGGTAATGTTTTAGTGATCCCATAGAGCAATTTCTCTTCAGAATAGTTGTTACAACAGAGAATTGAAATGTCTATAGGGATATACTCAATATTAAAATACTTAAAATAAAATATATATATATATATATATATATATATATATATATATATATATATATATATATATGAAAGAAAATATGTATAACAAATTGGAAAAAAGGCTTTGTGATGCGTTTCATCCGTTAGGACTTCATTGGACAGGTTTTGTTTTCGTTGTTGTGACTACCCACGTGTAGTTTGTGTGTGTGTGTGTGTGTGTGTGTGTGTGTGTGTGTGTGTGTGTGTGTGTGTGTGTGTATGTGTACATATGTGTTTACGAATTCCTTATAATAAGACAGTATATATATATGAAGAAGAAATATACGTTTCCGTAGACATGCTGACAAAAACACAAAAAATGGAAAATAGATCCAAGAACACACTGGGGTCATTAAAAGTTAAGAATATAGATATCTTTCTCACCCTTTCTTGGACCAGTCTTAATGATTTTATTACCCTTCACGTAGAATGCTAGTTCAAGAAAGACATTGACGCACAAAAAAGAGAATGTTTAATATCGAGGATATTTAACATCGAAAAACATAAGAAAAATTTATTCCTTTTAATACTATGTAGAAATCTCCACTCTTTGCCTGATGAAGGTCGCGAGACCGGAAACGTGCGTAGCAAAATTATGGAAAATAAAGCATAATATATTTTTATAAAGATATTACAACCAATATATTTTTATTATACACACTTTTCTTTCGTTGGAACTACTGTAACCTCTTCCCTTGATATATATATATATATATATATATATATATATATATATATATATATATATATGTGTGTGTGTGTGTGTGTGTGTTGTGTATGTGCATGTGTGTACTTCAGTTTTGGTACAACATATTTGTATATTCTATTGTCGTGTACTTGGCTAAGAAAAGTAACACACACACACACACACACACACACACATATATATATATATATATATATATATATATATATATGTGAGCTAAAAATACTACATAAATACCTCTCACATAGTGGTAAGAACAGCTAGTGCTGCGCAACCATCAAAGATCGAACACACTATTCAGCCGTAAAAGCCCTAGAGACAGAAGCTTGCTAACCATTACACCACGCCTAGTTACCCGATGTATATGTCGGAGGTATTTCTACCACATCCAGTATTTTCTTTCGTGAATAATAATAATAATAATAATAATAATAATAATAATAATAATAATAATAATAATAATAATAATCATCTGAGTTCTGAGCCTCGTGACAAAAGGAATAGACAATTTTACTAACATTCTCTTACTAGGAATAACCCATATAAGAAAAGTCCTATCAATTAAATGATAATTCTCCTATAGGGCCTAAGGACCATAGTTTGGAGCCGGCTCTACAGGATGCAAAGCAGGAAACATAACACACAAACAATAGTATAGCTGGCCACTCGTATTCGAGGGTACCCGTCTACTAGGGCGGCTAGCCAATCCCTATTGCAGACGCTTGCTCAGGCGCATTTGTGTTTATTCAACACCCACAGAACCCACCTGTGGTTTATAGTGCAACTATGCTGAGCAGACCTTAGTTACACTTTCTGGGAAAGAGCGTGTTATCTAGCGTGAAAAACAATTTCAACAAGACCAGCGCGCTCAAGCCCTCGGCCACGATGAGATGTTATTTCGTGCTATCACAGCTATCGACGGTCTCCAAGTGTCCCGTTTACCCAATTTCACTCACAAGGATTGGGTCAAGCTGTTGTATGTTTTTCAGGCACTTTCCAAATGCGCTGCACGCTGGGACCGACCCCTCCAGTCTGAGTAACATCAGGAGGTGAGATTCGAAACTCGGTTTCATGATCAGAATGCGAACGTTTTAACCACTCGTCCAATAATAATAATAATAATAATAATAAAAAATACTACTAATACTAAAAATAATAATAATACTATTACTACTTCTACTAATAATAAAAAATACTACTACTACTAAAAATAATAATAAAACATTCTACTATTACTACTAAAATACTACTACTACTACTAATAATAATAATAATAAATACTACTACTACTAAAATAATACTACTAATAAGAAGAATAAAAATAATAAAAATACTACTACTACTAAAAATAATACTACTACTAATAAGAAGAATAAAAATAATAAAAATACTACTACTACTAAAAATAATACTACTACTAATAAGAAGAATAAAAATACTACTAACTACTAAAAATAATACTACTACTAATAAGAAGAATAAAAATAATAAAAATACTAATACCACCAAAAATAATACTACTACTAATAAGAAGAATAAAAATAATAAAAAAAATACTACTACTACTAAAAATAATACTACTATAAATAAGAAGAATAAAAATAATAAAAAAATAAAATAATGGTAATAATAAAATAAATAAACAAATAATAACAATAATAATAAAATAAAGAATAAAAATGTAAAACGAAACAAAATTAATTACTCAATATTCTACTGTCTGGTTCTTAAAGTGCAACAAAACGTCTGAACATGAAATAAATATTGCATTACTTTCATGATTCGATTGCAGACATCCACATAATCCTGACGAAAGACTTAGCATATAATATTTTTGAATAATTCATTAAAACGACATCCATTTTTATTGTATGTCAACAATACAATGCTTGCCCGTTCTCCATTTTTGCTTTCATCTTTAATATCGTGGCATTAGACTTTTAAAAAAGTAGGAGGGCAAGTATAGTTAATGCAATGAATTTATTAGTATTGCATTCGCTAATTACTGTCCCTGTGTGTCGCATTATTGAATGTAAATCTTTTAAAGTATAAAAGTCTCTGTGTTATACCAGAATTCTAAATTCGATACAAATCTGGGTTTAAGCTGTAAGTACACAATTCGTACCCTAGAGATGGTAGCTAATATCAACAAAAAGCAATTTATTTGTAGGTTAGGCAGAGCATATCGTTTTTTGTTGTATCCTTAAAGAGTTCACAAACAAACAATGGTGGAAGGAACAGCAACACGGGCGTAGATGAAAGAAAGAGAGGTTTATTGTAAAAGAGAAAACACTACTGAAAGACAGGGAATCGGGTGGCAGGCTAGTAATTCCCGAAGCAAGGATATTTACCTTACGTCGCCGCGAGGCAGGATGTGGCACAAGGTCGTTTTTACTGCGGGGCAAAACCGAGCCCGTAAGCTCGGGCAAAAATTCCCCGTAGACCACGTAAAAAACGGGGTCAGGTAGCAGTCTACCACCCCAGACGAGACTCTGCCCTTCGGCATAGCCTTGTCTGGGTTCCTCTCTGCCCGAAGGCAGTGAGTTCGACCAGCACACCTGGAGACGAATCTCCAACTAATTGCCGAAGAAAGCCCTCAGGTATATCCTGTGCTCACTATATATATATATCTACTGATATAGTCAGTCCACATAGGGGATAGGGAGTGTGGGGCATTCCATTAGAACACATTATGCGGGAGGTTTTTCTGGGAGGTACATGTGGGAGGTGCTTCTACCGAACCCTGTAGAAAAGAAAATCTTTTTCCCCTAAAGAAAAATGTATTTTAAAAATGGATAAACTAGAAACAAATTACACGCAGAGGCGTGTGTTAATGACATTGTCATCAGTAATAATATTGTATTAAGTCTCACTAAGCGCATATCTCACAGAAATTATATTGTATTCATAAAGAGGGTACAAACAAAAGTGGTACTCGAGTGAAGGAACAGCAAAACGCGCCTAGATGAAAGAAGAGTGGTTTATTGTAAAAGAGAATACACCACTGAAAGACAGGGAATCGGGTGGTAGGGTAGTAATTCCCGAAGAAAGCCCCCAGATATATCATGTGCTCACTATATATATATATATAGCTACTGATATAGTCAGTCCACATAGGCGATAATGAATGTGGGACACTGCATTACAATTGTTTTTATTCTTCATCAAATACAAGGCCCAAGAGCCATTCAAAGTAGAGGGTTACTGAATTAATTCTGCACTTACTTCAAGTGCAGAACTGGAGGATATGTAGTATAGAAAATGGTTGATCCTAAACTTGATAAGGAGTTTGAGCTGGAGCTTCACACTCTTCCCTCTTCCATAGTTCAAAGATTTTGAAAGCATGATAAATTATTTTCCGCTAAACTATTCCTTCCCTACAGATGAAACGTTAAATTTTTGAAGATCAAAGCTGACTGAATCAAGGAGTCGGAAGACTGTTCCACAAACGACAATTGCGAAAGAAAAAACTGTTAGTATAGAACTTACGGTTACCCCTGGCAATTTCAACTGTCAAATGATGAGACCTAGCAGCCAATCTAGTACTGCGTTGAAATTCGTAAAGTCTAGGTAATACAGAGGAACGTTTATCAGAAAAATTACCATGAAATTATTAATAAAAAAAGCAAAAGAGAATCCACTTTAATAGAAAACATTGTATCTTTATTTGGTTTATTTAACGGTATATCAACTCATTATAGACCATTTTCATGCCGAAATATTATATTCTTGTGAGTTTTGGTATTTTATTAAAAAATATATTGCTGGTATTTTTTCTAATAATGTTTTGCTGGTATTTTATTTTACTATAAGAATGTATTGCTGGTAATTTTTTTCTAATGTATTTTTATATTTTTCATGTTTTGACCCCATCTGGGATCCTGAAAGGTGCTAACATCCTGCGCCATAGTGGACCGGTGAACAACAGCAATTAAGAGGTGGTTTCATGCTCCTCAAATACTCCAGATTAGAGGCCTTGTTGCCGGATGTATTTTATCGCCATAACCAGGACAACTCCACAGTCTTCAATGACTGACGGATGTCTATAATAATTTGCAACATTTATTTAATGTCACTAGTTCATTGATACATTGTTCATTCTTTTTTTTTAAGCGGATGTAGTTTATGGATTAAAATGGTTATTTACATATTGTTTACATGGTGTTTTACAGGCAAAAATGTACCTGAACAGATGTCTGCAGTGGAAAGTAATTGGCCATTCTTGTATTTTCGTAAACGAGTGGGAAGTCGTTATTTATTTTAACGGAGAATTTTGTTTAAATTAATTAAATTTGTTATTTATTTACGTTAATATTTCAATCCAGTTTTTATATTCCGTGACAGATAATAATTATTTGTTCCAGCAAAATAACTAATTGATAGATAGATCCAATTATATCAAAGTGGAAAATACATGTATTTCGTCTTTTTCTTTTAAGAAATATTTTTTCAAATATTTTTTTCAATTTAGCGGAATGAACAACCGAATGCTGGAGGCAAAGTGGTACTAGGAATTCTGTAAATTTTGAAAGACTTCACGTCATCTTTGTACGACGACAACTACTACTCTGATGTCTAGCAAAACAACAAAAACAACAACTACTACTACTAATATTAGTATGTTTCCCAATTCTTATTGGAATTGCGTTGATTAACATTGCTGTCTCTGGCACATTGAGAAGAACAAACTCCGAGGCCCCTTGAGCCTTGTTTGTGTCATCATGAAGAGAGCAATTACCTTCGTAAATAGAAAAATATCCTCTTTTCTTTCTCTACGAATGCCTCATACAAATTTAGCCAATTATTGGGAGACTTGCGTCAGTGTTTCTCTTGAGGACGAGAAACATATAAATGGACACCATTACAAATCTAATTGTACAACGTCTGAATTGAAGAGCGCTCGCGCACACACACACACACACACACACACACACACACACACACACACACACACACACACATATATATATATATATATATATATATATATATATATGTATAATTTTGTGTGTATGAGAGTAGAGAGAAATGTGAAGAATATACCCTTACATATGCTTTGAACAAAATATTCTTTCAGTTTATTAAATTTTCAATTAAGGAAACAAACAAACGTTTTAGCAAACGCAATGCATAGGATTAACTGAATATATTTAGGTAATTGGACGTATGTAAGAATGTTTTTTCCTTGTATATATATATATATATATATATATATATATATATATATATATATACAGCGCTGTTCGATGAAAGTGACTCACCCGACTTTTTACTTAAAATTTTTTCGCCTATTATTTTGGGGGTCAAACTAATTTTTAATCTTACTAAAATAAAGACCCCTTCCCGACCACCTAGTTAAAAAGTTTACTCACCCTATTCTATTGATAATTATAACTTTGGATATAATTGAGATTTAGGGAAAAAATCTGTGCAAAAAAGTGACTCACTTATTTCCTGCAACTAGTAATCAATAGAAACATAACCGAACTGCTTTAAATAAAGAATAATAGAGGTATGATTTATTTATAATAGGTAATATAGTTCGAAATATTTAATAATCTGTGGGTCCTCCTTTATTTTGAATAACCTTTTCAACCCTTTTTGGCATTAAGTTGATTAGGTTCTCGCAAATCTTATCTCCAAGCATTGAATTCCATTCGGATATGAAATTCACAATCAAATCCTCTTAGTTTGCTCAACTGCATTCTCGAGAGCCTGTACTTTATAATGCTCCATAAGTTTTCTATAGGGTTGAGGTCAGGAGATTGGGGCGGCCATGTCAAAACACTCACCTGCTTCTCATCAAAGTATTCCTTCATCAATTTTGATTTGTGACAGGGAGCATTATCCTCCATAAAAATGAGCTTGGTGGGGTCGATTTGCACCCTTTCAGTAGAAGGGGACAGACAAGACTCTAAAATTATGTTGTACTGCTCGCTCCTGAGGGTCTTTTCAATAGGTTTTAAGAACCAGTTCCCTGAAAAGAAAAGCATCCCCAGAACATCATACTGAACGGATACTTGACAGTACTTACTGCTAAATTCAAAGAGCTTTCAAAGCTTCTTCTTCGGATTTTTCTTTCGTTTCATCGGAGAAAAGAACATTTAGTAAAAAAAATCAGTTGAGTCACTTTTATCGAACAGCACTGTCTATGTGTGAGTGTGAAGTAGTGTTATTCCGTTTGACGACAGAGACGGCCGACCTGAAAAGAGTCACGAACACTCCAACCTCCCCCATCTTGAAAGAACTTCGCTACATACATCGAAATAGGATTACAGTTGTGTATGTATGTATGTAGTGATTTTCCAAGAGTAGCTCAGATGGGGCACAATGCCGAAATTATGGGGCACCCAGTGAGTATCAAACTCACTACTCAGTCGTGATTGTTCTAGAGAGACAAGCTTGCTAACCATTACACCACCTCGAGGTGCCCATAAGTGATTTTACAAGCGTAGCTTAGATGTGGCACAAGGCCGAAAGTAAGGGGCTCCCAGTGAGGATCGAACTCACTACTCAGTCGTAACTGTCCTAGCGAGACAAGCTTGCTAACCATTACACTGCCTCGAGGTGTCCGTGTATGTATGTATGTGTGCTCGAACACATGAATATATATCTGCGCCTAATCTCGCATTGTTTATATGCGTGTGTTTGTGTAAACTATAATGCGTACACTTGTATGTATGTATGTATGTATGTCTGCGTGCGTGTGAGTGTCATCCCAAAACAGGCACAGGAGAATTCCCCCACCCCAAAGATAATCAAACACAAAATAACATAAATAGATTCAATTAAAAAAAAAATTAGTTTGTCTGATGATCGCAAAAGCCTGAAACCCAGTGTTACAAAATACTGATATCTATATAACTGAATATGTTAGCTCTGTCACTGATATTGAGCACTTTCCAATAATTACTGCTTATATATAATATATATAAAATTATATATATTTTTGTCATCCAAAGACAGACTGTTTCGCAGCTCATCAGTGTGGCTAGACGTACGGTTGCCTCTAGCTAGGATCGAAACCCGACTGAATTTGCATCAGTCGGAACTTCTACCAGTAGGCCGTCGGCGCACGGCAGGGATGAAGGTGAATTTTAGCGTGTTTATTTTTAGATTTAGATAAACACATAGTGACTGACAGTGACTCAATTCTGCCGAAGAGTCGTGCAATATTAGCTTAAATAGTCACTGTTTACAAACCTACACCTCAAACCAGAGAGCTCAACCGAAATTAATTTTTCAGGATATATATATATATATATATATATATATATATATATATATATATATATATATATATATATATATATATATATATATATAATGAAATGGACAAAGTCCGACAATTTTTTAGATACATTTTTTATGTTTATACGTTCTTTTTATTTGTATCTATAAAAAGAACGTATAAACATGAAAAAATGCCTTAATATATATATATATATATATATATATATATATATATATATATATATATATATATATATATATATATATATATATATATATGTATATATATATATATATATGTATATATATATATATATATATATGTATATATGAATGATATAATATATATTTTTAGTCTATACTATATTTTTTATTTATAGATTACAGTGCTCAGTATCAGGGATGGAGCGTGTGTAAAGATAAAAGAGGACATTGAAGTTAACACCCAAAGGCGACAGTCTGATTCATGCTAAAGAAAGTTACTGTTGCTTTTGGATTTTGACTTCAATGTCCACTCATATATATATATATATATATATATATATATATATATATATATATATATATATATATATATATATATATATATATGTATGCTACAACCCAGCCAGTGTAGCTTAAAATCTTTCACTCCCATACAAAACATCCTCCAATTAACAGACGAACAACCACTGGACATAAATAAAAATGCACACGAGGCGCAAAAACGCTTCCACGCATACTCATTATCAACAGACCAACACTCCTTGACAGGACAGATACACGTGAGGTCAAAACCAATGAAAAACAAACTACGCACTAAAAATAACATAATTTTTTCTCTCTACATTCTGTTTAAAGCTTTCATATTTAATCTTTATCTTATCATATATATAGGGTGACCCCAAAATACGGGAATTTTTGAAGTGCGTATTGCCAGACATGAGCAAGTGGCAACACTGCGAGACAGTGACTTTGAGCAAGTAAACATTTCGCCATTTTAGTAACGAGAATGTAATTCACAGTATCCTAGCTGAGATGTTGCATCAGTAAATAGGGATCTCAACAGCAGATTTCAAGAATGCATTCGTACAGGAGGACTCCATCTACAGGACATAATTTAAAAAAAATGAAAATTCCATGATTGTTTCTGAAATGGCAGGTTTTAAGGTTTCAATTACTATGAATTAAATATTTTTCTTCCATCAATCTTGGTGTTATTGGATTGTTAAAAGTTCCCGTTTGTTGGGGTCACCCTATATATATATATATATATATATATATATATATATATATATATAAATGTAGGTAACTACACTCTTCTTGGAAAAACCTAACCCTTGATAGGTTTGTCTGGCTCTCTAGGTTTGACTATATATATATATATATATATATATATATATATATATATATATATATATATATATATATATATACATATATTTGTGTGTGTGTGTGTATTTGTTTGTATGCGTGTGTGTGTATGTGTGTCTGTGTGTATGTGTGTCAGTGTCTCTGTCTGTGTGTGTGTATCGCCTCCAGAAAATATCATTTTTTGTATTAACTATATGTGTGTGTTTATACGTACTTAGATACGTTGAGGCACGCCCACACACGTGTATGTGTGTGTGAGTGTGTGTGTGTGTGTGTGCACGCGCGTGTATGTGTGTGTGAGAGTGAGTCGAGGGTTTGGGACGTGTATATAAACGCAGCATTCTTCTTTTATATAAGAATATAAGTAAAACACATATAATCAATTCTCTACAAGAAAATGATAATACTAAAGAAAAGGGTTTAAAAGGAACCGGAAACCCAATCCTAAAAATGGAAAAAAGGGCTACATCTCTACTCCTGTTCAAAAGACTGGGTGGGAAGAGCACGTATATCTTAGTGTTGAGGAGGAAAATAAAATAAAAAATAAAGAAAAAAATAAATATTTCAGTGTTCAGGCAGATAAAGAACATAATTTATTACATAGAAAATACTTAGAAGGAATACTGATAAATATTTTCACATCAGTAAACACACGTCAAACACCCTTTATTATATGACTAACTAACCAGAATTGTGATACACAAACACACATGGATTATGCACACAAGTGCTGCTTGATGGCAAAGATAGACGTGAAGTCTGATTAAGCAATGAATAACAAAATACAAAATTAGAAATACCAGTATTCAATTGGCCTCCATATCTAAATTCTGTTGAAGCTTAAATAAAAAGGAAACATGTTAAATTTATGAACGTTTCCTATTCGCTTATTATCCTATCATATTTTCCTATGCAATCTGTCTTAAAAATACATATGTAATTTAGTTTATGTAAATATATATCATATAATAATTATCACTGTGTATTTATATGTTTTCTATCCTAACTGTAGTGAGGAGAGAAGTAAATCAACTTAAGTTAGTAAATTTATGATTGATTATTCCTTTCGTCATTTGAATAATCTATACAGATATTTATCTGGATTTAGACAAAATTAGTTCCCGAGAAAAATGAAGCGTTTAATTTAATCAGTTCCTTTAATATTCTTAAATTCCACTCTCATTTGTTCCGTTCTTTCATGTCAGACACTTAGATGCCTTTGTGATCGTTTTGCTTCAACTTAGCCTGGAAACTTTGTTGTCGGCGCCTTTATCGTTCGGTTGCTAGTGTTTTTCTTGCGAGATATATTTCCATTTCACCGTTACATTAATCAAATAACATTTTGAATATGAAAAGATATTGGGCAAAAAATGATTTATATAATACCAGGAGTAAACAGTAAATAAATACCATTGAATGACTGACAATATAAAGGGGTGCCTTTAATTAAACGGTTTATTGGCCTCTATTTTAGTTCTGAATTCTTTATCTCCGTATTATTGAATATCAATATATTGTTTCAAGATTCTGTTTCATTACATCTTACGATTAAAATCTTCTAACAATTGTCATACAATACGCTAGATTTAGTTGTGTAACTCTACCGAGTGAAGATAGCTCTGGCTGACACAAAATTAGTTGTGTTTCAATCCTGGCTTGAGACATTCGGAAGTCTAGTCGCACTGACGAGCTGTGATAGAGCGAAACAGTACTGTCTGTGAATGACATAATTTAGCTCTTGAAAATACATTTCAATTGAGCACTGTTGAGTGATAAGCTAATTCTATAAACAACAGCCACCTTCACTAATGCAAAGCTCTTCAGTAAAATGAATGGAGCACTTTGGCTGATGGCATTTGTTCACATTTGTAAAAACAATACGCTAGATTTAGTTGTGTAACGCTACCGAGTGAAGTATTTTTAATATATATATATATATATATATATATATATATATATATATATATATATATATATATATATATATATATATATATATATATGTATATTAAAAAGAAGAGAGGTACCGCAAACGTTTTTGGTTGTGATGTGGATTTAAAAAAAATATTATCCTTTATTTTTCACGTGTTTCTGGTCTCGCGACCGTCTTCAGGTAAAGGCTGGAGATTTCCACATCTCGTATCGAGAATATTTAACATTGAAAGACATAAAGAAAAAATTAATTATTTTTAATAATATGTGTAAATCTCCACCCTTTACTCGAAGACGGTCGCGAGACTATAAACACAAATTATGAAAAATAAAGGTTAATATTAAAAAAAAAAATCCACATTACAACCAAAAACGTTTGCGGTACCTCTCTTCTTTTTAATATACACACTTTTCTCTCGTTGGAACCATTAAACCCTCTTCCTTTTATATATATATATACTGAATATACTGAATATATAAAAATGTATATTGAATATGCTCAAGAAAGATATATTCTTAAATAATCAGGATTAACTACATATATATATATATATATATATATATATATATATATATATATATATATATATATATATATATATGAAGAAATATAGTTTAAAGGTGTGCTATATTTATGGGATGAAGTGCTCAATATCAGAGATAGAGCGTATGTAAATATAAAAGTGAACAAAGACAACACTCAGAGGCGACAGACTGTTTAATGATAGATGCAATCGTCAGGCGGCCTGACGATTGCGTCTAGCATGAAACACTTTGTCGCCTCTGAGTTTTGACTTCACTGTTCCCGTATACACACACACACACACACACACACACACACACACACACATATATATATATATATATATATATATATATATATATATATATATATACCGGGTTTAACAGCAATATTATCCAAATCGTGTTACGGCATAACTGTCCATTCTCCATAATGCTTAATATCTGAAAAAGCACTAAACTGATTGACTTGCATTTTTCCAGGATTTCAGATAAGCCGTTCAGCCATCTTGATACCATTTGTCGTAAGAATCACTTGAAAAATCTTAGAGTTATTCAGCTAGAAAGATAACAGGTTAAAATCATTTTATGTCAGCCCCATTGTTTTCTCAAATGAGCAATGGTGATAGGAAATAATCATTCAGGCTTTCAGTAATGGTACCAAGATTCATTCTCTGGCTTCCATCTTTAAAGTCTATTCAAGAACCATCAAGAGAACGGTGAATAAGTTTAAAAAGAAGGAATCGGTAGAGAGGAAATCTGGATCAGGAGGTCAGAGCAGGAAGAAGGATCATCATTTCAACTTAGAGCTAAGCAGATCAATTAGAAAAGATCCAACTCAATCTATAAAACTTTTGGCACGTGAGAGAGGAGTTTCATCCATAACAGTACAAAAGTAGTTTAAAAAGAGTTAGGAAATGAAATCGTACGTGAAACCTGTGTGGCAACTTTAGGACAGAAAGTTAGAAGGTTAGAGGTAGCAAAGATCATCTTGAAGAATTTGGAAAATGATACTGAAATAGTACTCACACACACACACACACACACACACACACACACACACACACACATTGGCATCCCGCTCCCACCCCTACACCGTTGAAACTGTTAGATGTAGACGTCTCTTCTACTCCAATAGCTTCATGTCTCGCACATCTCGCCTATGGAACTCCCTTCCCTATTACTGTTTCCCTGACAAATACAATCTCCAACGGTTTAAGTGTAGCGTCAATCGACATCTCCAGTTGCCTTGGTGTATCCACTTCCCTTCTCCACGTCCTTTCACCTTTTATTCCTATCTGCTCTCGCTCCAAATCTTCTGTAACCCCCTTGACTTGATCGACCCACTGTCTTTCTCTTTCTTCACATCCTCTTCTTTACCACTCCTACCTGATCTTTTTCCAACCCTTCTATAACCCCTTGCGTGATAGTGGCCTCCAGCCTTCCTTGGGGTGATACGCTTAATATATATATATATATATATGAAATTTATATCAATGCTTTATGGCCTTTTCAATCCTTAGCTATAATTAATTAATGATGAATATGTCAGGATATACAGGATTTTTCAGTTAAGCTGATTCTTATTGCCCAAAGTAGAGTCCAATTGTGTTATAAAAACATCTGCGAATTCCAGTAAGATATCGTTAATCAATTCTAAGATACAGCAGTTCAAAGCTTAAGCTAACAATTGTACAATTTTGCTGTTACACCAGGCATATATATATATATATATATATATATATATATATATATATATATATATATATATATATATATATATATATATATTAAACATGTAGTATTGAATGTTAAAGGCAAAATAGTCTTGCATATTTTCTTTTGAATTTTTTCATATTCTCTAATGAGACTTTTTATTTGAAAATGATTTCGAAATATGTATTGTCGTCCATACGATGACCTAGCGTTTTCGAACATCATTGTTCATCTTCAGGGTCAATATTTTTAGTCAAAATTTTTTTTTAAACAAACACTTGCCAATTATCTTGTAGCGTAATCATGTTGCTACTTTTTTACAAACTAAATAAACGTTAAAATCCTTTTAAATTCAAAAGACGCGATGATGTTATCACGTGCATGGCGAAGATTTTTATCATGTGACAGCGTGAAAAAGATTTCCACTACACAAGCCAAAAGATCGAAGAATATATATGTATATATATATATATATATATATATATATATATATATATATATATATATATATATATATATATATATATAAAAGGTAAACAAGAAAAATTTCAAGCTTTTTAAATATTTACTGGGTATGAGTTGAGACCCCTTTGGATTAAAACGTAATTTTAATGTTAATGTGTATGTAACAAAAACGGATGTGTAAATTTTGTTCACGTCTTGCAGCTCTAAAACATCTGAACATTATCGTATGTACTTCTTACATTAAGCAAGTTTCGCTACCTCTGGTATATGACATAGTGATAGACGCACATATCTGTGTGTGTATAGACATATAAATATTACATGTATATATATATATTATTATTGTTTTCATTTTTACGTATTTTTTCGCTCACTAATCTGTCTTTACTATGTTTATTGAATCTTAAAAGATAAATCATTTCCGTCGTATATTAACTTTTGTTACAAACAAAATATTTCCAACGACAAATAATCTATCTGATTTAGTAAATAATACTAATACTTTATGTCGGTTTTGTAGAACATCACAGATTTCATCTTTTATTTTTACTTGTGTTAAAATGTCAACTTTGGTAGGCTTGCCAAAAGCAAAAATATTATAAACATATCACAGATTAAAATTCAGAAAAACTGAATAATGTTTATTATTTACATTATTCGGACTCAGGTGAAACAAGTTGGCGAGAATGGAGAGAAGAGCAGATATCAACTCGGGATTTGAGGTTGTTTTCAGACAATTCATGAGGCATCCATTTTCCAAGTTTAGGAACTTTTCCAAGTTGTTGAAGATGACGATGAACAGTTGTACGGTTTGAACTGAGAACCACTTCCGATTCCTCAACTGATAAAGCAGGATTTTCTACAAGGTCTGCTTGAAAAAGCGGTTCATCAAACTCAACTGGACGTCCGGTTCGATCTTCATCTTCAAGGGTGAAATCTCCACCTCTGAATTTTGCAAACCATCTTCTGCAAGTTCTTTCATTCACACATTCATCTCCATAAACTGAGTGAATGTTTCTAGCTGCTTCGGCTGCTGAGTTTCATTTCTTGAACTAATAAAGAATTATGTGCCTCAAATGATTCTTGGGTACTTCCATGTTAGCAGGGTTTTAATCAAGCAAAATTTAATTCTATTGTTCTGTGAAATAAAATTTGATCAGTTTAAATGCATCTAAACATAAAAATAATGTTCAGCTCCATTAGACATTATAAAATACTCTTTAAATTTCGTTCATTTTAACAAAAAGTTAAAATTCGGACAGAACTTATGGGATGACCTAATATCTTAGTAATAAGAGTAGTACTGTATATGTTAATAAAGCCGCTATTCTGTGGTAATTCGTGTTGTTGTTAATTCATCACAATTTATTATATATTACTTAGCATTATCCCTCTCAAGATGGAGAGTATTCTGTGCCCAGACAGACTAAACATAAATCCAAATGTCACCGACGCTGAAAGACAATAACGGCACTGGAAAATTACATTCGAAAATTTTATTGACAAATGCCAAGACAAAACCCCAAATAAATTGCAGTGCCTCGTAAAGAACGTAACTACCACTATTTACGATCTTATATCAGATTGTACTACGTACGAATCTGCTCTCCATACTTTGAACAAGTATTTTATTAAAAAAAATATCTTTGCACTTCACCTAGCTAACGGACGAAAAATAGCGACTGAAAATACTGATGGGTTTCTACAGGAGCTACACAGGCTGAGTGAAAACTGCCAATTTGTAAACGTTACTGCCAAACAATATCGCCAGGAATTTATTCGTGACGCTTTCATAAATGTACTTACGTCTAATTTGATACGACAACGTTTACCAGAGAGCCAGGAAGTAACACTTAGCCATGCTTAAACATGCCGAATACAACTCTGAAACACTATGTCTTGGCAGACATGCAGGTAAGTGCTGCTGCTACGTCTGGGAAGGATGCCCCTCAATCACAACATTATACTACTCCCTTACAAACTAGCCCTGCTTTGTTTAATGCTGTCACTGTGAAGAAGCAGTGCTGATTTTTGTAGTGGTAATTTTCCCCATCGTTCCAAATGCCCACCTCGACATAGTGAATGCAGCACCTGTGGTAAAACTGGACAATGGGCAAAAGCGTGCCGGTCGAGAGAAAACCAGAGTCACTGCCGTCGGCAATATAATGGGTTATGTGCAGTACGTTCTGCTACGCAACACTGCCTGACATCTTCACCTGTCCCTGTTCAAATAAATATTTACTCAGCCTCAGCACTGATTGACTCAGCTGGCTTTAGTAGCTTTATTAACTCCGAGTTAGTACAACAATTTAAATGTGTATGTCGTGTTGACATCACCTTAAATAACTAACATTGGAAGTACTTGAGGACCTATGTGGAAATGTACACCTGGGTCTCTATTTTCAGAAACGGCATACTGCTGTCACCTTCTTACACGGTGGGACAGAACCCGAACCGAAGACAAATGAGGCCGAAATTGAAATCTGTAGTTTAACTGCATCTAAGTTAAGGGTTCTACTTGCCAAACTGAAACCCCATGCTCAACCCATTGCAACAAAATCCCGGGCCTACAGTGATGAGGACCAATAGTTTATTACCGAGGAAGTCAAACACGTGTTGGCGGAAGAACGCTTTATCTTCTTGGCGAGCGCAGGTAGTTATAGTAAAGGATGAAGCTGATCGCCATCAAAAAACGCATGTGTGTGGACTCTGCTCAAACACTGTAAATTCATAGAGCTCGATGCGAAGCCACTGAACTGAACTGAAACATTAGTAAATAAACTTGCAGGTTATCGGGTCTTCTCTACTTTCGATCAACTAGTGCAAGGATGACAGGCCATTTGCAGCTTTTGAGGCGAACGGGAGTTTATATAAGTTTACTCCTATACCGTTTGGAGTAACTAATGTGGTTGCTACATTTCAACGTGCTAATGATAAATTTTTCGATAAAGAGAACCTTACAGTATTTACATTATTCGGACTATTGTCCTCATCTTTGTCGCCATATTTGTCACAACGTTTCGGCCGTTGTACGCTCCGGCCTTCTTCAGGTGGTTGGAATTTCGAAACGAACCCTTTATTTCGATCACTGGGGTAGACTGTTCTAGTTCCACGAGCCATGTTTGATGGATGTCAGTTATCAGTTATCTCCTGGTAATTTTTCCCTCTGAAAGTTCTCCACTGCCTGAACCGGGTATTGAACTCACACTCTTTTTGGGTCTGTTACTGGATCTAACCAACGCCTTTATCCATCAAACATGGCTCGTGGAACTAGAACAGTCTACCCCAGTGATCGAAATAAAGGGTTCGATTCGAAATTCCAACCACCTGAAGAAGGCCGGAGCGTACAACGGCCGAAACGTTGTGACAAATATGGCGACAAAGATGAGGACAATAGTCCGAATAATGTAAATACTGTACATAATACCTCATCTCAGAAATATAGACAGAAAGAGAACCTTACTAATAAGTTTGTGTATCTCGACAATATCACTGTCGCTAGGAGAGACCAGGCAGAGCATGATAAATGTGTTATGAAGTTCCTTGAAGCTGTCCAACGCCAAAATCTCACACTGAACGAATCCAAATTCACACTTTCTGAAAACAAAATTTCACTGATTGGCTATGAAATTAGTGATGGATTAGTACGGCCTGATAAATCGAAACTACAATCACTTTTAGACCTGAGATATCCACTAAAAGGACATCACTTAAGCGAGTTTTAGGTTTGGTTTGGTTTGTTTTACGGCATATTATCCTCAATGGTTTATTTAATGCCAACAAGATTTTTATTGCTGGTAATATCTTTTTCCAAAAATGTATTGCTAATAATATTTTTCTTTTTCAGTAAAAAATTTTCCAAAAATGTATCGCTGGTATAAAAACCTATTTTTATACTTTCATAGTGTTTCGACCCCTTTTGGGTGTGTTAACTAGTTTCCCATAGCTGGGACACTGACAGGTGTTACCACCCCCGGTCAGGATGGACATGGGAACACCAGCAATTAGAGTTGGTTACATGCTCCTCAAAACCTTCTGATCAAAGTCCTTGCTGTCGGATATAGTTTATCGTCCTATCCTTGACGTGGATGTAGTTTATCGTCATACCCTGGACGCGTTTTAGGCATGTTTGCATACTATGAAAAATGGATCCGCTAATTCTCAGATTGAATTCAGCCCCTAGTCAAGGTAAAACAGTTTCCACTTGATGCGAAAGCGTGTGAATCATTTCATCATTTAAAACACTGCTTATAAAGGTGGCACTTGACTACCCTGATAACACCAAACCATACATGACAGAATGCGATGCTTCAGGTGTTGCGGTGTCAGTTATCGTAAACCAGTCTGGACGACCTGTTGCATTCATATCACCAACCCTGAATTGCCATGAGACCCATGACCCAGCAATTGAGAAAGACGTGACTGAATTGGTCGAAGCTGTAAGAAAGTGGTACCATTTCCTGTCAGGTCAACTCTACAATTGCAACAGATCCAAAATCTGTGGTATTCACGATAGATAGACGATCCAAGGTTGGCGCCTGGAACCGGCTAAATTTTGCTATGACATTCGTCGCTTCAAACGCTACAATATTTTCGCTAACAGCTTGTATCGTGCATACTGTAATGTCAGTTTTGCCCCAGCTCTTAAGAAACTACATGATGGCCTTTGTGACTCGGAATCACTAGATTTTTGCATTACGTACGCTAAAACAACATGCCATTTTCCACAGAAGAAGTGAAGGAAATCTGTTCATCTTGCAGACTTTGTGCCGAATAGAAACCATGGTTCGCTTCCTTACCTAAATATAAACCGATCAAGGCTATTCAACCCCATTGTGCTTCTTAGTGTGAACTTTTACAATTGAGCACATTAAAAAGCTATCTATTTGTTGCAATAGATGAGTTTTCAAGATTTCCTTTTGTAATTGCATGAATGGATAACTCATCTAAAACAATTATTCGGTGTATGCAATCGATATTCTCCCTTTGTGAAGCAGTAAGCTATATCCACTCAGACCGGGGCTTAGGATTCCTAGCTTGTGATGTGAAGGAATACCTTTTACTGCACGGAATGGCCTCTAGCAAGACAACCCCTTATCATCCTCAATGAAATGGCCAAGTGGAAAGATATAACAGCAACATACGGAAAATCATTTGTCTTACGTTGAAATCAAAGAACTTACCCTTAACTCAATGGGAATTTAGTACTACATCGACTTCACAGTATCAGGTCTATTCTGTCCAAGAATGCAAAACATCACAAAAGATTCTTCTCGTTCTTTCCGCGGTCTTCTACATCTCTTCCATCCTGGCTGCTAAATCCAGGCCCCCTTCTTTCTATGACAGTTTGTAAGACACTCGAAGAATGATAACTATTAGAAGTAAATCCGACCTATGCACATATCAGAAACGGTGATGGCTAGAAGCTCCCTGTCCATCACAGACACTTGTGCGCGAGAAGAGAACGCCAGATACTACAGCAAAAATTTCCCTCTGAGGATAGATAACTATTCCAGTAACTAAAACAATCCAACTGGGGAGAGGATGCAAAAAATATTAATATTCAACACACAAACCGTTAATGCACCAAGCTTGGAAGGCGAAACACATCGTCAATTCCACAGAATAAGCCGTACACCGCAACGATACGGGTGGTGAATTTATTTGGCTGGGGTAATGTTATGAAAAAACCTTCCGGGTTATTCCCCTTTAACGGAACTCTTACAACTCAAAGATGACTGCCCGGCATGCTATAGTAGTTATAATAATAGTAGCACTGTAATGTTTAATAAAGCCGCTATTATGTGATAATTCCTGTTGTTGTTAAATAATAATAATAATAATAATACTGATACTAATTATACTTATACTACTATTACTACTACTGTACTACTACTACTACTACTACTACTAATACTAATACTACTACTACTACTACTACTACTACTACTACTACTACTACTAATAATAATAATAATAAGAAGAAGAAGAAGAAGAAGAAGAAGAGGAAGAAGACCACCCAGACCCGGTTACGGAGATAGGACCTATTACAATTTTATGGGACTACACAATGCACATAGATAGAACAATCAAAGCTAACTACCCAGACATTGTTATTAGAGACCGTAAACAAAAATGTGCCTCCTTATTTTTATGGCAGTCCCTGCAGATTTCAATGTATCTTTGAAGATTTTCAAAAAGCTATCAAAATACAAGGACCTTGAAATCGAAAATTCAAAAATGTGGCACATGGTGACATCAACTATCCCTGTTTTAGTTGGATTGTTTGGAAAAGATTCCAGTAGACTAATTGAAGAGATTCCTTGAAGTCCATGCCTTAAAGAAATAAAAAAATGTTCTCACCAGTACAGTCCACACATTACGAAGGGCTTTATCCATGTAAAATATTTTCGTTTTTTTCGTGTCAGTGGAAAATGTCATGATGCCATTTCTAACCTTAGGTCTCTGGGTGAGAGCCGGAACGAAATGTGTACACACCAGAAATCAAAGGAAATAAAATAATAATAAGGAACTAGCAAAAAATGAATATATCCACAGACATAACAAGATAGCGACATATATGTACTGGAAGATATTCAAGAAACATAAAATCGAAACCACTGAGATGGTATCAGCACTAACCAGACACAGTTACCCAAAATAAAGATGTAACTATCCTCTGGGACATGACAATTCAAACTGACGGGAAAATAAAGGCCAACAGACCTGATATTATCATAAAAGACGAGTCATTCAGGAAGTGTATGCTTATTGACATAGCAGTACCATCTGAAAGAAACACATGTTTGAAAACTATAAATAATTTGGGGACCGAGATTAACAGGATGTGGGGAATGAAGACCGAGACTGTACCAATAGTAATCGGAGCTCTTGACTTCGTGAGAAAAGGAGTGGATAATTTTACTAACAGTATCCCAGGTAACATCAACATACAAGTTGCCCAGAAGATCACCCTACTAGGAACATCCCATATACTAAGAAATGTGCTATCAATTATATGACAATTCTCCTATAGGTCCTAAGGACCATAGTGTAGAGTTACCTCTACAGGACACAAAGACAGAAACATAGCACACACAAATGATAATAATAATACTATATTTAATATTTGTACCGAAAGACGAAACGTGGAAAAACATATGAATATAGTGATTTTCCAAGCGTAGCTTAGATGTGGTACAAGGCCCTAGTAAGGGGCAACTCACTACTCAGTGGTAATTGTTCTAGGTAGACATTCTTGCTAACCATTACACCGCCTCGAGGAGCACTTGATTTTCTAAGCGTAGCTAACATGTGGCACAATGCCGAAAATATTTGGTACCCAGTGAGGATCGAACTTACTACACAGTAGTAATTGATCTAGCAAGACAAGCTTGCTAACCATTACACAACGTCCAGGTGCCCAATAATATGCTGAATATAAAATGTAAAGTATAGTCTTAAATTTAATATAATGATGCATATTTCAACCAATTTATCCCCACATAATTGTCAGTTTCGTTCTTGTTATATTCCGTGCTAAGGGAATAAATACTTAACACCAGGTGGATAATAGAAGAAAGGTTTATTATACACAACCAGTACAATATGAAATACGGTACAGTTATACACACAGGTCAATCTAGTAGTGAGTGCCACTAATTGTAAGGTTGGACGTGTTGCATCGTCTCTCTCTCACTCTTCCTCTAGTCTCTTGTAGACAGTTGACTTTATAGGTACTTATTACCTATAGTGTAATCATTCATGGGGGTGATTGGTTATTTCATTACATCAGTTCCTTTTCTTAACTTTCGGGTGCTAAAGTAAGGAATCTTTCGTATAAAATGTTGCAGCGATTGAAATGATGATTGGAGAAACGGAGGGTAAATTCTTCTTTTTTTACTATTATGATTGACCGTTCTACACAGAAAATATGTTATGGCAGTTCTTTAACGATTCCCCCCACACTATTTGGTAACTCAACCACAAGAAACTAACCTTACTTCTAGATTAGCAACTTTTCACCAGTAAAAATCGATTCTGGTTTTGATCTTCGTCGATATCTACGATCTTCAAAAATTTAAATGCAACGCCAGTCGCAATCTTGTGTCTCTTGAAACTGTTCTCTTATCGTGCTTTTTACTCACTAAAATCTTCTCATCATGTTCCACTTTCAACCCCCTTGCGCCTTAGAGGCATTATCGCCTTGCTTGGGATAAAATGATTAAACAGAAACTCCTGAGATGTTTCAATATATATATATATAGCGATTTTCTAAGCCGAATATTTGGAGCACCAAGTGAGTATCAGTCATGATTGATCTAGGGAGACAAGCTTGTTAACCATTACACCACGTCGAAGAACTCAAGTGGGCATTTTCTAAGCACTGCTTAGATGTGGCACATGACCGAATGTATGGAACACCCAGTGAGTATCAGTCGTAATTGATCTAGGGAGACAAGATTGTTAACCATTACACCACGTCGAAGTGCCCGATAAATGTCTTTCCAAGCGTAGCTTAGAGGTAGCACAAGGCCGAAAGTCTAGCACGCCCAGTGAGAATAGAACTCACTACGCAGTCGTAACTGATATACGTACACGGGACAACTATTACCCCACGTCAAAGCACTCGTAAACGATTTTCTAAGCGTAGCTTAGATGGAGCACGAGGCCGAAAGTTTTGAGTACCCAAGGAGGATAGAACACTATACTCAGCCGTAATTAATCGAGCAAGACCAGCTTTTTAACCATTACACCACCTCGAGGTGTCCAACAAATTACATTCTAAACGTAGATGTGGCACAAGGCTGTAAGTATGGTGCTCCCAGTGAGAATCGAATTCACTATTCAATAGAAATTTATCTAGCGAGACAAGCTTGCTATCCATTACACCACGTCGAACAGCTCAAGTGGGCATTATTCTAAGCATAGTTTAGTTGTGTCACAAGACCGAATATATTGCGCACCAGGTGAATATCAGTCATGATTGATCTAGGGAGACAAGCTTGTTAACAATTACACCATGTCGAAGAACTCGGGTAGGCATTTTCTAAGCATTGCTTACATGTGTCACATGACCGAATGCATGGAGCACCCAGTGAATATCAGTCGTAATTGATGTAGGGAGACAAGATTGTTAACCATTACTCCACGTCGAAGTGCCCGATAAATGTCTTTCCAAGCGTAGTTTAGAGGTAGAACAAGGCCGAAAGTGTGGGACACCCTGTGAGAATCGAACTTCATACTCAGTTGTAATTGATCTAGCGAGACAACCTTGCAAAACATGGTATGACATCGCAGTGCCTCGTTTAAGCACAAATATAGATAAATATTTACTCGGGTTATTACATTTTACATTAGACGCGGACGAACAGGCTAATGTATTAAAATATATCGATCATTGAGTAGACAGACATTCCAATCTATGTATCTGTTTTATATTACTGAAAGATACAAATCTCTAGCCAAAGCATTTTCCTTCTGCATTATTTCTAATACATAAAACATATATGCCTGTGACGGATAGACTGAAATTAAGCCGCTCAACTTGGCAAGCAGTTAAATGATAACAAACATTATTAATCTTTTTTATAACTACGATAGACTTTTCCCCTTTTCTCTTCTTTGTCAAAGATATATATATATATATGTATATATATATATATATATATATATATATATATATATATAGAGAGAGAGAGAGAGAGAGAGGGCGAGAGAGTGAATATCAAGGAGAAACAAGTGAAGTCTCGCGTTATTTCCTTTTTCCGAAAATCCTTGATTTAACCCTACAATAAATTATAAAGTGACAGAATAGTAACCTTGGGAACAGAATGACAGTATTAGCATCTACCGAATATAAAATTCGACATTACAGTGGGCCAATATGCAATTTTTATTGGAAGGAATCTGCAAGAATTTGGTACGAACACTACCAAGCATCGGTTACAGACATAGGACCTGTAACAGTTTTATGGGTCTTTACAATACACACATACAAAACAGTCAAAGCTAAAGACCTTAAAAATAGAATATGCTTTCTTGTTGACATGCCAGTTCCTACAGATTATTGTAATGTATTACGGAAGTTCCTCAAAATATAAGGATCTTAAAATTGAAATCTCAACAATGTGGCACACGTGTACATCAATAATTCCAGTTGTGGTTGGAGCTCTCGTTTTGATTGTAAAAGTTCCCATTGTCTTATTGAAGAGATGCTTGGTAGGCCATGTCTTAAAGAAATAAAAAAAATGGTCTCATAAGTAAAGCTTACACCTTACGAACGGGTATAACTATATAAAATGGTTGTAATCTTAGGTTGTGTATTTTTTTCTTTTACAGAAGTTTTCAGCGGAAAATGTCATGATGCCATTTCTGACCTTAGGTCTCTAGTTTGAGTCTCAGAAGGAAATAAGTAAACAATATAAATCTACAGGAAATAATAATATTATCAAGCACATATACTAAAATAATGTGTTAGCCCAAAATGCAGATTCTGTGATAAATATCCAGAAACAATTGATCATCTTGCAGCCACTGAGTATAAAACCCGGCATGACAGAGTGGGCCAATATCAGCATTGGAAAATTTGCAACTTCTATGGGAAGGAAACTGAAAGAAACTGGTATGAACACCACCCTGACCCAGTTACAGAGATAGGACCTGTTACAATTTTATGGGACTACACAATACACACAGACAGCACAATCAAAGCCAACCGCCCAGACATTGTTATTAGATACTGAAAACAAACAAAAAAGTGACTCCTTATTGATATGGCAGTCCCTGCAGACTGCAATGTATCTTTGAAGATCTTCAAAAAGCTGTCAAAATACAAGGAACTTTAAATAGAAATCTCAAAAATGTGGCACATGAGAACATCAACAATCCCTGTTGTAGTTGGAGCCCTCGAATTGGTTGGAATTGATTCCAGTAGACTAATTGAAGGAATTCCTGGAACCCCATGACTCAAAGAAATACAAAAATTGTTCTCACAAGTACAGCCCACACTTTACGAAGGGCTTTATCTATGTAAAAAATAATTTTTGTCAGTGGAATAATGTCATGATGCCATTTCTAACCTTAGGTCTCTGGGCGGGACCCGGAAAGAAATGTGTAAACGCCAGAAATCAAAGGAAATAAAAACAACCACAACAACAATAATCATAATAATAATAATAGTAATAATAATAATAATTATTATTATCATTATTACAGTACAACACCAATGTCTTCCAATTAATGCCCACAAGGCTAAAATCAACAAAGATGGCTGAGATATCGCCTGTCACTTAGGCAGTAAATTAGATGAAACTTTTTTGCACATTGTATCAAGGTGCCTAGTCCTTACTGAGAATGAATACATTATTAGCCACGAGAGTCTAGAACAATATATTCATTGGTATGTCTGTTAGAAATATGCTATTGAAATCCCGGAAATGCACATATCCATAAAAACCTCACCAGCTAAACGAAACGTCCCCAATTAAGCATAGATAAATCTTCCGCGTTGCCTTTTTTTACTTATAGATCTCAGGGTCGATATGGTAATTAGGCACTTAAAATTACTCTCTGGGAAGATGATACCAAACATAATATTAATAATAATACATTTAGAACTATGCAGGAATAGAGCCTAGTGTACGGAGAAAATTGTTACGAAAATTCATCATTATGAGTAGTCGAGAATGAGCATATGAGAGATACGATCATCAAATGTTTGGAGAGCAATCACCCTGATATAACACTTTAGCGCACGGGCAGCTATGAGTGATTCCTGGCCGGTATTGCGGTGCCTTAGTATAAGAACACCGTGAAGTTGGAGCATGCGAATATCCTGAGGTACCAAAACCTGGCAAGACAGATCGCAGAAATATACGCAGCAACAGCCGAAATTGTCTCTTTTATGGTTCGCGCACTCGGGAATAATTCTGCCTATAAAGACGCCTTGTGGATACCTGGCATCATTGGACTGGGCAGCACTTCTTGAAACAGCTTATATTCCGAGGCAATTGTCTCTAATCTGCGAGTAAGAGCATACGGTCGAAACATCGAAGAGGTGGGGTGAATATCAAATTAAATTATAATAATGCACGTTTGTTGATGAGCGGCTATTTAAGAGGATCATTGCAACAGGCTGTCAAAAAGGTTTTCTTTCTATTTGACGAAAAAGGCAGTCAAGGGGACTTGGGAATCACATATGGGTAAATGGAACACCTTTAATTGGATACTGACTAAACTGATGCTGGTACTCAACCTTCAATGACTTCTAATAGGCCCAGGTCGATCGAGCGGCATGCGAAAGTCATCAGTTACTACTGATACAAAAATATGAGTGGATATAATAATAATAATAATAATAATAATAATAATAATAATAATAATAATAATAACAACATTATTGACCATCTTGTATTAGGTTGCGCGGTATTGGCACCCACTGAATATAAAACACCATACGTCAGATTGGGCCAATATCTGCACTGGAAAATCTGCAACACTTACTAAAAGGAACTGCAAGAAATTAGTATGAATACCACACAGACCCGGTTACGGACATAGGACCTGTAACAATTTTATGGGACTTTACAATACAGACAGACAGGACAATCAAAGCTAATCGCCCTGACAACGTGATTAGACAAAAGGTGCCTCCTTGTTGACATGACAGTCCCTGCAGACTGCAATGTATCTTTCTTTAAAAAAAACATTATCAAAATACAAGGACTTTGAATTTGAAATCTCAAAAATTGTGGTGCATGAGGACATTAACAATTCCAGTTGTAGTTGGAGCCCTCGTATTGATTGGAAAATATTCCAATAGAAGGAATCCCTGGTAGCGCATGCCATAAAGAAATAAAAGAAAATTGTTCTCACAAGTACAGCCCAAGTACGAAGGGCGTTATCTATGTAAAAACTGTGATTTCTTTTTTTCAAAAATACTCAGTGAAAAATGTCATGATGCCATTTCTGACCTTAGGTTTCTGGTGGGGACCCGGGAAGAAATGAGTACACACCACAAACCAAAAGGAAATAAAATAATAATAATAACAATAACAATGATGATGATGATGATGCTGATGATGATGGTGATAGTTAAGAGAAAATCGCGATTTAAGAAAAGATAGAAAAAAGAAAAAACACAATGCTTGAAAAGCTTAAACAATATTTCAACAAGATGTCTTCTTCAAGTTATATTTAAACAATTTTTCAAGTATAAAAATACATAAATGTACAATAAATTATGAGTCTTTGTACAAACTTTGCATGTCTTGTAATGAAAAGAAAACACGTCTGTACTGGTAATGAAGAAGTCACATTCTGTCGAAATATTGTTTAACATTAAAATGTTGGAAAATATTGGAAAAAGTTACGTCAAACAATTTGTTTAATAATAATAATAATAATAATAATAATAATTGAAGGAAAATATTTAGACAGAAATGGATATTGTTATGTAGACGTGAATTTTGTTGTTTTTAACAGCGATCCAAAAGAAGACCATAAAAATCTGTAACTATATTGCTGACATTTGGCTGTTGTGCATGTACCTGCTATACACTTATAAGACTGTGTGACATAATAGGTATATAAGGCTTCGTATATTTATACCCCAGTATTATTTGTTGGTGTGCTCAATCACTTAAAAGTAGCAATAATTAAGGCAATTCTAACTATTAAAATCTGCATTAAAAGAAAATAATTTAAAAAGAGTCGAAGAATTGCTAAAAAAATAAAACCATTTTAGTATTAAATTCAGCAAGACTGTTAGGTTTGTGCAAAGTTTCCAGTGCTTTTTCTGTTTGTTTTTTTAAAATTTAACATCCACTAGGAAATTTAGTATACGCAGTATAAAAGTAATTTCTTCATTTTCTGTCATTAAATTCATTAACCAATATATTAACTCGGAGAGCCGAGTTCTAATTCCAGTGGAATCCATTACATTCACTTACGTGCTAATACCCTTGGGAAAGGTATGAATCCTCTTCTTCTCCCGCCCCTATGGGTAAATAGCAGGACAGACCGGGTTGTCTAGTCTTGGGTGGCAACTGGTCTACCGCAAAAAGAAATGGCTACATACTGCGGGGAAAATATTCTTCGTCAGTCATGTATCGAAAGATACATGATCGCCTAAGCGTGTATCACGCATGACACATAACTGACTGACTGAACCAGTATATAACTGTACCACTCTTTTGACCCATCGATGAAGAAACTTCTATACTCCCAGACATTTTTCTACCTCCAAAAGTATGACTTTAAATGAATGAAGATTCCATAAAGATAATTCTATATCCCTGTGCAAATTAATTGAAACAAACGCTTGAGTTTCCTTTCTCTCACCATACGGTCGGTTTTAGACCCCCTGGAGTGACTGGGTGTAACCGATTTTTATTTTTTCCTCAGATTAGGTCATTTGCAGTGGAGTGCAGTAATATGCATCTGTTTTCGGGTTTGTCCTGACATTTGTTTAGCCTTAAAAATATTACATCAGCCGTCATTGCATCAAATTTCTATCACGCCTATACACTATTGTCCCGACTGTCGATTAGTTGGCCCATGGCCATTGTCTGTGACGGACGTTACTTTTAAGAAGCTTATGAAAATTTGTAACGCTGCACGAATACACTGGCAAGCCTTACCAGTAAGCAAATAAAAGTTCTATAGACTGGCCTGGAAACTGGCCTGCTGATTTAAATCCAGTTGAGAATATGTGGTCAATCTGCAAGGAACGATTTCGTGGAATGGACATACGAACTTGTAACATGTGCACTGGGTCATGTTTCATTGGAAAATGCGAAACGTAAATAATAATGGAATAATTAATTTTGTATCAGTTGATTTGCACAAGGGTGTATATGTATATAATACACCAGAATAAATGGCAATGCGTATCTTTAATCTCGGATGAGTGAAAAATGTCAACCGAAGCTATGCTGATTTTGACTGATCAACAAACTAACATGAAGTGTTGTGCTATTCTGAAAGATTATGGTCTTTTATTAAATTTCGGACAATTTTCCACGATTACCATCTTTAATTCATCTTATTTCGAGTAATATCATGATATATTTATCAGTTGGTATAATGGTTAGAAAGCTTGTCTCGACAGATCAATTATGACTGAGTAATGAGTTCGACGCTCACTGGGTGCTTCATGCTTTCGGTCGGATTCCACATCTATGTATGCTACACTTGTAAAATCATCGTGGACACTTCAAAGTGGTATAATGTTTAGCAAGCTTGTCATACTAGATCAGTTACTACTGAATAGTGAATTCGATCCTCAACTGTGGCTCCATACTTTCGGCCTTGTGCCACATCTCGGATTTACGCAGCATTTAGATGAAAATCTGCGTTTAGTTGTTCATTTCCATTATATAGTCGTTGCTGCAAAACTATCTACTTGCCTTTCAACCTTACGGTATCCTAAAGCAATTTTATATAAACAAAAAACAATCGCCTGATGATACCGTAAGGTTGAAACCAAGTTAGCAGATACAACTAATTTCTTGATCTTTAATATATATATATATATATATATATATATATATATATATATATAGGAAATGGAACTAATGTCTTTGGTTTAATAACAAAATTAAATTCAGGGGCTTTAGCTTCCATTTCTGAAACATGGTTATCACTGTGTAGCGGTAAAACCATATTTTAAATCTATTAATTTATAATATATATATATATATATATATATATATATATATATATATATATATATATATACGGATGTGCGTGTGTGTATAAAGTCAGAAAATAAAGAAAATTAACTATTATTTTAATATTTCCTGGATTCTCTTATATTCCTATGGTTTTCAGCTATATATATATATATATATATATATATATATATATATATATATATATAGAGAGAGAGAGAGAGAGAGAGATAGATAGATAGATAGATAGATACTAGTATTTGAAAAGGATGGCCCATTTTATTTTACTTCAACAATTCGTTATTATGTCTACCGGCCTGCTAACTCGATAAATCTCAATAAAGAAATATGATCGGTTGCAGGTGATTATTTAAAGATATATTGTTAAGTATAACATCCAATGAATGTCTATTATGTTTGATCATGACATACAAAGTTTAGAACAGTTTCGTATATTTGTTTTAATTTCGGGTGAAAATAAAGACAAAAATTGTCCAATGCGATTTCGGTTTCACATGAGCCATCTTCAAAGTAGCTATGCGGACATTAAAACAATTATATTCACCATCGAAGTTGACATTCTGTTATGTTGACATAGAAGATTGCTATGCGACGATAACGGTCGCTGAATAGCAGATGCAGATTGTAAATTCATGATGCAGTTCTATGACGTCGTACCACGTGAGAGACGGAAATATTAACAACAGAACCATATGTTTAGATGCATTTTAATGTGTTTATCTTTATACTGTGTCTATGTATGAGTATTGTGGTGTCTATCTAATATTAGGTACATGGCTATATATATATATATATATATATATATATATATATATATATATATATATATATATATATATATATTTTAGAATTGGACATAGTCCGACAATTTATTTAAAGACATTTTTTATATTATGTTTAACGTTCTTTTTATAGATACAAGTATTTAAGCAAATGCTCTGTTTTATGATAAACAGTATTAAATAACATTTACATTAAGGTCGATTTTACTATCTTTAAACTTAAATCTAAAACTTAGATTTAAGTTTAAAGATAGTAAAATCGACCTTGCTAACCAGACGCTCATCTGTGGCCGAAAGGTTAAGGCACATCACGCGAAATGATGGTTCCGTATAGGATACAGGTTCGATTCCTGTCGGAGAGCGAAAATTTTCTATGAAAATTTCTCGGACATTCAGGCCCAATACTGTTTATTATAAAACAGAGCATTTGCTTAAATACTTGTATCTATAAAAAGAACGTTAAACATAATATAAAAAATGTCTTTAAATATATATATATATATATATATATATATATATATATATATATATATATATATATATATATATTACATTCACTACATTCATTACATTCACTTACGTGGGAAAGTGTGTGAATCCTCTTCTTCTCCCTCCAACTATGGGTAAATAGCAGGACAGACTGGGTTCTATAGCCTTGGATGGCAACTGGTCTAGAAGAAGGACAACTCTGAATTCAAAACCTGCGGAGGGTCGTTTGGGGACCTTGTGGCATCCGTTGCACCAGGTCCCTGTATTCGTCCCTCCAAAAAGTGTGGATGGCCCTGCACAAAGCCTTCACCACTATAATCAAATTTCATGTGTCGGTGTCGGGCTTTCAGTTCCTGGGAACTGATCTGCCTGACCCTCATACGTCGAGTTCGACGGGAGAGTCCGTCATATATATATATATATATATATATATATATATATATATATATATACGGAAGCACGCAAAAACACTCACAGACCATTATACCACTTTGAACACAGAGAGAGTGTGTGTGTTTTTGTCTGCTCCGTATATATGCATATATATAGATATATAGATATAGAGAGAGCCAGTGTGTTTGTGTGCTTCCGTATATACACACACACATATATATATATATATATATATATATATATATATATATTATGCATTAATAATATACTGTTGTATTTGAATGCAAATACGCATATATATATATATATATATATATATATATATATATATATATATATATATAGCTTTTACATTGTTCGGTCAATTATCCTAATATTTGTTGCCATATTTATCACAATGTTTCGGCCGTTGTACGCTCCGGCCTTATTCAGGTGATTTGAATCTCGAACTGAATCCTTTATTTCGCTCGCTGGGGTAGACTGTTCTAGTTCCACGTGCCATGTCTAACCATGCGGAAATATTGTAATAAATATGGCAACAAAGATAAGGATGATAGTCCGAACAATGTAAATAGTGTACATAATATCTCATTTCAGGCATATATATATATATATACATATCTATCTATCTATCTATCTATCTATATATATATATATATATATATATATATATATATATATATTGTCAGATTTAGTCTATTTCATAATATATATATATATTATGAAATAGACTAAATCTGACAATTATTTCTTAATATATTTCCGGTTTATACGTTATTTGTATGAATACAACTGTTTAAGTAAATGCTTTGTTTATAATAAACAGTATTAACATTTACCAGCCTGAATATCCGAGAAATTTCGTAGAAAATATGTGTCCTGGGACAGGAATCGAACCTGTATCCCACAGGGAACCGTCATATAGCCTGAGGTGCTATACTATTTAGCTACAGGAGAAGCTAAAAACAGACGCTTCTTTTGTAGCTTCTTCTGTATACAGTGGTATAAATGTTACTACGTTTCTACCAGACCTGATCCTTTACAAATGGCTCCCACTACGCTACGTACATAGGAATGAATAATCTCTATTTCCTTTGTATTCCATTAGAAATAAGTTCTACTAGAACAGCTTCTTCCCGGGAACTGCTGCTTTGTGAAACAGACTCCCGGCTGCATATTTCCAATTCACTACGATCTTAATTTCTTACGCTCATAAAACACCAAACAGTAACATTCTATCTTGAGTGTATCTTGTGGCTTGTATTTGGTGAAGATTATCATCAAAAATAATATACAAAAAGTTCATATTTTTAATTATATAAATAGTTTTGCTCTAATGAAGAAATAATCAACTTTTCTCTATATTAGTTTGTTTAGCAGCATATCAACACATTATGGGTTATTTAATGTCGAAATTTAATTTTCTTTGGAGAGTAATTTCTTTTCCCAAGATGCATTGCTTGTAATTTTTTTCCTTTTTTATCAGAATGTATTACTGGTAACGTTTTGTGTTTTTTACAAAAATATATTGCTGGCATTTTTTTCACTATGAAAAGCTATTGATGGTATTTTTATTATAAAAAATTATTTTCATACTTCCATTGTATTTTTGACCCCAGTTTTGGGGATTAACTATTTGCCCATAGTTGGGACCCTAACAGATGATACTACTCAGGATGGACCTGAGAACAACAGCAAATAAGAAGTGGTTTCAGGCTCCTCAAAACCGCGCGATCAGATGTCTCGCTACCAGATGTAGTTTATCGTCATAACCAGGACCCATCTCAATTTTAAGGCAGATTACGCTTATTTTTTCGTATTGAAAATGGCTGAGGTACCGGCAATGAAAAATACAACTGGGAAGATTGTTGGTATAATCAGGATAAATGAAGAGAAAATGTAGAACAGTTCTTCTTTTTCTATGTGCTGTGTCCTCAGAAAGATCATGGCTCTCCACATTTCCTGTCCTTTGTAGCTCTTAATAAATTTTGTCTTTTTGTTATTTCTCCTAAACCTTGTTCCGCCATCCATTTACTCAAGCTCATTCTTCTATTTCTACATGCCGTATCCCTTCAGGACTTAGGTGATCATGGCTCTCCACAATTTCCTGTCCTTTGTAGCTCTTAATAAATTTTGTCTTTTTTTTATTTCTCTTAAAGCCTGTTCCATCATCCATTTACTCAAGCTAGCTAGATTTTATTCGTTGTTTTCCTTTATTCTTCTTGCCCCCAATCTATTCTGTGAGTATCAGCTTTTCCAAGCCTTCTTTTCTCATCATGTACCCGAGAGATTTCAACTGTTTCTTTCTTATGTAAAATATAAGTATCCCTTTCCTTTCCATTTTATCGAAAACTTTGTCTTTGCTCACATTTTTTTTTTACATGAGATGTACCTTTGGGACGTAGGCGATCCTGACTGCAAATATTACTTATCTTTCTTATATATGCCATGGATTCTTTGTTTGTTTGCTTGTTTGTGTTTTACGGCATATCAACCACATTAGGTTATTTATTGCTAAGAATAGATATCCGGGCCTTGATAACTAGATACATAGCTTGTCATTCATACTTCGATATAAAGATATATATATGTTGATATTTACACCTTGACAATCAGATAGATAGCATGATAATCACGCTTCGACATATAGACAGATATTCTGATATTCCGGCCTTAGAGCTTCTTGCAAGTACTTTAGCAGAGCTTAATCGTGGCCTTGGGTTATGTTATAAAAGGAATTTTTTTAAAAATCTTGTTATGAATACTGATTTCTGAAAGGAAACTGTATATCTCTTTGGTGTCTGTCTTTCAAAGACTCTTCTGAGGCTCTTATGGTTATAATATTTTCGTCTTACTTTCGAGATGGGTCCGCACTTCAACATGAAGTGCTCCACTTTGAGTTGGCTTCCGCCGGATCATTTTGGAGGATCCATCCTCTTCAGGATGTAAGAGTGAGTCAAGTGTGAATGCCCTATGCGTAGCCTGGTCATAAGAACTTGTTTTCTACGGGTATGATCTGATTCCCTTTTCCATTGTTCTTATGATACAGTGTAACCCGGATATAAGAGAGTTGTCGGGACCGGAGAAGAATTCTCTTATATTCAGGTTTCTCTTATCTCCGGGTTTGGTCTATTTTGTTGTATTAACACAGGCTCTAATTTGGGACCAGAGATACTCTCTCTTATATCCGGGTTAAACTGTATATCCATGTCTTCTAGGGATGGTGGGGTATTCTCAGTTGTCATGTTTCTAGGATTTTTGTTTTATTTTGTTTCTTTTTTCCTCAGGGAGGATTTTGTTTGGCTTCTTGATCGTTGGCTCGGCTGGCCTTTTTTTATAAGTTTGTGTGTCTTTTTGAGTCGCATTTTTTCCATGGTGTGTTCTTTTCGAAAGTTCAGTTGTGGTCATGTTTTCTGATTGTTTTTGTTCTATTCTGTTGAGTAGTTTGGAAAGTTTTGTTTGGAAATAAAGTGTAGTAATTTCCTCTTAATTTCTTGAAAGTCAGAGTTTTCTTTCTCTTAGAGTGGTTTCCATCCCAGGTTAGATGACCTTGTCAATTCTGTTATTTAACCCCTAGATGGGGGACTAAAGACGGGTTTATGACATTCTCAAGATTAACGTGAACGCAACATATTAACTCAAAATTGTATCTCGCCTCGCAATTTGCAATTTCCATAGCTATATCAATTACACCGCCACACATCCATACAGAAGCACATACAATGATATGTGATATTGAAATATCAATTTATTCAGGCATGGCGGATATTTTGTTGAAAAACGTTTTGGGCCCTTAACTTGGATTTATTCATAAACGAAATGTTAGGTTATTCTTTGATTAATAAACTTAATAGCTGATAAATTATCAGTATTTCTTATAATTAAATATATTACAAGTTGGATGTAGCTTTTTTAAATTATATCCTGAATATTTTACTAACATCATCTTTTTAATGCAACCATTTTCTATGAAAGCATTGGCGTTTTTAATCATTTCACATCAAGCACGGCAATAAAGTCACTAAGACGCAAAGGGCTACTGAGGGGTACAACGTTTGTGAACAAAACGAAAATACTATTAAGGAGAGAAGATAAAAAAAGAACAAGAATGAAAAAGACAGAGGATAACAGTTGACATTGCATTTACATTTTTGAAGATCAAAGCTGACCAGGAAGTAAGAAGTCGGAAGAAAATCCCTCATGCAAGAAGTGCAACAGAAGAAACTGTTAGCATAGAACTTACGGGTACATTTAACCAGTTCAACTGTAAAAGTGTGAGACCTTGTCCCCAATCAAGTACTGCACTGAAGTTCATAAAATCTAGGTACCATAGAAGAAAGTAGTATTTACGGATCTCCCCACGGGGTAGGATGTGGCACAAGGCCGAGTTTAATGTAGGGCAAATCCGAGACCGTAGGTTCGGTTAAAAATTCCCTGTAGACCCCGCATACACGGGGTCGCGTCTGTCTACCACGCTGGACGAGACCTGACCCTTCGGCATCGTGCGGGTTCCTTTCTGCCCAAAGGCAAAAAGTTCGACAACAGCTAAGAGATTATCAGGCGGCCAGCTCCAGCTGCCTACCTACATGAGCATCAGCTAACAAGTGCCTTAGAAGAGAGGTTCATCAAAACAATTACTATGAAAGGATTTATAGAAAATGCTTCGCGAAGCTACGTAATGGTACTGGGAAAATGACAGATGGTGAAATACCATGTCAGGACCAATAACTTTGCAGAGAATCTCTTAATATATAGCAGGAGCATCAGACCAGGTTTATCAGCAATGCATAGAAAAGGTTAATCTGGTATCCTGCACTTTACATGTCATGTCAATCTATGAGCGATAATGCTACAATATAAACTAGTAATACCTGCCGAATTATCGGATACTCCCTGTCTTAACCGGTTCTCCCACCAGGTTTTACTGGTGATGGGAGTAGTTTGATACGCAGCAGGATTTTTAAAAAGACCAATCAAAAAGCGGATGAACTTTCTGACAAGATCAACGGACATGAAGCTCATTGTGGTAGACTGGACTCCATAGCTATGAATGCAGCCAGCGAGGTGTTCTGTCACTGATTCGCTGGGAGGAGGGCTTACTAGACCAGGGGTCGGCGACCTTTAGCTAACAATGTGCCGACTTAAGGTTTTAAAATCATTCAATTGACACCAGTATATGTATTTTTATACAAGTCAACGTCAATATACCTGTTCTAAAATATATATATATATATATATATATATATATATATATATATATATATATATATATATATATATATATATATATATATATATATATATATATACTTTACTATATATTAAAATTGAAACAGCTAAATATCTTCTTAGTGTTTTAGTAATTATTGGTTCGAACTTCGTGATGTCATTTGCGGCAGCGTGCCATTGGAAATGGCTTCGCGTGCCGATTCATGTTCTGGCCCATTTTATGTTTTAAATTTCAAGCTTTGTTCTTTACTGCTGATGATATGAGACCTTAGATTTTGGTAATCAACGAAAATAAATATTCTCAACTTTAGTTTTTGCAGAAGCAATTAATGTGAGCTCAATCATCTAAGATGGTTAGGGTGTTAGCTATTATTTCTGTTATTAAATGTTAGTTTCCTTCAAATATATCTCGAACGGCATCAAGTGATCTGTTCATCAGTTTGTGACCTGTCTTGGCTTTCTTTGAAACGAGTTACCACTGCGTGAATTTCTGATTCTTGCAGGAAATTATCTCCAATAATGTACTCAGTTTTTCAAATAAAATTTACCTTAATTTATTGTCAAGAGGAGTCGATGTGTGTGGTCGGCAGGATGAAAACATGTAGGTAACGAAAGGTACAAAAGTCGATACCAGATCTGTTGGGTCACCGAGAAGAGGGTGTATGGTGTTGAAAGACCCGAAACCCCTAATGAACCCCTAATGATCCTCGGCTAGAAACATCACTGATGATGTGTACTAAAGCATGCAATAAATGTATTTTGCGAAATATATATATATACATACATACATATATATATATATATATATATAATTAGCTAGTTTGACATAATGTTTTGCTAACGTCGGAGTTTCGTGGCCACAGAGATGTGTATAACTCTTTGGAGAGTAGTTGGACTATTCTGCTCTCTCTCTCTCTCTCTCTCTCTCTCTCTCTCTTTCACTATAGATTGTCAGGGTGTTAGGTATTATTTCTGTTATTATATCTGCTATTAAACGTTGGTTTCCTTCAAATATATCTCGAACGTCATCGAGTGATCTGTTTATCTTTTTGTGACCTGTCTTGTCCTTATTTGAAAAGAGTTACCCCTGTGTAAATGTCAAATTCTTGCAGGAAATTGTCTCTATGAATGAATGTTTCACCGAACACCAATAATGTACTCCGTCTTTCAAATAACATTTACCTTAATTTATTGTCAAAAGAAGTCAATGTGTGTGGTCGGGAGAAAGAAAAAATGTAAATAAAGGAAGGTACACTAGTAGATACCCGATCAGTATCAGCTGGGTCACCGTGGTAATGTTGTATGATGTCGCTAGGAAAATCACTGATGATGCGTTCCAAAGCATCCAATATATGTATTGTACGAAATGGACTGCCCTATTATTGAGTTGACCAGAACTCTTTATTAAATGTTAAATTATGCAACGGAGAGTCTCTCCCCAGTACCTGAAGATTGCGTTCTGCGTAAAACTCCGAGCCGTGTTACAATTGAGGGATAGTATGTATATTTATTAATATATACTTAATAGCACTGTTATATTAGATGCTTTTAATATATATATATATATATATATGCATATATATATATATATATATATATATATATATATATATATATATATATATATATATATATATGCATATATATGAACAAGTAAATGGTTAAGTAATAACAAAAACCAGATTTCCAGATATATCGTAAATTAAACATTAAGTACACTAGAAGGGTATTACACGACTAGTGAGAGTGTATCGAATGAACTAGCGCTCAATCTATTCACTGTTATATTTAACTACTCCCACCACGAGGAATGTATGTGGCACAAGACCGAGTTTACCGTGGGTTCTCCGAGCCCAAGGGTTCTCCGAGCACGTAGGCTCGGCCAAAAACATTCCCTTAGAATCTGCATAAATGGGTTCAGGGCCTGTCTACCTCCCCGGACCAAACTTTGCCCTTCGGCAAAGCCTCGTCCGGGTTCCTCTCTACCGAGGCAGAGAGTTCGCCAGTTACGATCAGTCTGGTCGACTCTTAGAGTTAACAGCCTCACCTCGCACACGAGTGACGTATGTGACACAAGGCCGAGTTTACCGTGGGTTCTCCGAGCCCGTAGGGTCAGTCAAAAATATTCCCTTAGAACACGCAAAACGGGTTCAGGGCCTGTCTACCTCCCCGGACGAAACTTTGCCCTTCGACAAAGCCTCGTCTGGGTTCCTCTCCGCTCAAGGCAGAGAGTTCGACAGATGAACAATCTGGTCGACTGTTAATATTTAACAGCCCCTCCACGAGGGATGTATGTGGCACAAGGCCGAGTTTACCATGGGTTCTAAGAACCCGTAGGCTCGGCCAAAAATATTCCCTTAGAACCCGCATAAACGGGTTCAGGGCCTGTCTACTTCCCCGGACGAAACTCTGCCCTGCGGCAAAGCCTCGTCGGGGTTCCTCTCTGCTGAGGTAGAGAGTTCGACAGTTACGAACAGTCTGGTCGACTGATCCCCGAAGCCTTCTGTCTTACTAATTGTCGTGAGACCGATACTTTCCTACATCATGGACTCTCCCAGTACTATATTATTATGTCAACGGTAGTATCATGGTAGTAGCACCAGTAATGGGCAGCCGCGTACGATACCAATATCGGACACTACTGGATAGTAAGCTCTGCTTACTCTTCCACTATTCTGTGTAATTTTTCTGTTTAATATATCTTTCTTACCTCTAACCCGTGTTCCGTGTTTCCTTCCGTGGCCGCTACTTCGGGTCCACATCACTAATCTTATAGTAGGCGGAAGAATCTAATATAGACTCTTTAGCGGGAGGACACCACAACACCAACTAATTGATATTGAAAGTTTGTAGGCTTATTTGACATCCCCAATACTTTCTTGTCCTACTTTGAAATGAGTTATCCATTTGTAAATTGCTAATTTTATTCCCCACTAACACTGTCTTCCAATCACGTTTTTCCATTAATTTGATGTTAGTCCTTAACTTCAGCTTTGACTGGATACACGCTGGTCTCGAGAGGATTGCTTTTAAACTGACGCCAACTTCAATTTATTAACTTCAAATGCTTCCACTTCATCCAGGATATAACAGTTTATTCCGCTTCAAATAAATATCAAAAGGATTGCTCATAGCATATTTCGCCATAACCTTTTTGAATGAGCCTCGGATCTATATCCTATCTATATATGCTTCTTTGGTTTTCGTTAATGGGAACAGGTTTTCACATTGTTCCATTCTGTTAACGCTTACAGCTGCATAAATCTCGGCATGTTTTACTTTTATTTGCTATTTTTTAAGTACGCTATCGGATCAGAAATAAACGCCGTTAAAAGTGATATTCCAATACTGGATTTAAGTACTGGGTACATCAAAATCACATAGATACAGAAATTTAAGGCTGCTGTCAGTGCAACAAGAAACAAACTGTAAATGTTAACAGAAATCTGAAAACACATGGAAATAGCGAAAAATGTCTTTCAAAAACTAAGCAAAGTAGCAGGGTATAGCAAAATGTCTTTAGAAACGAGTAAAGCCGTACTAAACAATTATTTGACATTGAATCTTTTACGTGGGAGTGAATATTAGGAAATCCCCTCACAGAAGAAGAAGAGACTTGAAGCGACAGAAATGCGGTTCTATTGACGAATGCTGAGAATACCATGAATGGAACAGGGGAACAACAGTGAATGTTTCAGAAAAATAGAGATAATATATACTTACAAACAGAACGAGGCCAGTAAAGTTTTTGGTACACATAATATGGAAAGAGGGTTTGCTCTCTCACAGACGCGATGTTGCCTTGCTCTGCCTTTTTTACAAGTACTTTCACGGTAATTGCTCCGAGGAGCTGCTTTCGCTTGTCCCTAGGACTCGTGAATTTAAACGTCCCACGAGGCTGGCATCCCGCTCCCACCCCTACACCGTTGAAACTGTTAGATGTAGACGTCTCTTCTACTCCAATAGCTTCATGTCTCGCACGTCTCGCCTATGGAACTCCCTTCCCTATTACTGTTTCCCTGACAAATACAATCTCCAACGGTTAAAGTGTAGCGTCAATCGACATCTCCAGTTGCCTTGATCTATCCACTTCCCTTCTCCACATCCTTTCATTTTTCATTCCTATCTGTTCTCGCTCCAAATCTTCTGTAACCCCCTTGCCATGATCGACCCACTGTCTTTCTCTTTCTCCACATCCTCTCCTTTACCACTCCTATCTGCTCTTCCTCCAACCCTTCTTTAACCCCTTGCGTGATAGTGGCCTTCAGCCTTGCTTGGGGTGATACGCTTAAAAAAAAAAGTTCAGACATTCACAGCTAAGACACGCCAAGTCATGTACGCTAGGTTGAATCATCCCAATTCGTCTTGCATTAGTAAAGAGGAAGTTCCATTCGGGCAGTTTCTTCCAAAGAAATGCTACTTTGGGCAAAAGACTGCCCAGAGGATGCTTCCCCGATCGGCAAAATCTTAACCTAGGCAAGATGAGATGACAGATCAGGGCCAATCACATTGCCTATCCGTCTCTGGATCTTATCAAGAACCCTGAGGCAAACAGCAGGGGCTCCAGACCATATATGGCAGCAATACTCCATGCAAGGACGAATGGTCGATTTATAGACTTGGAGGATCGATTCCGGGGAGAAACATTTCCTGGCTCGGCACAGGGAACCAACTTTCCTTGCGGTGGATGATGCAACTGACTCGATGTATTTGTTCCATCTCAGATCAGCAGACAGCGTGAGACCGAGAAGCCGCAGAGAGGAGCTCTCGAGAAGTTGGTCGTCAGACATTCTAATGAGATGCAGGGATGGATCCTTGTGGTGGTTAATAGCGAGTAGTTTTGTTTTAGAGGCATTAAAGTTAACCATCCATTTCTCGCCCCAGTTCACAACCGATTGGAGGTCCTTTTCAATTTGAGCTGCCAGCTTAACTTTGTCAGCTTCACTAGATTTGTGTTTGAGGCAGGAGTAAATTGTGGTGTCGTCAGCGTAGATGGCGACTTGGGAGTCTATGGCGTCAGGAAGGTCGTTTATAAATATGAGGAACAGATGGAACTAATGAATATACCTCGTCAGAATATTTTCCATGGAAATACTAATAGAATAACGAGAGGCTTGCAATGTTTCATCTATGGGAAAGGAGTTGAAGGGTAGGAAATAATTCATCACATAAAAGACATAACAGAGCGAGTGGAGTCAGGTAGTTTCTGGTGGTAAATAGACAAAACAGAATATTGTGGAGAGCCATGTCCGGTAAGGACTTGTTACATGAAAAAAAGAAGATGCTATATTAGTTCAAACTCGATTGCTATGTTATGAAAATCACTTGCAAATCTAACAATGCGTCAGAGCTGCTCACAGCCGTATGATCTTGCATCGTTGGTTTCAGAAATCGCCTCTTGTTATCTGAATGAACCTGGAGCAGTTGCTGTTATACGAGATTTAAGACAACTGACACAAAAAGCGAAACGAATTATAGTTTTTGTACGCTTAGTTAGATGTTGGTTTCCCTGTATAAAGCAAATACAGGTTTAATCCCTACCGAGATGTAAATTTTCTTTAATAAAATTTTTGTTAACTAGACCGGCGGATACGTGGATGCGCACCCAGACACGTGTTATCGACTAGAATAATGCCGTATTAAAATCGAGTCTTCTTTTCTTGTGCATTGTCCTTTCAGGGCGCAGGAGAGCATCGCGCTTCACATCTTCCTATAATAAGCTCTCAATAATCTTTGTCTTTTTTCGTCCTGGGTACGACGTTAAACTGCATCCAACAGCAAGGCCTCTGATCAGGAGGTTTTGAGGCAGCGTGGAACCACTTCTTAATTGCTGGTGTTCCCAGGTCCACCCTGATCCGGGGTGGTAGCACCTGTTGGGATCCCAGCTATGGGAAAATAGTGAACTTCCAGGTCTTTTCCAGCACATTGAAACAATGATGTTACCAGCTATACGTTTTTGAAACAATGATGTCGCCAGCTATACGTTTTTGAAACAAAGATGTTGCCACCTATACGTTTTTGAAACAATGATGTCGCCAGCTATACGTTTTTGAAACAATGATGTTGCTAGCTATACGTTTTTGAAACAATGATGTTGCCACCTATACGTTTTTGAAACGATGATGTTGCCAGGGATACGTTTTTGAAACAATGATGTTGCCACCTATACGTTTTTGAAACAATGATGTTGCCACCTATACGTTTTTGAAACAATGATGTCGCCAGCTATACGTTTTTGAAACAATGATGTTGCTAGCTATACGTTTTTGAAACAATGATGTTGCCACCTATACGTTTTTGAAACGATGATGTTGCCAGGGATACGTTTTTGAAACAATGATGTTGCCACCTATACGTTTTTGAAACAATGATGTTGCCACCTATACGTTTTTGAAACGATGATGTTGCCAGCTATACGTTTTTGAAACAATGATGTTGCCAGTTTTTGAAACAATGATGTTGCCAGCTATAAGTTTTTGATATATTTAATAAATACTGGATCTGGCATTAAATAACCCATAGTGGTTGATATGGCATAAAACCCAAAACAACCAAACAACCATTTGTCTTTTTTATATTTTCCCATTTCTTTTTCTGACACCTATTTACACAAGTTTGTTAAGTTACCATCTGTTTCTCTCTGTCTTCCGAAAGAAAACCGACGGACGGAAACATAATCGTACACCAGCACCGGTCGGGTGAGCGAGCGAGTTCGGCGAAATAGCCGCCATTTACCAACGAGCAGTAGACGCGTGTCTAACGACAACGAGCCGAATGGTGGTAGACAAAAGGCTGCTGTTTCCGGGTGTCGGCACACGCTGACAACTGCTGGAAGAATACAGAAGCCGGTAGAGGCAATCGGGCGGCCATTTCGACCCCCAAAATTCGCGACGGTGACAGGACGGCAGAGATTCGCGTATTCGCGAATCCGATAGATTGTGCGAATATGCTTCCTCCTCCGATCGTAGCCTGTCACATGTATTAACTCTAGAATTGCCACAGTAAATCCATCGCCTCCGAGGTGGATTACGGTCCCGAGGATTAGGTCCGGTTCCTGAGCTATTCGCGGCAACGCCCATTCTTTTTTTTTTTTTTTAAGCTTTTCACCCCAGGCAAGGCTGAAAGCCACTAGCACGCAAGGGGTTACAGAGGATTTGGAGCAAGAGCAGACAGAAGTGATAGAGGAAAGGATGTGGATAAGGATAGAGGATAGATCAAGGCAACTGGAGATGTCGGTTGACGTTACACTTGAATAGTTGGAGATCATAGTCATCAGGGAAACAGGAATGAGGAAGGGAGTTCCATAGGCTACAGGTGCGAGATATGAAGCTATTGGAGTAAATGTGTGGCGTGAACTTACACTTGCATGGATTAAGCTTTGAGACAAGCATATGACTACTGGCAGGATCAACCAGGTATCGTTCTCTTCGTGCGTGCGTTCGTCTCGTTATCTGCGACGACGACGAACGCGGGGCGAACAGGCGTAGACGATCCCGCATTTCGGCAGGAAATTCTTCCTCTCTTCTCTATCCCTTTTTCATCATTATGTTCCCTAAATATTGCATCTGTCTCTTTCCGATTCTAAGTATGTGTTTTTTTCAACTATTTTCTTCCATCTTTCTTCTTACTTACATTCTCTGCCGATGATAGTGTCAGTATCCTTCTTTTAAATCCACATCTTCGTTGCTTCAGGTTAACTCTTCATCTGTGAGGAAACTGTCCAGCATTCAATGTCATATTTTTTTTAAAGATTTTCACCCCAAGCAAGGCTGGAAGCCACTAGCGCGCAAGGGGTTACAGAAGGTTTGGAGGAAGAGCCCATAGGAGTGGTAAAGGAGAGGATGTGGAGAAAGATAGTGGATCGATCAAGGCAAGGGGTTACAGAAGATTTGGAGCGAGAGCAGATAGAAATGAAAGGGGAAAGGATGTGGAGAAGGGAAGTGGATAGATCAAGGCAACTGGAGATGTCGATTGACGTTACACTTAAATAGTTGGAGATTATATTTGTCAGGGAAACAGGAATAACGAAGGGAGTTCCACAGGCGAGATGTGCGAGACATGAAGCTATTGGAGTAGAAGAGACATCTACATCTAAAAGTTTCAACGGTGAAGGGGTGGGAGCGGGATGCCAGCCTCGTGGGACGCTTAAATTCATGAGGCCTGGGAACCAGCGATCCGAGTGTTAAGATTAATATGGAAGTTGAGCATCATTTTGTTTTGTTCATAACGATATTTTCCAGTTTGTTAATACTTTGCTTAACTTTTGAAGGTCAGCTTTGGTTATTCCAATAAATGAATAGTTATTTCTTCCCGTTTCCTCTACGAAATTGTATGGGAGTTTCCGCCATTTATTTTCTGTGTCTGTCGTCAACGCAATCCGTTGCATATCTTTTATTGCTAAGATTGTGGCTACTAATAAAAAATCCTTGTACTATTTAGTACTCGCAATAAAACCTGAATAAGTCTGGAAGAATACACATCTTTATTTTACGCGCCTTTCTAATTAATTACTCAATTCATTTTCTCTCTGTGTGGAGTGGATTTGTTCCCAGATTTAGATTTTCTCATATATCTTTTCCCCCCAAATCAAATTATTATGAAGTTTAGATAGATCGTTGAGGCGTTATATATCAAATACTTTTGTATATATTACTTAAATACAAATGCTTCTGTGTAAATTATATATATATATATGTATATTGTGTATCGATCCTTACATGTTTTTGTCCTGATATCCTAATATATATATATATATATATATTATTAGCCGATGCGTTTCCTCGAATGTGGACATTTTCAAGGCAAAAACGAAATGATTTTGTTTTGCCTCGAAAAAGTCCACATTGGACGAAACGCGTCGGCTAATAATACAGTTTACCTATTTTTTTTTACCTATATGCATGTACATATATATATATATATATATATATATATATATATATATATATATATATATATATATATATATATATATATATATATATATATAAAAATAAAAAACAGGCCGCCCGAGAATCATTTGGCCAGTCCGATAAATTTATGGGGGCAGAGATTGTTAGTTTATGACTTGAAACGGCTAGACAATAAGTTTCAGAACGCCGTCCCTGCTTAACTTTAGGGAATTCTAAAAACCCTTCTAAGGTTAGATTATCTAAACTCTCCCTTTATCTTATTAGTGTGTGTACGTATGCGTTGTAGGGGTCTGGGCGGGAGCATAAGATTGTATCGCCTAAGGGGTGTGAGTGTCACCAAGAAATGTACACTCTTCCGGTATATCTTTGAAAATACGCACCCTTTTATCACTGAAATCCCTTTTTAAATCTTCCCTCAGTTAAATTTTAGTGCCCTCTCCGCCTAAAGTCCGGCCCGTCTCTCTCGTCTTTTACCCCTCTATATAGATCACGGGTCCCCCCACACTATCACACATACTCTCACCAATTTCTCCCGGAGTCGTTTTTCCGTTTTCATTTTGAATCTGCAGGTCTGATGAATTGGGTCGTTTTTACGATTCCAATGGAATAAATTATGACCATGGAATATTAGTGTTTAAGTCTTTTTATTATATCCTTACTCTGTCCTGGACATCGAGTTCTACCTGGATCATATCCTCTTGGAATTATTTTTATACACATATGTGTATCTGCATATATAATTGCATATGTATGTGTATCTTCACCACTAATATTGTCTCTCTCTCTCTATATATATATGTATGTACATGTATATATATATATATATATATATATATATATATATATATATATATATATATATATATGTATATGTATATATGTACATACGCGTTTCGTCCAATGTGGACTTTTTCAAGGCTAAACAAAATCATTTCGTTTTTGCCTTGAAAATGTCCACAGTAGAGGAAACGCATTGGCTAATAATACAGTTTTACCTATTGCCTTTAACCTTTATACATAAAATATTGTCTTTTTCTACAGCTTAACTCTTAGAAATTATATATATATCTATATCTATATATATCTATATCTATATATATATATATATATATATATATATATATATATATACATATATATACATACTGTATATGACAAAGTGGAAAACGTTGTCTGGTTTCTATGTCCTGTTTTTATATATATTGTCGACACGGAAAACACAAAGAAATAACTAAAATATAGGAATAGTTTACATTCAACCAGTCCTGAAAAGCTGCATAAGGATTTACCTTAATTTCAGTGCAGTAAAGGTACATGAATCTTTTACATTCAATCCATTCGAGAAAATTGGATGGCGATTTGCCTTAAGTTCAAGGCAGAAAAGCTGGGTGAATATAAAAACAAATTTCTAAAAAAGAAGAAAATTGGAGAATAAAGAAAAAAGGAAACAGCATTAATCAAAATAAAGGCTTCTTTTTTTTTTTTTTTTTTTTTTTTTTTACAAAAGACACACCCTTTTGTACGTTCAACCCGACCAAGAGACAACACATTTGCGGAACAAAAATTATAAACGATTTAATATTGAAGCCCATCACACACTTACATATATTTCTTTTATATCCTATTTCTGCACACACACACACACACACACACACATATATATATATATATATATATATGCGGTATTTGGTAGTGAAACGCTACAATCTTGACACTGAAATAGAGAGAATGTAAATTGCGTACATAAGTGTGTCCGAGGGCATAAATGTGTAACTGCGCATGTATATGTACGTATGAAATAACATGCATACGCATATGTATATGTATGTGTGTCTATATATCTATGTATGTCAGTGTCATCCTAAACAAACACAGATTTCTACCACCACAAATAATGAAACACAAATAAAATATAAATAGAACCATTTTAAAAAAAATAAACCAGTTTGTCTGAAGATCGCTAAAGCGTGAAACCCGTGGTTACAAACTATTATTCATGCAGCCGCATATATATATATATATATATATATATATATATATGGGATAATGATATATAAGAAAGAAAACATATAACAAAAATATTTTCCGATATATATATATATATATATATATATATATATATATATATATATATATATGTATGTATGCACTGAAAGAAGAGTATGTGAGAGAGAGAGAGGGAGTAGACAGGGGAGGTATGATCTAAATCATTAATTCATCCATTACGGCCTCTGTAGCGAGTAAATTGTTATTTACACATGGGTGAAGGGAAAAATGGTTTCCTGCCTTTTCCAAAAGCATTATTGCCCTGAATCCACACTGAGCCGGAGTATGAACTCGGTTTGAAGAATTCAGTCTCTGCCCCTAACCATTTATCTGAGTGGTCTAAAAAAGGGAATATATTTCACCTATAGAACATTATTATAATATCCATTCAACATTCCCAGCATTAATCTCCAGAGCAGAACCGATATACAACCTTGTGCACACAGCTAATACATTCTTCAATTTAAACAGATTATTTTTGCCGCTAATAGCTGGATTGGGACACTATTCGCCAGGAAAAAGAGAACTTATCCATTATAAAAATGCTGTTTTCTTTATTGTGAACGTATCACAAAAATATGCCTTTACTGTTGATTCTATTCCCTTTTATTTTCCACAACGATACTCAGAGAAATAAAAACATTAAAGTATTTTTCAGTATGCAATGTTGTTAAAGACCGTTCCAGGAAAGAACCATTCACAGCATCCCCAGGGCATCGTATCAAACCAGGAGATACCTGTGAAGGGCACTTCCTAAAACAGAAATCGATATATTGTCTCTGGTGAATAAGTTATTCGGGCCATTTCAAAGGTTTTGCTCATAACGTTAGTTTGACAGTACGATCTCTCAATTTATATGTGAGGTCAGGGACAAATGCGGCAACGTTGATTGCTGGACGAGAAAGTTTGGCTTTGAAAAAGGTCAATCTTTCATGACGATCACGAAAGACAAATTTTCGTACAGGGTTTTCATTTTTTATGTTCGATAAAATAATGACGAGACTTTGTAGAAAAATTGCCGTCATTCTTACATGAAAAAAAGCAGATTTAAAATAATGTAAGAGAGGCAGAGTTTGAGAGATTGAGAAAGCGATCGAGAAAGAAAGATTAAGAGAGAGAGAGAGAGAGAGAAATTTAGGCCGAGAGAGAGAGAGAGAGAAAGCGCGATTGCGAGAGAAATTGAAAGAGAGTGAGAGAGAGAGAGTGGGAGTGACTGAGATAGAGAGAGCATGTGAAATAAAGAGAAATTGAGAGAAAGTGTGATAAAGAGAGAGAGAGAGAGAGAGAGAGAGAGAGAGAGCGAATGAGAGAGATTGGGATAGAGAGAGAATTATTGAGAGATACTGAGAGAGAAAGATTGAGATATTAGAGAGATTGAGAGTGATAGACAGAGAGAGAGAGAGATGCAGAGAGAGAGAGATGCAGAGAGAGAGAGAGAGAGGGCCATTGAGAGAGATTGAGAAAGATTAAGATTAAAAGAGAGTGGTAAATATATATATGGTGATTGCGAGTGAGATTGTAAGAGAGAGAGAGAGAGAGAGAGAGTGAAGTTGAGATAGCGTATGTGAGGCAGGGAGAATTTAAGAGAGAGAGCGAATGAGAGAGACTGAGTTAGAGATAGCGATGGGGAGATATATTGAGAGAGAAAGATTAAGAGACATTTAGAAAGATTGAAAGAACAAGATGGGGAGAGCGAGAGAGTGATTGTGATATAATGAGAGAGAAAGATGTTTAGAGATAGAGATAGAGAGAGATATTGAGAAAGAACTATTGCGAGAGAGATATAGAGAAAGCCACTGAGATAGAGAGAGCAAGTGATCTAGGGAGAGATTGAGAGAGAGAGAGAGAGAGAGATCTATTGAGAAAATAAGAGAAAGATTGAGAAAGAGAGATTAGTATTGTATTTAGATTGTATATAAAAGAGAATGTCATTATTGTTTTAGTATTATCTGCAAAAGTATTAAAATAAGATTGCATCCATATTTTACATTCAAAATTCATAATCTATCAGTCTTGGATACGTCCTTCGTTGGGCCATGGAAATAGTCAACCATTATGACAGAAAACAGTCGAGGATAACTGATAGTTTAAACAAGATAGATGAAAATTGTTGTATCCTTAAAGAGGTTACAAACAGACAAAGGTGGTACTCGAGTGAACAAACAGTATCACGCATGGAGATGAAATAAAGAGAGGTTTATTTTAAAAGAGAATAAACTACTGAAGATAGGGAATCGGGTAGCAGGTTAGTAATTCCCGAAGCAAAGTTATTTACCTTACCTCCCCGCGTGGCAGGATGTGGCACAAGGCCGTTTTTAAATGCAGGGCAAAACCGAGCCCGTAGTCTCGGGCAAATATTCCCAGCAGACCTCGTAAAAAAACCGGGTCGGGTAGTTGTCTACCACCCCAGACGAGACTCTGCGCTTCGGCATAGCCTCGTCTGGGTTCCTCTCTGTCCGAAGGCGGAGAGTTCAACTATCTTAACTGGAGACGAATTTTCCAACTAATTGCCTAAGCAAAGATATTTGCCAACCTCCCCACGCGGTCATATGTGGCACAAGGCCGAATTTAACGTGGGGTATCCGAGCCCTTAGGCTCGGGCAAAAATTCCCCGTAGATCCCGTAAAAAACTGGGTCGGGTAGCTGTCTACCACCCAAGACGAGACTCAGCATAGCCTCGTCTGGGTTCCTCTCCGCCCGAAGGTAGAGAGTTCGACTAGCTTATCTGGAGACGAATCTCCAACTAATTGCCGAAGTAAAGCCCAAGGTATCTCCTGTTTTTACTGTATATATCTATTGATATAGTCATTCCACATAGGCGATAGGGAGTGTGGGACATTCCATGACCACAAAAATAAAATGCCTCTCCAAAATTTCCTGTTATTGTAACACTTAATAATTTCTTGTTTTTTTTTGTTATTTCTCCTAAACATTGCTCCGACATCAATTTACTCTCGGAAGGTTAATCTTTCTTTTCCTCTGCCCCTCTTTCCTTCAATCTCCTGAACCTCGCTTCGCCGTCCATTAACAAAAGCTCTCTAAGTAGGTTATGCATTGTTTTCGTCCGTTCCGCTTGATTTTCCAATCTCTGTTTCTTTATGATGTGTCTTAGATATTTCTACTGTCGCTACCTGATGATACGTACGAGATCTGATCAAAAAGTATTGGAACTGGCGTGACACAAGAAATGTACATCGCATATCAATTCGGAATTCCTTCGAAGTAGTGCCCTTCTGAAGCCACACATTTTATCCTGCATCGTTTCCATTGATGGAAGGATTCCTGAAGCTCTTTTCGCTGGAGCGAGCAACTATCGCGTCGCATTCTCTTAGATTTCTTTGTTGTCTTGACATCTTGTTCCTCGCAAATTGGATTTGATTTTGGAAGGGAAACATGTCGGATGGGGCGGGGTGGCGGGGAGCATGGTGGTTTTAGGACATGGGGAATGCTGAGTTAGCTCAGAAACTGCTGCACACTGATGGAATCTCTGTGTTGTGGTGAGACGGCCACACTCTACACACTTGCCTTCCAAGCACAGTCATAACCATCGGAATTTGGCAACAACTTTATTGATTAGTGTTCATGCGCGACAGTGTTCAAGATCAGTCTCTGCCAAACAGCTTTACTCTTAGTTCTTTTGCCCCGTTACCATAGCAAGAGTTCCGATAATTTTTTATTAGACCTTATATAAGTGTCTTTTTTTATTCCTTTTGTTCTAAAATTTCACCATTGTTCACATATTTGGTACTCATCATCCTTCTGTAGAAACACATGTTAATGAATATAAGCGCAGTATTTAAGAAACAAGCTCTCATCAATTTACAGATGGAATGACTAGAGGTAACCGTAAGTTCTATGCTAATAGTTCCTTCTCTCGCACTATTCGCTTGTGAAACACTCTTCCGGCTCCATGTTTTCCATAAAGTTTGATCTTCAAAAAGTTACCGTAATTCCCTATGTATAATACGCTCTGATCCATAATACGCACCCCAAATTGAGTGCTGAAAATGTGGGGAAATGCTTCTAATCAGGCATAACACGCACCTCTTGTTTGGTAATCAAACCCTATAATTTGTACCTCTACAATTTCATTACGGCCAGCGTTTCCTACTTTTATTCAAGCTGTAATTGAAGATATTTAATTAAAATTTGAAAATATACACACAACACAATGTACGAGCAGATACGCACGCATGCAGATTTTAGTTTACAACACATCGAGTGGTGTTGAATAAGTTATCCTACAGCAAACAAATGCTTGTTATTCTCACTTATAGCAAATGAAAACTTCGACTAACAATGTTACATATGTATTTTGGGGCATAGAATCAGAATATGCAATTTAAAATTAGAAATTCATCGATAAGTGATAGTCATGCAAATTTTTATATTTCGAATATTGAAAAAGTGTTCATACAGTATCAATGTTTGCATTATAATTTGGTAGATTTTGATTGTACTTCAAGGTAGAAGATTCTAAACTGTTCTAGAATATTCTCAGTAACTCTATTGCAACATTCAGTTCACAATTGGCTCATTCTATAGTCACTGTTCACTGATAACTGTTCTAATAATCGCTAGACGTAAGGTAATGACTTGTGCTCAAAAACAGCTAATTATTAAGCTATGGAACAATGGAAAAAGTTACAGAAACATCTCCAGTGACACGAACATACCCTTTTCAACAATTGGTTCGTTTATTGCAAGATTTAAAAGACGTAACACTGATTAGAACAAAGGCAGACCCGGTGCTCCCAGGAAGATCTCTCCCAGATTACGAAGAAAGTTGATGCGACAGGTCCAAAATAACCCAATGGCCATCAGACAAGACCTTCAGAATGATCTGAGTTTGTCAGGAGTTAACGTAACTAAGCAAACGATTAGTAATGAACTACGCAGAGACGGTATAAAGTCGCGCTCCCCAAGAAAGACACTACTCCTTTTGAAACGACATAGATATGCCAGGTTGAAATTTGTGACAGAGGATAAAGATGAGGAAAATTCTTATTGGGAAAGAGTTTTTTTGGACAGATGTGAGTAAAATTAAGTTGTTCGGTCGCAATTCCCTAAATCATGTATGGAGGAAAGACGGTTAAGCATACGCACCCAAGAAGACCATACCAACTGTCAAAAATTGGTGGGGGTAGTATCACGGTTTGGGGGTGCTTTTCGATGCGAGGTGTTGGCAAGCTGGCAGTTATAGACGGGAGAATGAATGCAGAAAAATATCAACAAAGCCTAAGCGAGAATTTATCGCTTTCTGTAGAGAATCTTGGGCTTTCTCCTGAGAGGATCTTCCAGCAGGACAATGATCCCAAACATACTGCTATGAGTACGAATAATTGGCTTGCTAATAACAACGTTAACATCTTACAATGGCACAGTCAGTCGCCGGATTTGAATCCAATAGAGAATTTATGGCGGTTATTGAAAAATAAGATCCGTGATAGAGGTCCAACAAACATCAAAAACCTGAAGACAATTACGCAGGAAGAATGGGACAAAATACCTACTAAAGTATGCGAATCGTTAATTAAAGACTACAGGAAGAGATTGGTTGCTGTTGAACTTAAAGGCTGTACTACAAAATATTAAATGGAGAAAACATGTTTTTGTTCTGCTGTACGATCATTTTTTAAACCCCTAAAAATTTAAATATTGCTATATTTTCTTAACCATGGACTATTATTTAGTTTTATACGCATACATTTTTACTATTCAATCTGATACCGTAGATATATTCCCGTTTTGTAACTGTAATAAGTTACAAATAAAAATATGAAATATTTTTATGTGTACGATCACTTATTCAACCCCACTGTATTTAATTTTTCCTGCAGAGAGAGGCACGATTATTAATATCTAACAATTGGTAACCAGTGAAGGTTTAGAAGTCACAAGAAATAATAAAAAAACATTGATATAGTATTAAATTTGCTTTAAAAATGTCGGTATAGTAAACGTAAAAATGATATCAAAGGAAATGTATGAGTATGCGTTTACGTTGGAGAAAAAAATAGTAGTTGAATTTTGAAGGGAAATGAAAATATACGGATAAAATAAGAACCGGTTGGTGTATTAAATATAAACAAATAACGACAAAATGTGTCTCTATGTTTTAAGTTGGCTGGTCACAAAAAAAACAGCTCGTGCGTACAAATAATATCTATTCGGATTCCCACAGTAGAATTTCAAACATATGGCGAAGTTACGATAAAACCTGATCTTTCGTTTTCTCCGCTCTCTCTCTCTCTCTCTTCCCTCCTTTCTTTAGATTTCTCTTGTGATCTTCGTTTGTAAAGTTAAGCGTTGCTTTTGGTTGACTGAAACATCAACTCCATCGTATCAATCGACTGCAGGTCGCTAGCTGATGCGCATTTACGCATGCGCTAATGTGCGTCTGTCTTCAGCTTGTCTTCACACGTCCGACAAAGTGGCCTGACACTTTCGTTTACGCTCGGCTTTGTTCGACTCGGCTGTCTTTCCGGTACGTGGGTTTACACGACAATGTCACAACAAGGTGGCGTTTGTACTCTCACAAAAGAATATATGACGTAATGATGTTAAGAGCTAATGAGGACGTACATAGAATGAAAAACATATATGAAAGTTAGACTATAAATAGAACAGAGAAGAAATATATATTACAAAAACGTTATAACAACGATTCTAAGCGATATATATATATATATATATATATATATATATATATATATATATATATATTGCGATCCAAACGAAAAGTATTCTAGTCATGTCTTTTTAATATTATGCTTTACGGCAGCGAAATCATGACGACATAGGTCAGTCAGGAAAACCTCTTGGGAAGTTTCCATCTCTGCTGCCTACGACATATCCTTGGCATTATATGAAGAGACAAAGTTAGCAACACTTCGGTGCTCGAGAAAGTAGAGGCATGGAGAGTGCGTCATATCTGTCGAAGTCGTTTTCGAAGGCTGGTTCATCGAATGAGTGACGGTTGTTTTTTATTTTAATCACCACCCCGCACCAATCAAGACAGGAATGTCATTAATACACAGGCGGGTACAAGGACGTAAAGCGAAAGAAAAGACTGAGAATAGGGAGGATTGAGGAAAGGACAAAACTTGAACGGGACTCAAGAATATAGAAAATGGCAATTGATTTTCTATCTAATTTTTTGAAGAATGTCGTTATCAGACAAGTAAACAGAACAGAGTTCCACGGGTAGGAAGTGCGAGACAAAAAATCTGTTAGAGTAGGAGTGTGTGTTACATTTAACTATTCCAATAGTAAAAGACAAAGACTTAGATGCCAATTTAGTAGCACGCTTAAATTCATGTATTCGGATCTCCGGGGGGAAAAAAACCTTGTCAAAACAGTTGCCATGGAAATACTTTTAAAAAAGACAGAGGGAATCCACGTCACGTTGGTAAGAAGGTAACTGAAGTCGAGATGCCAAGAAAGGATCGATTACATTACATATCGTTCTTTGGAATTTTTTCAAGAACCTTGAGATGGATAGCAGAAACACCAGACCAGACATAACAATAGTATTCAATGCACGGACGAAAGGTAGACTTGTAAATGTAATGGATTCAAACGCGAAAAACCTCCTGGCATGTCCCAGTTACCCAAATTTGCCTGCAGTAGATGCGGCTATTAATTCTACGTAGCCGCTCCACTTCAAGTAAGTGGAAAACGTGAGGCCAAGAAGGAACACAAAGGATATCGTGTATAGTACGCGGGCTACGTGACAGCGGTCCGGTAGGTCGCCTAGCACTAGGACGTGTGTCAGAGGGACCTGCAATTCTCAGACATTGATTCTGGTAGCTGGAGATACCTAGCAGACGATCGCAGCGGCCACTGCTATGTTGTTCAAAAAGGAGCCATAAAGGAGAGAATAAGCGAAACCAATAATTGGAGATCAAAAAGCAATAGCAGGAAGCAGAGAGTGGCATTTCCAAACTTGATTCCGCATTCCAATTTTGTCTGCCAATCTGCAGAAGTGATTTTCATACAAAGATCGGAATGGTGAGCCACTCCAGGTATTGCATAATAAAGGATCGAACTTTGACCACAAACAGCGCTAATATTATCTCGAGATATAAACTCATACCAACCTCTAGATAGGGATATGCAATGGAATAAATTGATTTAATTCCAAAGGTGGTAAAAATCTTACCTTCCAGCTGGTCAATAATCAAATACACCCACCAAATCAGATTCATGCTGTTGATACTATTGCCTTAAGGTTATTTACCTTGAGCTCCTTGACAAAATCAAAAGAAGAATCAGCAATATTATCGGTCCTGATCTGGCGGCTCGGTTTCAGTCCCTTGCCCTGTGTCTTTTCTATAAATACTTTCATGGTAATTGTTCAGTACCTATGGTACCTAGATGATTAAAATTAAGCGGTCCTAGACAGGCACCGAGATTTCATCAGTTTACAGTTGAGCTTGCTAGATGTAACTTAGATGTAACTTCTATTATAACAATTAATTTTCTCGGACTTCTCGCTTGTGGAACTTCTTTCCCGCTCCATAATTTCCAGTTAACATTAGCCTTCAAAAATGTAATGTCAATTGCTATCTACTGTCCTCCTGATTATTCTTTTCTTTTCCCGCTCATTAGTAAAGTTTCTGTTTCTAATTCTTCCATGACCTGTAACCCCTTATAGTTTAGAGACTTTACTGTATTGCATTGAGTAAAATCGATTTAAAAAATTAATAGAAAAGGTGCATTAGAATTTTTATTTACAAACATGTTGTTTTCTTAGAAGATTTCTCAAAACACATTGATTGGACAAATATATTTTCTAAAAAAAAAATACAGTTCAAAGGCAAGATCCTGATATATAACGGCATTCTAGCAAAGAAATTTTGAATTTGAAGTCTTACCACGATTGGCGGGAAAACTTTTACGCGAGTTTACCAGCTACTGATGTCTCCACCAAATCGAAACGGATAAATTTCGAACCCTGAAAAAAAAAAAAAAGTTGACATTTGAATTTGTAGCAAACTTTAATACGTGTACCTAAAAAGATGCAACTGATAATTTGTAGTTACACACACACACACACACACATACATATATATATATATATATATATATATATGTATATATATATATATATATATATATATATATATATATATATATATATATATATATATATATATATATATATATATAAATATATATATATATATATATAAATATATATATATATATATATATATATATATATATATATATATATTTATTTTCTAAATTGGAAATAGCGTTCAAAACCACTACGATTGATGATTGGAACGTTTATTAAGAAACATCGAGGTCGGGATAAAAAATCGTATTTAAAAAGCTTGGTAATCTTTTCATATCATAGAATTAATGCTCTATTTTTAATATTATTTTAATATTTTTAATATTGAGCACTATATAAAAATGTCTATATAAAAATATCTATATAAAAATATCTGGTCTTTCTTAAATCTTATATATATATATATATATATATATATATATATATATATATATATATTCGGACAGTTATGTTCATTTTTCATTGCCATATACACAACGTTTCGGCCGTTGTACTCTCCGGCCTTGTTCGAAGTTTGGAATTTCAAACCGAACCCTTTATTTCGTACACCGGGGATTGTTCTAGTTCCACGTTCCATGCCTCTTCTGGATGTCTCAGTTATTTCCTTTTACTTCAACTCTCCAAGTTTTGGTTCACCACTGCTGTAGCCTGGTAATAAACTCACAAATCTCTGGGTCTCGTTATTGGATCTAACCAACGCCAATATCTACTCTGTGTGTCCTTGTGAATCTGAAGAAGGCCGGAGCGTATAACGGCCGAAACTTTGTGAGTATGACAATGAAGATGAGGATAACAGTCCGAATAATGTAAATAATCATATTACCCCCATCTCAGAGATATAGACATTTTGCGATGATCTGTGATATTGGGTATGGTCCTTTGAATTTTAGTTTCGTGAATTGTGAGATAAGTTCACTTTCAATGAATTTTCAATGCATTTTCTTCTGAGTAAATACTTTTCCCTTCTGATCAGAATGGTATGTATAGAGTGACCCCTCAAAAACGATCCAATAAAACAAAGAGTGATGGAAGAAAAATATTTATTTCATAGTAGTTGAAGCCATAAAACATGCCATTTAAGAAACAATGATGGAATTTTCATTTTTTTAAAATTACGTCCTGTAGATGGCGTGCTCCTGTACGAATGCATTCTTGAAATCTGCTGTTGAGATTCCTCATTGACTGCTGCAACATCTCAGCTGGGATACTGTGAATTTCATTCTCGTTACTGAAATAGCGAAATGTTTATTGCTCACGGTCACTGTCTCGCAGTGTTGCCACTTGCTCATGTCTGGCAATACGCACTTCAAAAATTACCGTTTTTTGGGGTCACCCTGTATTAAGATGAACTTGTTGTTAGATGTATTATATATTAGGTAGTGTCATAAGTAATTTTTGTTTTTGGGACCCCCGTTGTGGTGACGAATTATAACTGTTAAACGTGCTGGAAACCTAAGATTAAATTTGGAAGAGACTAACATACAAGTATTTCCAACTCAAAAACATTGACAGTCATAAATCTCTACAACCATCCCCAAAACCAGAGCTCCATAGAAGAATATTTACTTTGTGTGTGTGGTGAAAGTTCTTTGAACGAAATGGAACAGGAAGAGTGTATAAACACATCCAGTAGATGCAATAGGAGAGTAAAATTTGGTTACCCGCCTCAAAAAACAAAACAAAAAAAACTCCCATATTCACCTGATCTAGCAGAAAGCTGTTGTTATCTTTTTCAATAGATTCAAAATGCTTTGACGCAGCTAACTTACTATAATAAAAAACAAATTAAAATGTTGTTTGACAGTTTTGTCATATCGAAGCATGCAGAATTTTATTCAAATGATATCAAAGAGATACCAGTTTTCAAAATATCATTTGAAATAATGGTGAATATGGAACTGATTAAGATTTAATTGTGCTTTATTTATTGAGGAACAAATATTGACAAATTTGTAACTCAACTGAATATATACAGGCTGTCCCATGTAAATGTACCCACTCTTTAAATGACAATAAAAATGTACCCACTCTTTAAATGACAATAAATACAGTGTTTATTGACTTTCAAATTGATTAATGGTTAAAATTAAGAAATATTAATGTTTTAATAAGATTAACGCTTTAAATTATATATTAAATGAAAGTAAATCCATGGATCTGAAAATAAAGAAAGACATACAAGAGGTTAAAACGTTTATAGATTTTTGGAGGGCAACTGATATATATATATATATATATATATATATATATATATATATATATATATATATATATATATATATATATATATATATATATACGTACATATCTGCATATACACACACACACACACACGTACACACACATATATATAAAGATATATATATATGTATATGTAGAAGTGAATATTGAAGTTAACAGCTACAGGCGTTAATCTGTTTCATGCTAAACGCCATCGTCAGGCCATCCACACTTTCCCTGATTTTGAACAATTTAACCCATAAATATGCATACCTTAAGACTATAGCTTATATATATATATATATATATATATATATATATATATATATATATATATATATATGTGTGTGTGTGTGTGTGTGTATGTGTATGTGTATGTGTGTGTAAGAAATATGCCACGTAATTGAGAACAAATAGTATATGCAATTGTACGTTAGTTTTTAAAAAATAATATTGATAATCTAAACCGGACATTATTTTGTTAAGTTTGAATAAAGTATCGCTGCCGACACTTGAGTTTGAACATAGATCGCCAGTGAACAAACACAGGCGATCCCAGAATTGAGTAAAGCACGTGACCATAGAGGAAACACAAATATAGGAAGTCGCGTGACTACTAACTATCGTTATTTCTATTCTATCCTCTATTACAATTCGGATCCCCATTTCTATTCTATCCTCTATTACTATACGGACCTCTATTCTTTGCTCAATGCGCTATATAATTTTCTATACGGATTACTATTCAATCAAGTATTATCGAGATTATTCGAAGGTGTCTGACATCAGTATTGTTAAATATATATATATATATATATATATATATATATATATATATATATATATGAAACACATACTCACATACACACTCATACAAAATATATATATACTAGCAGCATGGCCCGGCGTTGCCCGGGCTTGATTCAAAGATTGTAGGACATATACAGCAATCGCTATCACTTGACTTAAAATATTTTTGCCCTTCCTTGTCTTTAAAGAAGTGCTCTTCGTCGTGCTGATGTTGCTACATACTTTACTTCTTGCCTATCTCACACTGCGAATTTTTTCTAAGCTCGAAACTAAACTGTTACGAAAAAAGAACTAAACAAAATGAACACAAAACTATCAGCTTTCAAAAAGGAGTCGTAGCTGGAAAAACCGAATGAAAGAAGAATATTAACAACAGATACTTTTTCACACCCAACCCAGTTCTGCGGAATCAGAATCAACGTTGAGTTTCAGCAAGCGAATGAGCCAATTGGAGTAAAGTGCCATGCAGATTTAAATTTTTCCTACTTGTGACGAATGCCGCTATCGATTGTTTTTTTGCATGCTAGCATGCTACTTAACATTCGTGTAAGACAGCTGTTGGCTCTCACGCTGGCCAATAGAATCTTCCTGCCTATTCTTGGCAGCCAGCTATAGGCTCTCACTCTGGTAAGTAGAAAATGGCCGCAAACTACATGAAAACTGCCGTAGAAGCATGAAAAAGTCGATTAATTCCACTATCGATGGGAGTTGGGAAATGCAACGTTGGTCTTGGCCTTCTCGCTAACTTGGAGCATGTGCATGTAAATTTTGGTGCAAATCCGTCGAAAATTGCGGCCGTGCATTCGTTAAACACACACACACACACACACACACACACACTCATCCTTTTATAGATAGAGATATTTATTTATTTATAAACAATAAGAGATCGAAAAGTTAAATTAATATCAAGACCTTGCTAGAGTACACAAAAAATTGCGGAATATGAGGGTTTGCCTGTATTCATAAACACTTGAGATAGCCTTAGATACTTATGAGGAAATGCCTACTAATACGATTACCATCAGACATAAGGAGAACAAACATTTTCGTTTGATCCTAGCGCGATGGCTAAGGAATGAGAAAAAGAGGCTTTACTAGAGTTGCATTGTCAGCTCGGTTAATGAAAGCCAAATGTTTCCTTATAAACAAACGGCTTATATCACTATTACCATTATTATTACCCGGGGGATGAGTTTGGTAGCTCCTCAATAACAGGATCAGAATGTAAAATCCACATATCGGACAAGGGCTAACGGAGCCGCTTCCCACAAATTAGCTAAGAGTATTTGGTGACGTACTGGCGTGAATAAAATGTCAAGATAAATACGAAAGATTCAAGTCTCGTGTATTTCGTCAGTCAGCACCTGTTCTCAGTAAGTTCGAACCCACACTACATTACAGAGATACAAGTTATCTCCCTTAACTGGTGTGAGTTATCTCCTCTAATCATAGAAAACGAAATAATTAAGTAAAGAAATTGTTTCAAAATTCCGATAGGAGTTGTCGAGTACAATGACAATCACCTGATGAAGGCCGGTGAATAGGCTGATCCAAATAAGAAAACAAAAGATAAAAACAACATATATTTTTCTATAAATATTTCCATGATGACTGTTCTGATGAGCTTTCTGCTTTGGTACCACAACTTTGTGAATTTCAACGCAGTACTAGATTGGAAGCTATGTCTCATCACTTTACATTTGAAATGACAAGATATAACGGTAAATTATTAATTCCTGTTCATATATTTCGCCTTAATAATATTTTTCTCTTTCTCATATTTTTTCACTCTCTGTAAGATCTTTCGTCTTAGTGGCTTTATTGCCTTGCTTGGAGTGGGAATGAAACGATTAAAAAATGATCGAGGAAAGACATATGAAGAACGCCAAATATTAAACATATTGTTGAACATGTTGAACATGTTGGTTGGATTATCCCAAATCGTAAGGCTACAGTGTGAGGTCGTAAGAGAGCGAAAAGCTTTATAAATTTTAGGAACTTGGTGGAGTGTTCCCAGAAATGTGTAATATGAAAATTATTGCAAATCCCAGAACGCTTTTGATGGCCAGAAATTGTCTTGCAGAAAAGTTAGGAAAACTGGAAGTTTGTTTGTTTGTTTGGGTTTTATGGCATATCAACCACTGTGGGTTATTTAATGCCAAATCCAGTTTATATGAATTTTAAATGCCTATTTTGTATGGAACATTTAGAGCTTAATTGCTTGCACACTGCAAAATAATCCTAGGTATTTTGTTTAAGTCAAGAATTTCCATTTGATAAGGACAATTTATTTGAAAAATGATAAAAGGTAGGATATGTTGTTTATACATCAGTCTATATCTTTGATAAGAGACCAATTCTTTTTAGAAAATCCAATATATTTTTTGGTTCAGTTTTTGCAAATAATTTCTTCATGTTCTTCGCATTATAGAATTTTCTACGGACGTGTGTGAGGTTTGTACATTCTATTAGTATATGTTTTACAGTGTATTGTTTTCCACAGGAGCATTTAGGAGGAGGTTCTTGTTTTAGTACGAATGAGTGAGTCAGTCTTGTGTGTCCAATGCGTAGTCGAGCAGTGGTGGTTTGTTCTTTTCTTGTTTTAAGATTCAATTGGCTTTCCTTTAGAATTGCTGCTATTTGATATAATTTATTGTTGGTATTTTTGTCCCATAGTTGTTGCCATTTTAGTGTTATTGTTGTCTTGATTTTATGTTTTAGGTTTAGTGTATGGGATTTTGATGTTTTGGTCGGGTGTCATGTTGAGAGCAGCTTTGGCTAATGAATCGGCTTTCTCATTTCCCTGGATTCCAACATGGCTTGGGATCCAGCAAAATATCAACTTTTTGCTATGTGTTAAGGTGTTCAGTTCGTTCAACAGTTTAGCAATAAGAAGGTTATTCTGTTGTGTATTTTTTATGGATTGTAGGACAGAGATTGAGTCAGAATGAATAATGAATTCTTTTATGTTGCTGGCATCAACAATCTGAAGAGCCAAATTTATTGCACAGATTTCAGCGGTGAATATGGAAGCTTCATTTGGGAGACATTTTTCCATTGTTTTCTTACCAAGAATTACTCCACATCCAGTTCTATTGCCGTTTTTGGAACCATCAGTGTAAATGAGCAAATAATTTGGGTACTTTTCATGAATGTTGTAGAGTTTTTCTTGATAAGTTAATGGGTGTGTTTTATTTTTAGGGAGTTTGTTGTGATCAAGGTTGACCACAGGTTCTTTAGGTTGCCAGGGAGGTGAGCTTAGTTTAACGGTTTCGTGGATGTTTGTAATTGAGATGTTGTTGTCTTCCACTGTATGTTTCATTCGGAGACCAAAAGGTTTTATAGCCTTTTCTTTTTGATCAAATATGGCTTGATATTTGGATTTAAAAATGAAATCATAGGCTGGATTCGTGGGTTGAGATTTGATTTTAGTGTAGTATTGCAGACTTAATTTTGTGAATCTAAGTTTTAGTAGTGGTTCGTATGCTTCAGAATAAAGGCTCTCCACAGTAAAAAAATCTTAATAAACGAAGAATACTAAAAAACATATTGGAGCACTGATGAGGTTTGTTGTCACTTGATCCTCAATGAAAGCAACCTTATTATACTGATGTAAAACGTCCAGGTATGCAAATAATAAGTACTTCTTAATTCAGTGAGAATACTAAAGGTGTCAGACATTCGCTGTCACTTTATCTCATCATTAGTCAACAATACTCTTTGCATAACACTGGAACTAATAATAATAATAATGATAATAATACATTATTTATATTATTCGGACTAATGTCCTCATTTTTGTCGGCATATTTATTACAACGTGTCGGCCGTTGTATGCTCGGACCTTCTTCAGGTGGTTGGAATGTCGAACTGTAGACTTTATTTCGCTCACTGGGGTAGATTGTACTAGTTCAACGTGCCATTTTAAATGGATGTCAGTTATCAGTTATCTCCTGTTAATTTTCCCTCTGAAAGTTCTCCACTGCCTTAACCGAGTATTGAACTTACACTCTTTGAATCCTGTCACTGGATCTAATTAACGCCTTTATCCATTGTGTCATGTGTCCTTTCAGAAGGGAAATTAACAGGAGATAACTGATAACTGACATCCATTAAACATGGCACGTGGAACTAGAACAGTCTAACCCAGTGAGGGAAATAAAGAGTTCAATTCGACATTCCAATCACCTGAAGAAGGCCGGAACGTACAACGACCGAAACGTTGTAATAAATATGGAGACAAAGATGAGGACAATAGTCTGAATAATGTAAATAATGTACATAATACCTAATCTCAGAAACATAGACAGATAATAATAATAATAATAATAATAATAATAATAATAATAATAATAATAATAATAATAATAATGTTACAATTCTATGGGACTACACAATACACACTGACAGAACAATCAAAGCCAACCGCCCAGACATTGTTATTAAAGATCACAAGCAAAATAAGTGCTACCTTATTGATATGGCAGTCCCTGCAGACTGCAATGTCTTTTTGAAGATATTCGAAAAGCTTTCAAAATACAAGGACCTTGAAATAAAAATCTCAAAAATGTGGCACATGGGAACATCAACATTCCCTGTTGTAGTTGAAGCTCTTGGACTGGTTGGAAAAGATTCCAGTAGGCTGATTGAAGGGATCTCTGGAAGTCCATGCCTCAAAGAGATACAAAAAATTGGTCTGACAAGTACAACCCACACTTTACGAAGGGCTTTATCTATGTAATTATTTAATTTTTTTTTTTCAGTGGAAAGTGTCATGATGCCATTTCTAACCTTAGGTCCCTGGGCGGGACCCGGAAAGAAATGTGTAAACGCCAGATATCAAAGAAAATAATAATAATAATAATAATAATAATAATAATAATAATAATAATAATAATAATAAATAATAATAATAATTAGTAAGTTTAACTGTATTAACACTGTAAGCGCTCTGTCCATTTTATATAATAACCTCGATGCAAATATGTAATATTAAAAATCCGAAGCCTCTAAGGTGACGATAATGAAAATAACTTAGCCATGCCAGTGAAGATTATATTTGATATGAGCGCTGACGATTGGATATACAAAACAAAACAAAAAACATTTACTTTTATCTGTCGTTATACAACGTCGGCTCCTCTCATGATAACGGTATTTTGGTGACAGAGCCGCCTGGCGTTGTCACTCGGAAGAGACTTGCAGTGGACAATGACAACATGCGTGTGCAGTTGACAATCAACGTGCCGGCCTAGTGTCCATTTCCTGCGTTTCTCTATTTGCATTCATCATTCGAAATAAATGATCTCTGATAAGGGACGGTCTTTGGTCTGGGAAGGTGATCTGCCTCCGGAAATTAGCCATCTTGCGGGAAAGGTGAGTGTTGCCAAGAAGATGATGATGAAGAAGGAGAATAAAGACATGGAAGTAAAAAGAGAACAAGAAATAGAAAAATTGTCGGTGTTGTTGCTAATAATAAGTTGAAGAAGAAGAAGAAGAAGAAGAAGAAGAAGAAGAAGAAGAAGAAGAAGAAGAAGAAGAAGAAGAAGAAGAAGAAGAAGAAGAAGAAGAAGAAGAAGGGGGAGGGAGAGGAATAGGAAATTAGAAAAAAAAACATGACTAAGAAGAAAGAGTAAAAGAACATTCAAGAAGAAACAGAAATATTTGAAGACCTATACAAGAATGAAAACGTAAAAAGGAGATACAAAATAAAGAAGATCATGAAGAAGAAAACGTGAACAAGAAAGAAAAAGAAAGAATACAGTTAGGGAAATGCATGATAAATATAGACTAATGCACTAATTAAAACAATAAGAAGAAAGATGAAAAAGAAAGGAAATCCAAGTAGAAAGAGGAATGTGTGAAAAAGTATAATCTAAAATGATAAAAAGAGAAGAAGGAAAAGAAGAAATATTAGAAAAACGAAAATGAAAAAGAAAGAACCATGGAAAAGAAAGGAAATTGAAGTAGAAAGAAGAATGTGTGAAAAAGTATAACCTAATATAATAAAAAAAAGAAGAAAAAGAAGAAGGAAACATGAAAAAGGAAGGAAATCCAAGTAGAAAGAGGAATGTGTGAACAAGTATAACGTAAAATGATAAAAAGAAGACAATTAGAAAAAGTAGAAGGAAACCTGAAAAAGAAAGATGAAGAAGAAAGAAATATGGAAAAGAAATGAAATTGAAGTAGAAAGATGAATGTGTGAAAAAGTATAACCTAATATGATAAAAAAGGAGAAAAAGAAGAAGGAAACATGAAAAAGGAAGATGAAGAAGAAAGAAACATGGAAAAGAAAGGAAATCCAAGTAGAAAAAAAAATATGTGAAAAAGTATAACCTAAAATGATAAAGTGAGAAGGAGAAGAAAAAGAAGAGGAAACATGAAAAATAAATATGAAGAAGAAAGAAACATAGAAAAGAAAGGAAGTTGAAGTACAAAGAGGTATGTGTGAAAAAGTATAACCTAATATGATAAAAAAGAAGAAAGTACAAGAAGAAGGAAATATGAAAATGGAAGACGAAGAAGAAAGAAACATGGAAAAGAATGGAAATTCAAGTAAAAAAAGGAATGTGTGAAAAAGTATAACCTAATATGATAAAAAGAGATAAGAAAAAGGAGAGAAAGCATGAAAAAAAAATTGAATGAGAAACAGCGAAATGAAGAAAAGAAGTCGAGACTGAATGAGAAAAATGTCGAGAGATAAAGAGAAAGAGAAAAAGAAAAAGGAATCCTAAAATGAATGTGAAGGATAAAGAATGAACAATTGAATTAGGAATAGAGAAATGAGGAAGGTAAGACGAGACTGAATGAGAAAAATGTCGAGAGATAAAGAGAAAGAGAAAAAGAAGGAGGAATCATAAATAGAATGAGAAGGATAAAGAAGGAAACATTGAATGAGAAACCGAGAAATGAAGAAAAGAAGTCTAGACTGAATGAGAAAAATGTAGAGAGATAAAGGGAAAGAGAAAAAGAAAGAGGAATCCTAAATAGAATGAGAAGGGTTAAGAATAATAAATTGAATGAGAAACAAAGAAATGAAGAAAGAAGTCGAGACTGAATGAGAAAAATGTCGAGAGATAAAGAGAAAGAGAAAAAGGAATCCTAAGTAGACTGAGAAGGATAAAGAATGAACAATTGAATGAGAAACATGGAAATGAAGAAAAGGTGTCGACACTGAATGAGAAAAATGTGTAGAGATAAAGAGAGAAAAAAAAAGAGGAATCCTGAAAAGAATTAGAAGAACAAAGAATAAAAAATTGAATGAGAAACGGAGAAATGAAGAAAAGAAGTAGAGAAAGAACGAGAGAACAATGTCTAGAGATAAAGAGAAAGAGAATAAGAAAGAGGAATCCTGTAATGAATGAGAGAGACAAAGAATGATGTATTGAATCAGAAACAGAGAAATGAAGAAGAGAAGTCGAGACTGAATGAGAAAAATGTCGAGAGATAAAGAGAAAGAGAAAAAGAAAGAGGAATCCTAAATAGAATAATATTGATAAAGAATGAAAGATTGAATGAGAAACAGAGAAATGAAGAATAGAATTCGAAATAAAATGAGAAAGTTATTGTGAAAGAGAGAGAAAAGTAAAGAGTAATACTAAGTTGAATGAGAAAGATGAAGAACGACAAATTGTCTGAGAAATAGAGAATGAAAAAAAAGTTGTGAAAAAATGAGAAAAATGTAAAGATAGAGAAAGAGAAAAAGAAAGATTATATGAGATGCGGTATATGTAGAGAGGGAGAAGTAGAAGAAAATAGAAAGGGAAACAAAGGGGAAGACGCAATAGGCGAAGGGAAAATCGAAAGAGAAAAGAAAGAAGACAAAGAAAATGAGAAAGTCATTGACAAAGAAGAGACATAATAAGAAAGATGGTGGATGACAAATTGAATGAGAAACAGAAACAGAGAAATGTCGCGAGAGAAAGAAAATAGAAAGAGGAAGACTAAATAGAGCAGATAGGGCGTAGGAGGACAAATAGAAAGAAACGATAAGGAGAAAAAGAAAGATGAAATAGACAGAGAGGAGTGTAGGAAGAGAAATAGATATAGAGATTTAAACAGAATAAAGAAATGGTATGAGGAGGTTGTAGCGGGAGAAATATTAAAAGAGAGAAAAAAGCGAATGAGATTAATGTAAAGGGGGAAATAGAGAAATGATAAAGGCGGGGAAAAGAAACTCGGAGAAAGGTGTAGGCGGAGAAATATAAAAGAAAACTACTTTAAAGAAGTAGAATACGAAAGATAATACTAGCCTATTGCAAAGTTTCGTTGTTATCTCATCTTCCATGTGTGTCATCATTTATTTCTAGTGTGATCGATGTATGTATTACGTCTCAGGTATGACGATAAACTACATCTTGCGTCCTGGGCAAGACGATAAACTACGTCCAACAGCAAGGCCTCTGATCAGGAGGTTTTGAGGAGTGTGGAACCACCTCTTAATTGCTGGTGTTCCCAGGTCCACACTGACCTGGGGTGGAAGCCCCTGTTAGAGTCCCAGCTATGGGCAAAACTGGGGTCAAAACATTATGGAAGTGTAAAAATAGGTTTTAATACGAGGAATACTTTGGAGAAAAAATTATTACCACTAATGAATTTTTGAAGAAAAAAATATTACCAGCAATACATTATTACCAACTAAACCTTTTTGAAAAAAATATTACCAGCAATACATTATTACCAACTAAACCTTTTTGAAAAAAATATTACCAGCAATACATTATTACCAACTAAACCTTTTTGAAAAAAATATTACCAGCAATACATTATTACCAACTAAACCTTTTTGAAAAAAATATTACCAGCAATACATTATTACCAACTAAAACTTTTTGAAAAAAATATTACCAGCAATACATTATTACCAACTAAACCTTTTTGAAAAAAATATTACCAGCAATACATTATTACCAACTAAACCTTTTTGAAAAAAATATTACCAGCAATACATTATTACCAACTAAACCTTTTTGAAAAAAATATTACCAGCAATACATTATTACCAACTAAACCTTTTTGAAAAAAATATTACCAGCAATACATTATTACCAACTAAACCTTTTTGAAAAAAATATTACCAGCAATACATTATTACCAACTAAACCTTTTTGAAAAAAATATTACCAGCAATACATTATTACCAACTAAACCTTTTTGAAAAAAATATTACCAGCAATACATTATTACCAACTAAACCTTTTTGAAAAAAATATTACCAGTAATAATACATTATTACCAACTATACCTTTTTGAAAAAAAATATTATCAGCAATAGTTTTTTTAAAAAAATAATATTACCAGAAATACATTCTTTGAAAAAAAAAAAATTATCAGCAATAAAAATTTTGTCGGCATTAAATAACTCATTGAGGTTGATATGCCGTAAAACAAATCAAACCAAACCGATCTATGTATTACAGCGGCGATAGTGGTGGTGGTGGTCGTGAATAATAATAATAATAATAATAATAATAATAATAATAATAATAATAAGAAGAAGAAGAAGAAGAAGAAGAAGAAGAAGAAGGATACGCCGTATAATGTCTCAGGGTCTTAGTAGGTGACAAACTGTTTTCCACTGTCCAACCTCTCTGCCAAGTCTGTCGCCACTCTATTGCTACTTCCATGGAAAGTGCTCGGACGAACTGCATTCTTTGGTTCTTCCAGGTCTAACCTCCACGGCTAGAACCCGCCATGTCACTTACATTATAGTAAACCACCCACGTTCTCTCCGTATTCAATCGGTGACAAGTAAATTCCACTCGAACAGATTCTTCCCACGAAGCACTGCTTTGTGGAACAGTCTCTGAAAAGGATGTATCCCCGATCACTACGATCTTAACCTGTTAACCGTTATTGTCCCCTCCTATCTTCATAAACTTCATACTACTGTGACACTCTACTTCGAATGGCTCCTGAGCCTTGTGAAGGGTGAACTTTACAACAAGAACAAACTTAGAAAAGTAGCCGTTGAGCAGGTAAAAGGACTAACAAGAGAACTAAGAAATAAAAACAAACTGCAAAATCATGAAAACAGCTTTGTTAAATTGATGATGATCAAGCCAGAGAAGGACGAAAGATGTGGAAATATATTGCACACCTCTCAGAACGCGCCATAAGACCTCGTCAGGACATAGCATCCTTCAATCCTCCTTACTCTCCCCTGTTTCTTTGACATTTTCACCACAGAGAATTTATTTACAGAAAAAGGGAAATGTTAACTTGTGAATTAATTTTGTTTATGCGTGGATCTCTGTTTCTTATCAGCCGAACATTCTTATACTTTGCAGCTCCCAGTAAGGTTTATGTTTTTACAATCAAATCCAATGCCCGTTCTGGCATCCATTCGCATATACTTGTCGGATGGGTTGCTCATTATCTACATCTGTCCCTGTCTTTTGTCAGTATTAATTGTATGCTCTTTACTTATGATTCTGCGTATAAATGTCCTTTGTTCTTCGATTTTACTTAAAAGTTCTTCATCACTTATAAGCTCTGATCAGTGCTGTCTACTCAATACCATAGACTGTTATTTTTTTTATCATTTCATCCCAAGCAAGGTGATAAAGCCACTAAGACGGAATGGGTTATTGAGAGTGAAAGAAACGTTACAATAAAGCAGGTTCAAGAAGACGATACGTGACGAATGGTGCCACCTTTATATTTTTGAAGATTGTTGTTTACAGGGAAACAAGAAGCCGGAAGAGAGTCCGGGTTGGAGGGGGGGGGGGCGAAATGCGAGTGAAGAATCTATTAGAATGGAAATTACGGTTGAATCTACTAATTTCAACAGTAAATTCTGAAACCCAACTAGCAATCTACTACCACGCTTAAATTCGGCTTACGGCCGCATCACGTTGAAACACGTCAAGACTGGCCATTACCTCAAGAGTAACTGCCCCGTAATACCAGGTGCTGGAAGCTTGGATGTGCGGGTGGTATAATGGATGATGGGATGGAATTTCTAATCGAAGTGCCGAGTTCCAATTTCCGTCGGATTAGTTGTATTCACTTACGCGCATATAACATTGGAAAAGCTATGAATTCATCTCTTCTCCCCCAGATATGGGTTAAATAGTAAAACATGTATCACTTAATCATTATCATCTCAAAAAATATTCTTACATTCTAAAAAATCTTCTTACAATGTAAAATATTTTCTGGCTGTAAATAACCTGCATAAGGTTGATAAACTGTAAAAAAAACGACTCAGCCAGTCAATTAAAACGCTTGAATTCGTGAAGGTACCAAAGAAGAAAGATCATCAGAACAATTGCCATAAAAATATTTATAGAAAAGTCACGTTGAGGCGGCGGATAAGTGACTAAAGATGAGGTGCCAGACCAGGACCGATAAAATTGCATATTAAAAAAAGCAACAAAATTTATAATAAATATCGTTAAAACGACTGAAAATTGGAATTACTTTTTGAAAATGTGTTGTCAGTTTGATAATAAAGAAGGTGAGTAATATTGTACTAACCTGTCCGATCATGACGCAAATTAACGGTTTTCGACACAACGCCAATGTTGTAGGCATCCAGTGAGGATCCAAATCGTTACTGTAGTAATGGCCGCTTAAAAGAGATTACTAACCACAAAGAAGCCGACATTTGTGCTTGAAACATTTGAAACAAGCTCCTCAAAAATTCTATATAGAAAAGAGAAAAGATTCATTAGCCCACCCGGAGATAATGGCGGCGCCTCGCAAAACAAGAGTAACGATCACGGATTAAGGTTTGATTATGAGGAAGCGTGCTTCAAGATTTTAAAAGTCTCTTGATGGAGTTTGGTTAAGAAGAAGGAAACATGCCGTCACAGACGCCTAAGTGAATATCATGATAAATAGATTTTTCCTATATTTGCCAAAGTGATGCTGTCTGAGTGTAGCGTGGATGAAATTAGGAAATGTATCATATACGAAGGATGCCATAAGTATTAGCATCAATAATAGAGCTTATCGGCTCGGATTGAGGAATCGGTGAGCCGAGTTCGAATTCCAGTCGAATCCATTACATTCACTTACGTGCTAATACCCTTGGGAATGGTATGAATCCTCTTCGTCTCTCCCCATGGGTAAATAGCAGGACAGACCTGGTTCTACAGATGGCAACTTACCGCTGAACGAAATGGCAATCTATTGCGGGGAAAAAAATCTGCCTCGTCAGTCATTTATCGAAAGATGCATGATCGCCTAATCGTGTATCAAGTATGGCACATAACTGACTTCGAGGCATGGTGGAGTTATGGATAGCGGCTCGGATTGAGGAACTGGAGAGCCGAGTTCGAATTCCAGTTGAATCCATTATATTCACTTACGTGCTAACAGCCTTGGGAAAGGTATGCATACTCTTCTTCTCTCCCCATGGATGGTAGTGTGTCTACTATAGAAGGAAATGGCAATCTATTGGGGCAAAAATTTATCATTTATCGAAAGATACATGAACGCCTAATCATGTATGGCACATAACAGACTGAATAGAGCTTTTAGTTTTAGTTTTAGAGTTTTTACTGTACAAAGTCCCGGGGCCACTCAAAGTAGAGAAAAGGGGGCAGTTTATCTGGATAGGAGGGGAAGATAATGGTTAACACTAGGCATGAACAGGTTAAAATTATAATAATTATAATGCTTACTTTGTGGCTGAGGCAGTTGTATAATTTCAATGCTGGCGTTAAGATTTATTGTTGTTGGTTGGTTGTTTTGGGTTAGAGACATACTAAAAAGTAGTGGAGGTTTTCCTGTTTAGGATTGGGTTTTTGGTTCCTTCGAAAATCTCATTCTTTTACACTCCCAGTAACCAATAGATAAACCGACAACCATCATTCTTGGGAGATATCTTGAACTGTGCAATGATTGGATAACGAAGATTGCCTTCCAGTATGTCTCGAAAAAAGTCAGCATTCAATTATCGAAGCAAGCCAATATAAGTAAAACAAGAACTACAATTTTAGAAAGATGATAAAAGAGGATGTGATCTGCCTAAAGCAGGGCTCATAACATTAATCGAAATTAAAATGATAGGGACCTAACTAATCTGAAACGGAATTGGAAGACAATGTCCGATATGCATATTGGAAGGACAAAAACCAGATGATGCTAAAGAATCTGAGACCTTAGTGTTTGCTGCTCTTTGAGATGGAACAACAAAAAGAGAGATTCGCTCAAAATCATACATTTAATATTGACTCTTAATTAGGCCATGTTGGTCATAAATGGAAGATGAATCGTATAATAATTGTTAGCGGCTCTGGAGTCTAGTCTATCTCTATTGCAGACGATAAACTCAAGCGCATTTTGTGTTTATTCAACACCCATATAGCCCATCTGTGCTTCCATAGCGAAGAAAACGGCGAATTACCTTGTCAAACCAAGCGACAGCGTGTTGCGTGTATCCTACCACGGAAAATGTGGCGAAAAAGAAAGTACTTACCAAAAAAAAAAAATATATGTATATATATAAATATATATATATATATTCTGCATGATATACTGAAGACGGAATATTTATATTAGAAACAAGTCAGTCGCAGGAGTCGCCATAAAAGTATTTTGATATGCTAATATTGTGCGTCTTCTCCTAGTTGTCAACGAATGGAAAAAAATGCCCGGCCGATAAAAGCAGTTGGTCTTTTCGAATCGACCGGATAGAAGAAAATTCGTGTATTTTGGCTACCGCGTTCGTCGGAGAGTGAGTTATTTTTCTGGTTACGTGCATTGTGATTTGTGAGATAGTACCTGCGAATCGAGTTTTCGGCATTTCTTTCTGCCTCCAATATTCGAGTCTCAACTTACAGTGATTTGTTCTTTGTGTTGTGGAAGTAATCTGCGACAAATATTTCTTTTGCAATCCCAGAACGTTTACAGGTTTATACTGCAACTATGCTGAGCAGAACTTAGTTACAGTTTCTGGGAAAGAGCTTGTTATCTAGCGTGAACAACAATTTGAACAAGGCCAGCACGCTCAAGCCCTCGGCCACGATGACTTGTGACTTCGTGCTAGCACAGCTATCGACAGCCCCCAAGAGTTCCGCCTACCCTATTTTATTCGCAAAGTCAACCCGCGGTATGGTTTTGCCTCACGCTAGGTTCGACATCTCCAGTTCGATGACATCAGGAAGTCTGCTTCATGACAAATCGACCATGGTGGGGTTCGAACCCGGGTCTCATAGTCCGAATGTGAACGTTCTAAGCACACTGCCACGTGCCCATAGTATAAGCCCATACTCGCGAATTAAACACCGGGTCCCCTTCTAACGATCTCATGGATTTGTACCTGGCCGCTATTTCAGGCATATGACGCGTGTGATGGTTTTTGTATCAACCAGTTTCAGATAGCTTCCACATCACATTGTAACATTTCTAATTTATTTCCAAATGTTCATACATTGTACTGTACAATAAATGTTATAACTGAAATATATTCGGTACATTACTTTGGTTTGTATGTAAATATTTCTTTTTCACTTTATTCGTTAAATTTGTTTTGATTCGGTTTGAAGAAAGACAAATCAATCGAGATCAAAATTTTCGCACAACGCATAATACTGTCTTTTTGTTTATCATTTCATCCCAAGCAAGGCAATAAAGCCGATTAGGGGAAAAGGTGTTAAGGAGTCCAAGAGAATATTAAAAAGCAAGAAAGAAATCGCTATTAAGGATAGAGAGCAATAACAGAACAAGCATTAAGAAGAAAGAAGATAACATTTACATTTTTGAAGATCAAACTTGACTGGGAAGCTGGAGGCCAGAGGAGAGTTTCTGTTAGCATAGAACTTGCGGTTGCATCTTTCTTTTTAATCAATTCACCCCTAGCAAAGCTAATATGCAACTAAGACGCAAAGGGTTGTGAAAAAGAATCAGAAAAAGAACCGGAAACGTAATCCTAAACAGGAAACAAGGAGTAAACCACGACTCTTTTTCAAAAGATCGGAGTGGAGATAGGCGAACGTATATACTTTTATTGGCGAAGAAAATAAAAAATAAATGGTAAATAAAAATTTTGGCGGCGACCTCAGATGAATTGATTGATTGATTGATATGGCTTATCGAACGTTTACAGATTATTTAAATCCATAAAATTATTTTAGGTTCTGAGAAATTTTTAGAGATAATAATGATTTGCTGATACATGTCCTACTAATTAACCCCTATATGGAGGGAGAAAAGGTGGATTCATATGTTTCTCTAGAATATTTACGCATGAGTGAATATAACGAAACTCGACTGAAATTGGAAGGCGGCTCTCCCATTTCAAAATCCCGAGACGTTATCTATTGCACAAATCGCACATCCAAATTTACAGCACATGTTATTCCCAAGCGGTCACCCATCGAGGTAATGACCAGGCTCTACGTTGCTTAACTATGGTGATCGTATGTGGACCGGTATTTTAATGTGGGGTGGATGTAAGAAGTATAGAGTTAAAGAAAAGTTTAGAAAAAAACAAAAAAACCTTAAATTCAGTCCTAAACATGAAAAAGTTACATGCTTTTTTATTTTTTTAATGAGATATAATTTGTCGTCGTAAGATCGGGGTTTTAACCTGAAAGTCGTTAAGTGAGGATTAACTCTAACGAGAATATTACAAAAGTAGATGAAATACAGAAAAGCATGCTGCAACATGTTCCTAATTGATCTACAAGTCTAGCTACGCAATAGAACTAATATGAAAAGTCAATGTCTATAAACAACACGGCATGAGCATTATTATTCATTCCAGCAATAACATTAATAATTAATAATGGAGACGCATTGGATTTTGATGTGTGAAAGTAAAGCTGGCTTGGAAAAGTAATGGTAAGATTTTAATAGTGATATGTAGTCAGTTGTGTGCCATGCGTTATACACGCTTAAGCGATCATGTATCTTTCGATACATGACGGACGAGGCAGATTTTTTTCCTGTAGTGGATTGCCATTTCTTTCTGCGTTAGACCACTTTCCATCCAAGGCTCTAGAACCCAGTCTGTCCTGCTATTTACCCATAGCCGGTGGGGTGAGAAGAAAAGGATTCGTACCTTTCCTAGGGGTATTAGCACGTAAGCGAAAGTAAGGAATTCGACAGGAATTCGAACTCGTCTCTCCGATTCCTCAATCCGAGCCGCTATCCTTTATTCCACCTTACTCTTCTATACGCCGCCGTCGCATAGAAGAGTAAGGCTAATAGTCTCGGCTAATAGTGATATTAGGACTTTTAAATAGAGGAAACATACGGTATTCAGTGACAAAAGAGTGTTACTGTCTTTTGAAATATATAAATTATTTCTCTTAAAAGAGTTTTTTTCAGGAAAATAAGCTTCTCAAGTCTACTATCAGTTATGCCTATTTCTAATACTAATAACAATAGGTAACTCCAAAAATGTTCTAAAAACACAGCATAGCATGATGAAAAAAGGTTTTATCGTCAGAATATTTATGTTATTATTCAGAGGAAAGACCAAAATATTATTTAATTAAATGTTTTAATTCTTTCTAGAACGTTCTAAATTTTGGTTAAAAATGTGATTTTTCTTACATCAGCGCTGAGCCAAAGAATACAAGAGGTAATTTCAGCGTCATTCTTTGCTGTTAAAACATTGTTTTGGAAATTCTTGCAAAAATCAATTACATGTCAGATTTTACACTATTTACATTATTCGGACTATTGTCCTCATTTTTGTCACCATATTTATTACAATGTTTCATACGTTGTACGCCCCGGCCTTCTTCAGGTGGTTGGAATGTCGAACTGAACACTTTATTTCGCTCACGGGGGAAGACTGTTTATAGTTCTACGTGTCATGTTTAATGGATGTCAGTTATCAGTTATCTCCTGTTAATTTCCCTCTCCAAGTTCTCCACTGCCTTAAGCAATTATTGAACTCACACTGAAGGACACATGGCACAGTGGATAAAGGCGTTAGTTAGATCCAGTGACAGGACCAAAGAGTGTGAGTTCAATACTCGGTTAAAGCAGTAGAGAACTTGGAGAGTGGAATTAACAGGAGATAACTGATAACTGACATTCATTAAACATGGCACGTGGAACTAGAACAGTCTACCCCAGTGAGCGAAATAAAGGGTTCAGTTCTTCAGTCCAACCACCTGAAGAATGCAGGATCATACAACAGCCGAAACATTGTAATAAATGTGGCGACAAAGATGAGGACAGTTATCTGAATAATGTAAATAATGTACATAATACCTCATCTCATAAATATAGATAGATACTGAAGAAGGCCGGAGCGTACAACGGCCGAAACGTTGTAATAAATATAGTGACAAAGATGAGGACAATAGTCCGAATAATGTAAATAATGTACATAATACCACATCTCAGAAATAGAGTCAGATACTGAAGAAGGCCCGAGAGTACAACGGCTGAAACTTTGTAATAAATATGGCGACAAAGATGAAGACAATAGTCCGAATAATGTAAATAGTGTACATAATACCTCATCTCAGAAATATAGACAAGAGAGAATGAACAAGACTTTAGAATGAACTGGAAGCCCAATCCTAAACAGGAAATAAGGGATAAAACTCTACTCCTAATCAAAAAGGGTGTAATGGAGAGTGCAAATAGTTTGGTGTTGATTATTAGGACCAACTATACCCACCGTGGTAAATTTGTACAATTCTAATTACAGGTATATCTTACCCTAAGTTGTTAATTGGTTCCAGAAGTCACGACAGGTTGAAAAACGTCATAAAATAACCACATTATAAACCGGAAATAAGCACCCCCATTGCCTATTACAGTATTTATGATATGTAAGTACAGTATTCTCTTCATGACACATAGCCCGAAAGAGAATAACCCTGAAGAGACAATTACTTTAGAGTTCACGGGGTTTTATATTCGTGAGCTGCTGCTGATAATTTTATTTTAGGGTTGCTAGCGCTATTATGTTTAAAGTCAATACACATAGAACGCGCAGGATGGCTAAATAATTCACATTCGATGTGAAATTTAGTATTTTGCCCCGAGGAGTGTCGACTAACCTTGCCAGTTATGAAATATACTTTTAAACTTGGAAATAGTTATAATTAATAACACATTGATACAAAAATCAATTCTGCTAAAAATTATTGATTTTTAAAAAGATATCTGATACTTTTTTTTACCCCTTCTTAAATCTCTATAACTATTTCACAAAGGCCATATCACTTCTGGATATAATCGATCGTGGCTCTCCTCAAAGTATCATTAACTAACTGTTGTAGTAGCTAGATGCAACCGTAAGTTCTATGCTAACAGTTTCTGCCCTGGCACTTCTCACTTTTTGTTGTGGCCTGTTTAGAGGCCATAAAGAAAAGACACAGAAGACGAAGGTAGGTTGAAACAAGTGTATTGAAAACATAGATATATACAAAGCAAGAGTGTTAGCAATAAGCAGATACAGGTGTACGTCCGAACGGCAGGTTAACACTGCGTCTCCGCTGCCCTTACGACTCTACCCTAGGAAGCCTCGCAGTTAGTATTTATGAGAGGAAGAGTTTATACTACTGTAGGAGGGTCTAGCACAACACTTTTTGAAGATATATTCAGCTTCTTGTCAACTTCGATTTCCAAAGATTTATATGTAGGTACAGTATTCTCTTCATGACATACAGCTTGAAAGAGAATAACCCTGAAGAGACAATTACTTTAGAGTTCACGTGTTTTTATATTCGTGAGCTGCTGCTGATAATTTTATTTTAGGGTTGCTAGCGCTATTATGTTTAAGGTCAATACACACAGAACGCGCAGGATGGCTAAATAATTCACATTCGATGTGAAATTTAGTATTTTGCCTCGAGGAGTGTCGATTAACCTTGCCAGTTATGCAATAAACTTTAAAACTTAGAAACAGTTATAATTAATAACACATTGATACAAAAATCAATTACTACTTCCTATTTTAATTGATTTAACAAAAATCGATGAACTTGACTCAGTGATATTTCCTTCACGATGTGTGATATTAATTTCGCTGGCGTCATGGATAGTGTGATTAATGACTGCTAAATTGTTGGGTAAAATTTTAATGCAGTTCCTTAGACGGGCGGAGCAATATTCGTTTCTTGCAATAAAAGTATTAAAGTCATTTGTATAAATTATAAAATGCTTTTCTTTTTCACAGGAATGAAATTCGGTGAAAAACCGTTACTGGATACAAATAAACTTATATATAAAGTACAGTGTATGTGTGTTCGAGCGTGTGTTTATAAAAGCGACTCCTCCGTTCCATATGGTCCGATTTCAAGGATTCATATCATATTCAAAAGCTCCAGAAAAGTTAGGCACAGGGAACGATTTTCGTTGAGCTCAGATTCAAGGTTGCCAGATTATGTAAGCCTAAATATATATATTAATATATTATACTAGCCATTATCGTTGCTTTCATCGTTCAAGGGGAGTAATCCCTGCGGCATTTAAACTAGCTCCGGTGGAGGCCCCTTGGTTTGGCCATCATCACAATAGCTAGGGAGGAGTAGATGCAGATGGTATCAATAAACTACAGAACAACACAAAATTGATCGCTGCATTTAAGTATTGAATTAATGTTTAAGCTTACTTTTTAAAAGTTCAACGATAATTCTTCTGTTGCCACTTAATTTAAAGACGATTTGATGTACGTAGATCCTTATTTTCCGTACAAACAATTATTGTTATTTCTCTGGTGACAGAACAGGGGACAATTTATAAGATAAATTTAATACAGTGTAAAGATCGAAAAAGAGAAATTAGAATTAGTTATACATTTAACATTCGAAGAGCTAGAGAACCATAAAGGAAACATGGAACAGCGGATAAAGGCGTTAGTTAGATTCAGTAACATGAACCAAAGAGTGTGAGTTCAATACTCAGTTAAGGCAGTGGAGAACATTCAGATGGAAATTGACAGGAGATAACTGATAACTGACATCCATTAAACATGGCACATGGAACTAGAACAGTCTACCCTAGTGAGCGAAATAAAGGAATCAGTGCGACATTCCAACCACCTGAAGAAGGCCGGAGCGTACAATGGCCGAAACGTTGTAATAAATATGGGGACAAAGATGAGGACAATAGTCCGAATAATGTAACTAATGTACATAATACCTCATCTAAGAAATATAGACAGATACTAAAGAAGGCCGGAGCGTACAACGGCCGAAACGTTGTAATAAATATGGCTACAAAGATGAGGACAATAGTCCGAATAATGTAACTAATGTACATAATACCTCATCTAAGAAATATAGACAGATACTGAAGGATGTAATAAATATGGCTACAAAGATGAGGACAATAGTGCGAATAATGTAACTAATGTAAATAATACCCCATCTCAGAAATATAGACAGATACTAAAGAAGGCCGGAGCGTACAACGGCCGAAACGTTGTAATAAATATGGCTACAAAGATGAGGACAATAGTCCGAATAATGTAACTAATGTACATAATACCTCATCTAAGAAATATAGACAGATACTGAAGGATGCAATAAATATGGCTACAAAGATGAGGACAATAGTGCGAATAATGTAACTAATGTAAATAATACCCCATCTCAGAAATATAGACAGATACTAAAGAAGGCCGGAGCGTACAACGGCCGAAACGTTGTAATAAATATGGCTACAAAGATGAGGACAATAGTCCGAATAATGTAACTAATGTACATAATACCTCATCTAAGAAATATAGACAGATACTGAAGGATGCAATAAATATGGCTACAAAGATGAGGACAATAGTGCGAATAATGTAACTAATGTAAATAATACCCCATCTCAGAAATATAGACAGCTACAATAACTCAACGATTTTAAAATAAAGTATTGAATCCAAGATGAGTCCGTTATGAAACTTTCATTTCAAACATTTCCCAGCACATTTTATTTTAATGTTCGCGATTGAAAACATCACATATGACGAAACTTGAATGCTTTTTAATTGTAATCGTCCAGATTCTTTTGCGACAGAAAAAAAGAATAAAATCTATTTAATCCTAATATCAAATTTAGATTCTTCAGTCTTCCGTCTTTTGTATCGATGCGTGAAATATCAGCCAATGCTTGTTCACGTGGCGTTAAAATGGATGAACACCAGTAATAAAAGCCGGAGAAGACATTAAGTAAGGTTGATTGAGTTTAATTAGCAAAACTCAAAGCGACTCTTTCTTCCTCGATGTTTTGATTAGTAAAAACATCCGTTGATCAAAGCTGATGACACTTGCAGAGTAGAGATGAGCTGAAGAAGAACGTGACTTCTCAAATCGGAGAAAAATGCGAATAAAAATTACTTAACGTGCAATTTGAAAATCAATGATCCATTTTTCCTTCACCTGAGAAAAAAAAAATATCTTAAATTGTATCGATCGGATGATCGAATTCTCAAGAATGAAAAAAAAAACAAGAACAAAAAAAAAATTAGTTGAAATGAAAGTACCGCTGCGGTGCGCTCAAAGCGAATTCAAATTGAAAGAAAAAAAGATTTCATTTTGGAGACGAGTCAGTTTTACAATTTTTAGAGAGGAGAAATGCTGATGATAATATTAGCTGTTTTCTTATATTGAATACTCCTAGGTATGACGATAAACTACATCCGGCAGCAAGGCCTCTGATTGGGAGATTGGAGGTTTTGAGGTGCGTGGAACCACGGGGCTACTGGAATGGGTGATAAGGGCAAAAACGTTAGCAATGCTGCACAAACAGTAAGAAATATCATTGCACACAACTACCCTCGATAATATAATTATTTTTGTTTGTTATGGCCTCAAATGCCTGGGAACTTACATTGGAGATTAAATGAAAGCAAATCTGCTTAACACCACAGCACTCTTCTCAATGTCCGGAACATTTTCAAAAATGATGTCGTCTGGATAGTTCCCAAATTTCTTATTTTCTATTTTTTCCACAAGTTCTTTCGAGTCGTTTATAGAAAAAAAACAGAGAAACTGCAAACGTTTTTGGTTGAAATGTGGAATTTAAAAAAAATATTATGCTTTATTTTCCATAATTTTGCTACACATCTTTACGGTCAATAAAGACATTTGGGTCACTAACACACTAAAAAGAGAATGTCTCATATCGACAATATTTAGCATCGATAAACATGACAAAAATTTAATTATTTTTAATAATATGTAGAAATCTCCAAGCTTTGCCTGATGAAGATCGCGAGACTGAAAACACGTGTGGCAAAATTATTGAAAATAAAGCATAATATTTTTTTTAAAATCCACATAATAACCAAAAACGTTTGCGGTTTCTCTCTACTTTCCAATATATATATAATAATATATATATATAATAATATATATATATATAATAATGATATATATATATATATATATATATATATATATATATATATATATATATATATATATATATATATATATATACATATATATATATATATATATATATATATATATATAATATGTGGTGCAGTTCAGTTTATATTACATGAATCATTCATACAAAAAGTAGATTAGTAAAGTTAATATAAAGTGGCAAAAAACTTCTTCGCAAACAAAATTTTTAAAGTTGCATTAACCTACGAATCACTAAATTAATTTTATTTTCTTTGTTTTTAATAATTACAAGTTGTATAAGGTCTTTTTTAAATCTGCTAATCGGAGGAAAGAAATAGCTATAACTGTTATATAATGATAAAAAAAATGAATAAAAAATAATATACTGCGTTACTTAAAAATTGAAAACCAAAAAGAGAAAATATACAGTGTAACAAATAAATAACAACAAGTAAAATAAATTGATCTAAATACATCCAAATATATAAATAAACTAACAACCGATAGCCGTTAGAAAAAACAAATAAAGATAATCAATCCAAATAAATACAGGAAGTAATAAACAAATTAAAACTATTCCACCAAAATAATAGAACAAACTACAACAATCAACCCCAAAATTGAACAAATACCTTTAATTATCTTCCCAAACACACACAAAAAACTATTAAAAACGCTATATAAACAAATTTTTACTACGTTAATAAAAACACCGACCAAAATAAAAATAAAAATAAATATATAAGATAAAAAAAAATAAAAACAAGCAATATAATTTGAACCAAATAATAAATAAACAAATAAACGACTTCCGGTAAAATAACCGCCAAAATAGACTACCCACAATGCACCACTGACCGTATATATAAATAGCCGAGAAAAATAACAGCACTCGTGGCCTGACGATTGCATCTAGCATGAAACAGTCTGTCGCCTCTAAGTGTTGACTTCTATGTTCACTTTCATATATATATATATATATATATATATATATATATATATATATATATATATATATTCCTTGGTGCCGCCGAGGGAAACCTTCGCAAAAAGAACACGCCATGCCACTTACACAGCAAAAAAACACCTACATTCCCTCCGTATTCGCACGGTGAGAAGTAAGTGACACTCGAACAGCTTCTTCCCGCGACCTACTGTCCAGTGGAATCGACTCCTAGCAGGATGCTTCCCAGATCACTACAATCCTAACCTTTTTAAGGCTAGGGTTAACAATTATCTTGCACTCCAATACACACAAATAGCCTCCAAACGTAACACACTACCTCGAGTGGCTTCCGGGCCTTGTAAAAATCGAACCTGGTCACTGTTTACAAACTCACACTTATTCCCCAGTGAGGTCAAACGAAATAATTTTTCAGGAGCATATACATATATATATATATATCTGTGTGAGTTTGTAAACACTGACTATTACTGCTACAAATGCAATGCTGTTCGATAAAACGAATGAAGATCTCTCAGTCACTGGCGTGTTTATCTAAAAATAAATACGCTTAAATTCACTTTCAACGGCTTAGGGGTAGTTTCTCCGACTGACGCCAATTCAGCTAGAAGCAACCACACGCCTAACCACACTGGTGCGCTGTGATAAGACGAAACAGTCTGTCTCTGGATGACATTTTATATATATATATATATATATATATATATAGTCAGCCCCGCAACTACAACCGTATTTATAAATTATAGAATTAATTTGATGAGAAGGGAGGACGTCTTTACACACTGGACGAATCATGGGCCGGGTTTGAAAAACTATCCGGACCTCAGCAGAGAAAAAACATAGGAAAAAAAAAATTGTAAAAAAACTACATAGGAAGGACGACACAACGCCTGGACACGAGAATTAAACAGCACGTTCCTACCAAAATCAAGAACCACACTTTGCCGTTGAATGGACTCGTGCCAAACACCTACGGGTCCGCCATATGTGAGCACCTATTAAAGAGCAGATTTTGTGCAGCTAATTTTAGTGTTGACCGGTTCATCGTGTTGTCCCGGTCACACTCGTTATTTCACCTTAAGGTGCTGGAGGCACTTTACATCGGGTCCCGCAAGCCTTCCTTGTGTAAACAACTTGAGTGTTTGTTGATGCTCGCTGTTATTTTCCTCTAGCAATTTTTGATCATAATTTTTTTCCCCTTCTCCTCCACATTTCCTTTTCATTGTACATTTTCTGTGTTTTTTAATTAAAATTAAATCTCCCGTTGGAAGCCTGATTAGCGGGAGCGAAACCGGTTGCTTCGCTCGTTCTTAATGTCTAGTAATATCAAGCTTCATACTTTTATTGCTATGATATATATATATATATATATATATATATATATATATATATATATATATATATATATATATATATATATATATATGGTCGGAAATTTATACAATGGTGTGTAAAATCCGTTCAACTTTTTTTATATATCCGAGCGCTTTCGGTTATTCTTTAAGCTATTGCTCTAACGGTTATTGTGTGTATGATGACGGTTATGATTCAAATTATTACTACTCTATAAACCATACCCATCCTACTACCTACTAACTAAAAATGAATAGATAACAAAATAGAAAACTTCATAAAAAGAATGAAATGGAAATAAATGTTTTTAAACCAACAATTCTTCTCTGTTTATAAAAGGTAGGATGTGCGTGTGCGTGTGTGTGTAACGAATGCACGGCCGCAATTTTCGACGGATTTGCACCAAAATTTACATGCACATGATCCAAGTATGCGGTAAAACCAAAATTGACTGTGCATTTTCCAACTCCCATCGATAGTGGAAATAATCGATTTTTTCATGCCTCTACGGCAGTTTTCATGTAGTTTCTGGCCATTTTTTACTGGCCAGAGCGAGAGCCTATAGCTGACTGACACGGATGTTAACTAGCATGCTAGCATGCAAAAAAATCGATAGCTGCCTTCGTCACAAGTGGAAAAAATTTAAATCTGCATGGCACTTTACTCCAGTTGGCTCATTCGCTTGCTTAAACTCAACGTTGATTCTGATTCCGCAGAACAGGGTTGGGTGTGAAAACGTATTTGTTGTTAACATTTTTTTTCATTCGGTTTTTCCAGTTACGAGTCCTTTTTTAAAGCTGATCGTTTTATGTTCATTTTGTTTAGTTCTTTTTTCGTAACAGATTTAATGTTTAGTATAGAGCTTAGAAAAAAATTGCAGTGTGAGATAGGCAAGAAGTAAGGCATGTAGCAACATCAGCACGGCAAAGTACACTCCTTTAAAGGCAAGGAAGGTCAAAAATATTTTAAGTCAAGTGATAGCGATTGCTGTATGAGTCGTACGATTTTTTAATCAAGCACGGGCAACGCGGGGCCATGCTGCTAGTTTAACATAAATTCCAGACTCAAGGAAACATACTGCTTTCTAGAATAATTTGAAACACAGCCGTTACCACACACACAATAACCGTTTTGATAACAGAATGGACCATAATGCATTGTTGTTGACTAGCACACACACACACACACACACACACACACACACACACATATATATACATATATATATATATATATATATATATATATCGTCGAGCTAAAGCACAATACCTATGGCCTGAAGATTACGTTTAAGCATGAAACAGACCGCTGGGGGTTGACCTCAACGTCCACTTTTATATATACATACACTCTATCTCTGATATTGAGCAATTTAATCCATAAATATAGCAAACTATATTTGTATTATATATATATATATGAACCATGTTTAGTTATTTTCCTCCGATGGGTTGATCTGTCTAACTTTCAAATCTCCATAGATTACAAATTTATTTATTTCCAACGGGTGGCTATTATATTTGATTTTACTGTAAAATCGAAATCGCTTACAAAATTGCAAGTGGGTCACTCTTTTGTGTTTAATTTTATTTTTGTGTAAAAATTCGTCTGGGCCATCTTAATGCATTCACTTTTGATGCAATATACATCTTGTCTTTTTGTCCAAATGAGTGACATTTGCGATTTAAAATAAAATGTGTCTTTTTAGTATTTGCCTTGGTAAATATTAGTGTTTCCAGGAAGGAAGTTCGGTATTCATAAGCGAGTGTCGATTAGCGTGAGAGACAGAAAAGTAAAAAAAAAGATATGGAAGAAGAGAGTGGAAAGGTCAACCATTTAAGGAATTAAAAGCGAGAGTGAATAATACAAATGAATAGATAGGTTAAGATGACGACAGAGAGCCTGCAGGAGAGAGAGAGAGAGAGATAAAGAGGGAGAGAAAGAGAGAGAGAAGGAGATAGAGAGAGAGGGAGAAAGAAAGAAGGTGATATATAGAAACCAACAAGAGATATTTGAGTGATAAAGTGAGATAGAGATAATAAAAACGATATATATATTTATATATATATATATATATATATATATATATATATATATATATATATATATACGTTATTTTAATAGATACAATATATTTAATTAAATGTTCTGTATTTTAAATAAACAGTATTAATTACATTTACTGGTCTGAATGCTCAAGAAATTTCGTAGGAAATATGCTTTCTCAGGTAGGAATCGAATATCTGTCCAATTAATCTGACGTGTTATACCATTCAGCTACAGATTAGCGTCTGGTCAGCAAAGTCTACTGATTAATTCGGATATTTTTTTACATATACATATATATATATATATATATATATATATATATATATATATATATATATATATATATATATATATATATATATATATATGCATTTAATATATATTTTCTGTTTATATGTTATTTTAAAAGATACAATTATTTAAGTAAATGCTCTATTTTTTTTTTATGTAAAAAGTATTAATTACATTCACCGGCCTGGATATTCGAGAAACTTCGTAGAAAAACATGTGTTCTCCGACAGGAATCGAACCTGAGTCCTATCCAGGACCGTCGATGGATCTGACGTTCTATATTAATCAGTTACAGACTTTATTTATTTCATAATCTGTTCTCAATGTTTACGATAAGGTACGTTTCCTTAGTAGATAAGATCGTTCGAGAAAGATCATCGAAGTTTTGTTTTTTTTATAAACAGATGTTCGTAACAAAAACCTCATCACTTCAGGTGTACCAACAGCAGCAGCAGCAGCAGCAACTAAAATGGATGGCACATGTAACTTGAAGAGAAAGTGACATAATAAAGAGGGAGACGTTCCACAGTACTTAAAAAAACAAGTTTTGAGGGGGGGAACTTCCCATCAAAAGCGGAATGACCGATATAAGCTACTTGACTTGAGAAACCGACTTTCCAGAAAAGAAAAGTTTTAAGAGAAAGGCCTTATAAATTTCTACCGGCAGCATGTCCAAATTCTCGGTCAATAAATGCCGGATGTTTCCTTTTAAGGTAAAGAAAAATATTCCCATTACCATTACATATATATTCTGCGCATGACATACATAGAATTCATTAGTAAGATCTACATCTCTGTTACTTCAAGTCTCACCGTCATTTGCGAGGAAATTGTCTAGCACTCACTGCCACATAGAAGATTTAATATTACACAACACCTTTTATTCTTTCGCCGGATATTCGTCTGTCAAATTGCGTCGTTATTACACTGTCTAGATAGTTAAAATTCTGCACCTATTGGATTTTGACGTCCCTGAGGCGTAATTTACACCAAGAGTTGCCTATTTTTTCTGACAGCCATGCATTCTATATTCGTTCAATAGTTTGTCCTTTCTTTTTACGTTACTAAGCAAAGTTGGATAAATAACTCGTATGAAAATAATTTATAACACTTTCCTAAAGAACAATTATTTGCAATGAATTTCTATATGATCTCGTACAATCAGCGAAGCACCATCGAGTATGGTTAGCACCTAGATTGGGAAAACCGGGGGCTGTAAGCTTGGATGTGCGGCTGATGTAATGGATAACGGGTCTGAATTGGAAAGTGGAGTTGGGTTCGATATATTCACTTACGCGCAAACACTCTTTGGAAAGGTATGACTCCAAATCTTCTATTCCCCCAGCTATGGGTTAATTAGTATGACTTATATATATAAATCATTATCATCTCCCAAAAATTCTTAAAATCTAAAAAAATATTCTGGTTTTAAATAACCTGTTAACCGTCAAAAAAGCAAATCAAGCAACCAATCAAAAGAAATATCACTGATCATTTTCTCACTTATTAAAAACCTGTTCTTTTATTGACCGGAACGTTGATATCTCTTCCCTGAGTGACTGGACTCTTTCTCGCCACACACACACGGACGCGAGTGTATCACATACTCAACTGCTAGCATTTAATGATGTATTCATTTAATTTGTATTTACATGCACACTAACGAATTTTCTTTCATCTATTAATAAGTTACGTAAAAAACATTAAAATAGGTGATCATGGCTCTCCACAATCTCCTGTCATTCGTAGCTATTAATATTTTTTTCCTTTTTGTTACCTTTCCTAAACCCTGTTCTGCCATCCATTCACTCAAGCTCGCTAAGTAGGTTATGCGTTATTTTCCTCTGTCCCTCTAGCCTTCAATCTGTCCTGTGAGTATCAGACTTTCCAAGCCCTCTTTCCACATTATGTGCCCTAGAAATTATAACTGTCTCTTCCTGATGTTAACTATAAGTTTCCTTTTTTCTTCCATTTCCTCTAAAACTTGGACGTTGCTCACATGTTTGGTAAAGCTAACGGCATAGAGGGGGTTAAGTCTATTGGAATTGACTCCCTGTCCGGAAAGCAGCGACATATGCCACTCGTCATTTGTATGCATACATTTTGTTTGTCACTGATTTTCCTCAGACTAGGAGTACCGAATCATATGACATTGTCGCATGAATAAAATAAAACTATGAACATGAGAGAAAACAACTGAACTTCTATTAAAAATAATTTTCAGATACAAAAGAGAAGAATTTAAAAAAAGTGAATGATATATATGTGAAAAAATTCATACAGTTATTTATTAGACAAGCAATGAATAACTAATTCTACTAACACATTTTCTAATAACTAATTCTACTAATACACTTTTCAGATTTCACTATTAAGTTACAAAATATGTTGCTGGCAATTTTTGTACCAACTTAATATATATTTATATATATATATACAGGGTGACCCAAAAACGGGAATTTTTGAAGTGCGTATTGCCAGACCTGAGCAAGTGGCAAAACTGCTAGACAGTGACCTTGAGCAAGTAAACATTTCGCCATTTTAGTAACGAGAATGAAATTCACAGTATCCCAGCTGTGATGTTGCAGCAGTCAATGAGATATCTCAACAGCAGATTTCAAGAATGCATTCGTACAGGAGGACGCCATCTACAGGACGTAATTTTTTAGAAATGAAAATTCCATCATTGTTTCTTAAATGGCATGTTTTAAGGTTTCAATTACTATGAATTAAATATTTTTCTTCCATCACTCTTAGTTTTATTGGATTGTTAAAAAGTTCCCGTTTTTTGGGGTCACCCTATATTACAGGTACGCGAGTTTACGAAAAGGATTTCCGTGAAAGTGTCTTCCTTCTACGATATGGGAAATTTGCTCTTGTGCTGCAAGAAGTTAATTGTGAAGGCAAGATGGATATTTTATTGAAATTGGATAAAGAAAACGTGGCGATAAAGTGAAAGAACTAAAACGAATTTGCAGAAGGAATAGGTTTCCGGGAGAAGTCACGACCTACCTCTATGTGTAAAGAAGGAAAATAATGTTGTTAAGAAGAAAGAGAAAGGAAGACGTTATGTAAGAAATTGTTTCCAAGCAAAGAATAGACTTCAGTTAATGAGAAAGCACACACAAACATACAAATACATATACAGTAGTATCCCTCATATCCGAAATCCGGGATATCCGGACATGATTTCGATGTGTATATTTGAACTATTTGGGTGATTTGTAACTGATTTGAAATTTCTGTTTTTCAGAAAATTAATTTCGATAATTGCTTATGCTTATATTACCCGTCTACTAGGGTGGCTAGCCAATCCCTACTGCAGACGCCTGCTCTGTCGTTTATACTTATATTTAAACTTCAATGTCATTAATACTGTTTATTATAAAAAAACAGAATTTACTTAAATATTTGTATCTATAAAAAGAATGTATAAACATAAAAATGTCTTAAAATAATTGTCGGACTTTGTCCATTTCATAATGTGTAACGTCATTTGTTTACATTTGGATATGCTTTAAGTAGATATGAATGTGCGGGAGAGATTCATGGAAGATTGTAGTTTAAAAGCAGTAAAATCGACCATGCTAATCGAACGATCCTTCGTGGCTCGATCGGTTAAGGCACGTCAGGCTATATGACGGTTCCTTATAGGATACTGTTTCGATTCCTCTCGTAGGACGAATATTTTCTATGAAAATATTTTGGACCTTTAGGCCGGTAAATATTATTAATAATGTTCATTATAAAAAACAGGGCATTTACTTAAATATTTGTATCTATAAAAATAATGTATAAACATAAAAATGTCTTAAAATATATATATATATATATATATATATATATATATATATATATATATATATATATATATATATATATATATTATATATATATATGTATATATATATATGGAGAGAGAGCGAGAGAGATAGATGTGTTTAGATGGATAGATAGAAAGAAAGAGATAAAAAGTCTGGCCATAGAAGTCAAGATTACATTGTAAGTCTCTCACGACTTAAGTTATCATCAGGCCGCGTGTTACTACTCTTTGCGTGGGCTCTAAATAGAGACGAATGAGGAAGAAATAACAGGTTTCTTTTTTTTCATGCCAATATTTTAAGTTGTTTATCGTCCTGACCTTAAGTTTATTTATATTTTATTTAAATGTATCCGTTTATATATTTCAATTAATTAATTAATCTATATATTTTATTTATTTGGGTACTGTTCAGTTTCTTTCTTATAATGTATGTATATATTGGACTATCCTGTTGTTTTTGCCGTATGAGGGTCCAGCAGCTCCGTTCTTAGAATCGAACAGTGAAACTACCCTCATTTGATTATAGTTCTGATAGCTTGTGCAGAACCAACTACACATGTTGTAAGAACTGAATATAAGGAATATACATGGTTTTCGAGTGACCTTCCTCTGGTTTTGAATTCAGTTTTTGCCTTCTAGACCGGTTGCCACGAAAAATTGGACACAGTCTCCCAATAGCTGGGGATGGGTAGAAGAAGTGATATGTCCCGGAAAGGGATATATTTGATCGAAGTAGCAAAGTGGTTTTAGCTACTATAACCAAGTAGTACACGGTAGCAGTAATCGACTGGTACTCGTCGTAGACGCAGGTAATATGCTTAGGCAATATGTGTAGACCAATGGCGTAGTCCAATGACTTGATCTCTCTTGGCCTCTCTGTCAGCCTGTATTTATGTCTGACATCAGCCAATCATATTCCAGTGAGGGGGAACACAGGTGTATGCATATTCCATTATATCAAGAAGAAATGGATGCTTTTTCCAAGGTTATTTGCACGTAAATGAACGTAATGACCACAACTATAATTCGAAATCGCTTGTCTGATCCCTCATTACGTTATCGTGTTTCCATATATATGTATATATATATATATATATAGCAGAATATGCGTGTATAAACGAAGAATTGTTAATCTTCAAACACGGATCTACAAATTTTTAATTTTTTTTTTACCAGAGTATTATTTTTCTTTCAAATTGAAAAAAATGAATTACAAAGATACATTGCGAACAATTCGACACAAAATGTTCTGTGTATCGTTATTTACAGGACAACAGAATGAATTGCGTTAGTAAATGTTAATCGCAAAATGCGTCTACATATATGCAGAAGTATAAATCCCAAGTTTACATTGTTTGGACTTTGTGTAGATGAAGCTTCAGCACTCAGTCGCGTGAATGATAAATGCGTCTATATGTGTGTATATGTGTGTAGATGTATGCGTCACAAGTTTATATTATCGATGATAAATTTTCATAGGAAAATCACTAACAATAGATTTTAGAATAAAATGACATGTTATATTAAACATTAAATTAGACTGGTGAGACGGAAACGTATTAGGAAGACGAAATAAGTCAAACAATTATGTCCTAACCCCATAAAGAAGAGGTATTGAGCAAAATTTCATGTCAAAATTAGCTCAGGGGGAGGTGTTGTAACGGAATGTCCCACATTCCCTATCGCCTATGTGGGTTGACTATATGAGTAGCTATATATAGTGAGCACAGTATATACCTGGGGACTTTGCTTCGGCAATTAGTTGGGCATTCTTCTCCAGCTATGCTTGTCGAACTCTCTGCCTTCGGGCAGAGGTGAACCCAGACGAGGCAATGCCGAAGAGCAGAGTCTCGTCTGGGGTGGTAGAGAGCTACCCGATTCCATTTTTTTACCGGATCTACGGGGAATTTGGGCCCGAGCCTACGGGATCGGATACCCCACGTTAAATTCGGCTTTGTGCCACATCTGACCGCGTGGGGCGATTTTCAAATATCCTTCCTGCAGCAATTAGTTGGAGATACGTCTCCAGCTAAGCTCAATGGAATCTCTGCCTTCGGGAATATCGGAACCCAGACGAGGCTATGCCGAAGGACAGAATCTCATCTGGGGTGGTAGACAGCAACCCGACCCCGTTTCTATGGCGTCTACGGGGAATTTTTGCTCGAGCCTACTGGTTCGGTTTTAATCCAGCATTAAAAATGGTTTTGTGCTACATTCTCCTTCGGGCATAGAGGATCCCAGACGAGGCTATGTCACATCCTGCCACGTGGCGGCTGAGGTAAATAACATTGCTTCGGCAATTAGTTGGAGATTTGTCTTCAACAGTACTGGTCGAACTCTCTGTCTTCGGGCCGAGAGGATCCCAGTCGATGTTATGCCACATCCTGCCACGCGGCGGCTGAGGTAATTAACCTTACTTCGGCAATTAGTTGGAGATTCGTCTCCAACAGTACTGGGCGAACTCTCTGACTTCGGGCCGAGAGGATCCCAGACGAGGCTATGCCACATCCTGCCACGCGACGGCTGAGGTAAATATCCTTGATTCGGCAATTAGTTGGTGATTCGTCTCCAACAGTAGTGGTCGAACTCTCTGACTTCGGGCCGAGAGGAACCCAGACGAGACTATGCCGAAGTGGAGATTCTAATCTGGGGTGTTATACAGCTACAAAACCCCTTTTTACAGTGTCTAGAGGGAAGTTTTGTCTGAGCCTCCGGTCTCAAATATTCCCCTCATTAAAAATGGCCTCAAGAGGAAGTAAAGTAAATAACCTTGCTTCGGCAATTAGTTGGAGATTCGTCTCCAGTTGTGCAGGTCGAACTCTCTGCCGGAAGGCAGAGTGTATCCCCAGACATGGCTATGTCCAAGGGCAGAATCTCCTCTCGGGAAAAACCTACCTGTTATAGGGGGAAATTTTGGCCGTGCCTACGGGCTCAGATACCCCACATTAAATTCATCCTTGTGCTACATCTGACCGCGTGGGGCGTTTGGTAGTTATCCTTGATCCGGGAATTACTAGCTTGCCACCTGATTCCTTGTCTTTCATAGTGTATTCTCTTTTACAATAAACCTCTCTTCTTACATATACGCGCGTGTTGCTGCTCCTTCACTTGTGTACTACGTTTGTCTGTCTGTGACCGCTTTAAGGATACAAGAATGACCAACAACGCAGCACTAAAAAATTAAGTATATTTTTATAGTAAAATTAGTAGCAATACATTTTTATCTTCTGAAAGCTATATATCTGAATAAAAAATGCGAAATAACATACGTTTGCCCAGAAAGTATAAAATGGTGTACAGCGTGTCTGTAGTTGAAGACATAAAATTGCGTACAAAATATTTTGATTTCGGCATTAAATAACAAATAGATATGCTGCTTTACTGAATAAACCAAACCAAGGCAAACAACCGACGTCTATGTTTTATTGACGATATCTCTTATCTTTGTTCCCGGATTCAGGGTGATCTCATTTTCGCTCCTTATCTATCGATCTTTCTGCCTTTCTGAGTTTGTCTTGGTTTTTATTACATCTAAAAACGTATAATTACTGAAAGTTTTAGAAGTTCTTCTGTTCATATTGTCAATATAACACTTAAAAAATACTTGAGGAAATCCTAAACTATCTTCTTCTAAGTGCTGTGATTCTTCAGGATGTAGGAAATCTTTGTTCTCTACAGCGTCCTGCCATTTGTCACTCTTAGTAAAGTTTGTCTTTTTGAAATATCTCCTAATGCCTGTTCTGTCAACCATTTCGTCAACTTCACTAGATAGGGTAATCTCTGCTTTCCTCTGTGTCCCTTGTATTCTATATGTCTTGTGAGTGTCAAATTTTCCAAGCCCGCTTTCCTCATGAATGCCCTTGAAATTTCAATACCCTCTTTGTGATGCTACGGATAAGTTTCCATTTTTTTAAAAGCATTTCCCCCCAACCAAGGCGAAAGTGGTACTGGCATGCAAGGGGTTACAGAGAGTGAAAGTAAGAATAAAGAGGGAGGGGTTACAGAGAGTGAAAGTAAGAGTAAAGAGAGAGAGATTACAAAGAGTGAAAGTAAGAGTACAGAGGGAGGGGTTACAGAGAGTGAAAGTAATAGTAAAAAGGGAAGGGTTACAGAGAGTGAAAGTAAGAGTAAAGAGGGAGAGTTTACAGAGAGTGAAAGTAATAGTAAAAAGGGAAGGGTTACAGAGAGTGAAAGTAAGAGTAAACAGGGAGAGATTACAGAGAGTGAAAGTAAGAGTAAAGAGGGAGGGGTTACAGAGAGTGAAAGTAAGAGTAAAGAGGGAGGGGTTACAGAGAGTGAAAGTAAGAGTAAAGAGGGAGGGGGTACAGAGAGTGAGAGTAAGAATAAATAGGGAGAGGGTACAGAGAGTAAAAGTAATAATAAAGAGAGAGGGGTTACAGAGAGTCATAGTAAGAGTAAAGAGAGGTGTTTGATGAAAGAATAAAGAGAAGAACGTGGATCAAGATCAAGGCATTAGAACTTGTCCATTGACATTACATTTAATTTTTGAAGATTATAGTTATCAAGGAGGCAATTTAGGGGAAGGGAGTTTCACTGTCGGGAAGTGCGAGAGTAGAAGCTGTTGAAGTAGAAGAGGCGGTTATATTTAACCGTTTCGACAGTGAAAGGAAGGGACCGAGATGCCAACCTAGTAGCTCGCTTAAATTCATTCAGTTGGGCCACCAGTGAAAATCACTCATCAGAGCAGTTGCCGTGAAAGTATTTGTAGAAAAGACAGAAGGAAGCCACATCACGTCTGTGAGAAAGAGACTGAAGTCGAGATGCCGGGTCAGGACCTATCATATTGCATATCCGTCTTTGGATTTTGTCGAAAACCTCGGGATGAATAACGCGACCATCAGACTATATATGGCAACAATATTCAATGCCAGGACGAATGGTAGATTTGTAGCTTTGAAAGATTGACTCAGACGAGAACCGACTTTCCTTACAGTAGATATAACTATTGATTCAATGTAGTTGTTCCAACCCACGCCAATGGAAAACGTGAGACCAATAAGGCGCAGTGCTGGTAGGAGGCAGGGATTTTCTCTATGGTGGGTAAATGAGAGAAGTTTTGTTACGGAGACATTAAAGTTTACAAGCCATTTCCAGCCCCAGACAACCACTGATTGGAGGTCATTTTCGAAACCAACGGCCAGGATAACTTTGTCAGCAATACCGGATTTACTATTGAGACAGGAGTAAATAGTAGGGTCCTCTAAGTAGATGCCGACTTGGGAACTGATGACATCAGGAAGATCGTTGATGAAAATCAGAAACAGTGTGGTTATCAGAATAGTGTCTTAAGAAACAGCAGCGTTCGTATGAAAGGGACTAGAGGGGGACCCGTTTAGGGTGACTTTCATTTCACGGTTTGACAGGAATAATTGGATTAAATCAATTAATCGTTCTGTAATACCGTATCCCTGACGCTTACATAGGAGGCTGCTATGCCAAACCCTATCAAACGCCTAAGAGATATTTAAGGCTACAGCTCGAAGTTCGCTGTTATTATCAAGAGCTTGGTATACAAATTCATTTATGGCAGTAAGCACGTCAGCGGTAGACCGGGCAAAGCGAAAACAATTTTATTTCCATTTTAGTTAAATTTGATCGTTGCTCATGTGTCCAGTACATGTTTTTTGTCATTACACTTAATTCGAGTGAACATTTAGAAAGGAATTGGAATAACATCTTGGAAAATGCGTTATCATAATTTATATTCAGACTAATATCTTCATCTTTGTTATTGTGATCCTAAGATTTGGGCCGCTGTGCTCTCCGGCCTCCATCAGGTGTCGGTATTTCGAGCAGAACACTTTATTTAATCTACCGAAGTAGATTGTTGTCGTTCCACTATGATTAAGTTAAGTCAATCGACATCTCCAGTTGCCTTGATCTATCTACTTCCCTTCTCCACATCCTTTCATTTTTCATTCCTTTCTGCTCTCGCTCCAAATCTTCTGTAACCCCTTGCCTTGATCGACCCACTGTCTTTCTCTTTCTCCACATCCTCTCCTTTACCACTCCTATCTGCTCTTCCTCCAACCCTTCTTTAACCCCTTGCGTGATAGTGGCCTCCAGCCTTGCTTGGGGTGATACGCTTAAAAAGAAAGTACCTCCACTAATTCGGTATAAGTTTTCGATACCTAAGGTTTAAAATAAATTTTAAAAAAAATGAAAACCGCTGACGTAAACAAAACAAGATGTTGAACCCAAATTTCGAACGTGTTAGAAAAGATTAAAAATCTTAAAAAATAATAAAAAAAATAATTTGGTCGTTCCTCTTAAGAATAACATAAACATTTTGACGATAAAACTTAGTCTTTATTACGTTTGTGGCCTTTTTCATATGCTATGATGCTTTCCCGCGATAAAGTGGAGGTACCTAGATTAAGTATATCTCGTCATGTTTTGACTTGCTCTTTCATTGCTAGCTCTATTATCCAATGTGGCTGTACTACCTGGGTCAGGGATTGAGCTTACAACTGCTATGCTACCAAATTCACAAACGTGCGTTAATATACGAGGCTATTGTCCTAGAAATAAAGGCTCGAGGTCAGTATATTTAAATGAAATAAGACAAAATATTCTGTGCATGACTGAGCTCTGTGTCACACTAAGAAGACATAAAGTTGTAACCATCGAAAAACTAGTGTAACATATTTAGATCGCCAAAAGAAGAATGATGTTCACACGCTTGAACCTTTGACTAAATACTGGACAATGACGTCTGTAGTTTGAATATAGATTTATTTTATTTTAGTCCAGAGTTTTTTTTTCTAGAAATATTTTCATGGTAATTGTTCTGATTCACTTTCCTGTATAGTACCTAGCTTTTATGAATTTAAGCACAGTATTAGATTGGTGGTTACGTTCATCCTTTTACAATTGAAATGGCTAGATGTAAGTTCTATGCTAACAGTTTCTTCCCTGTCACTTCTTACTCATGGAACTCTTTTTGCTTCCCAGTCAACTTTGATCTTTAAAAATAGAAATGCAATGTCAATCGCTATCTTCTGTTTTCTTAATTCCTTTCATCTGATTCTTCTCCTTAATGTTCTTTTCTCATATTCTCTCACACTCAGTACGCACTTCTGTCTTAGTGGCTTTATTGCCTTGTCTGTAGTGAAAAGATAAATTGATAAAAGCAGTCTGTTAATAGCTGCGCTAATGCAGTCATTTAAACGACAATGTTCGTGTACGCGCAATAAGTCCCAGAAAAGCCAATAAGCATTAAATTCCTTATTTTATTAAATTTATAATGTGACAAAAATTAATTTTTATAACATTTCTGCGCGAATATTTGCTGAAATTTTAGTTTTTCTTTAATAATGAAGCTTTTTGCTTTTCAACAGATGAAAAATATAATAAAATCTGACTAATCAAGAAGCAATAAATCAAAAAATTAATTACGGTATTATTTCGTGAATTGAGATATTAAAGGCCGATAACTCTGCTTGTTTCACAGAAAACACTCACAAGTATTAAGGCCTGCTGGGTACAGCGATAAATGAAAAATAGTCAATGAGCATTAAGGATTGCACAAGTTCATTATGTTAATAAATTTATGAAATTAAGGCTGTTTTCTTTCGTAAAGATTTAGCGAAATTTTAGTTATTAATAAAGACTAAAAATGTTTTTTTCAGATGATTAAAATTATAATAAATAAAATGTAATGCTAACAACGCAGAGTGCAGATTAATATCCTTGGGTATTTTGATTGGTTGATTAATGTGACGGCAATCATTGGTTAATTTATTGTTGGATTTTGGTCACAATGAATTATTATTAAGACACAATGAGACGCGTGTGATGTAATGAATTGCAACTCGGAATTAGAATTCAGTACAGTCGAGTTCGAATTCCGAACTGTTTATTTGTTTGGGTGCGTGAGATTATCTGGTTTTTATCCATGTTTGGTGCTTGTCAGCATGATGATTTCGGGCTAAAATATGTTAAATTTAGAAGCGTTTCATATTTTGTCCTTATCCTGTCATACACACACACGCGCGTGCGCGCACACACACACACACATATATATATACATATATGTATATACATATGTATATATACATAGATGCAAGACATATCATAGCATAGCCACACGTCTCTCTATCTCAATTTAATATTCTTGCAAGCACCATTTAAATTTTTCAAATTCTTTTTAATGCGTGTATATATATATATATATATATATATATATATACGTCAGAATAAACTAACAGTAAAATATTAAATATTAGACATTTTCAAATTCTTTTAATGCGTGTATATATATATATATATATATATATATATATATATATATATATATACGTCAGAATAAACAAACAGTAAAATATTAAATATTAGACTTGCAAAACTGTGTTCTTAATTCCTGCCATTATATATATATATATATCTATATGCATAGACACATAGATAGATACATATATATATATATATATATATATATATATATATATATATATATATATATATATATATATATATATATATATGTATATATATATATATGTATCTATGTATGTATGTATTAGAATTGTTTTTTAAATATATATTCTCTTCGCAACACAGAAATTCTCATGTTTCAAATAAATGCTAAGAACTCTGAATTATAAATCTCATTGTTCTTACCTTTCCTATTGTATATATATATATATATATATATATATATATATATATATATATATATATATATATATATGAATATGAAAGTGGACATGTAAGTCAGCACTTAGAGGCGACAGTCTGTTTCATGCTAGTGCAATCGTCAGGCGACTAGTGCTGTTATTTTTCCTGATATTGAGCACTTTATCCCATAAATATAGCACACTTTAAGACTATATTTCTTCATATATATATATATATATATATATATATATATATATATATATATATATATATATATATATATATATATATAGGTAGTAAATTCTCTTTTAGGCATATTTGATTGAATAAATTGTAAACATTATGTCTGCTTATTTTTATCATTATCCTTTCATATTCACGAATTTTCCCCCATGTATTGCAATTAAATGTAGCAAAAAAGAGGGTATCCCCAAATCGAGTCTCTGGCGAAGGGCAGAGTCTCGTCTTTGGAAACTGACTCCGTTTTTACGTGGTCTATAGGGAATTTTTGCCCAAGCCCACGGGCTCAGATACTTCACTTTAAACTCGGCCTTGTGGCACAAATTGCTGCGTGGGGCAGCGTGTAAGTAATTATATACATATCAATATATCAGCGTGCGGTAAAGTGCCTGAAAACCAGATCATACGTCGGGTTAACTCAAGTCTTGTGTGCGTAATTGGACTCGTACAGGAAAGGAGTCTGAATTGTTTGGAATACATTTTATTGGAACAATATAAAGAACACAACGAAAGGCTTTATTGTCTGAAAAAAAATATACAATAACAAATAATATAGACATTCTATTTGCCAACCTTTTTTTTTAAAACTGACCTGAAGAAAAATTTTTGCGTTTTGTCTATATTTCACACTTCATAATATTGAATCAATTCTTATACTATTGAATCTATTCTTCGGCTTTTGAATCTGTTTGGTGATTACCGCTACATAAAAGAGAAATATTCGGTGTTTTATCTTTCCCGTACTCCCATTCTCTGCGGAGTTAGACTTTCGTTTCGATAAGCGCTTCTACTGTAGATAACATTGTTCATTTCTCTTAGGAAGAAGATATGATGTTGAGTGAGCATTGAAGTTGCTGCGACTAAATTTAACCTCGTAAAAATCAGAAACTTGAGTAAATATATGAAAGCTTTGTCATATATAGAAGCAAGTTCTGAAAGAAATTACTTTCAAGCTAACAACATTATTTTCATAGTGAAAAAAAATCAGATATGCAATTATAAATACATCTTCAATCTGTTGTTTATGGGAACAAGAAATCGCTTGTTAATTTTAAGAGTTTCAAATCTAAACTGCTCTCTGCGAACGTTTTCTGCTTTCAATCAGCATGGCTAATGCTAACCTCCAGCCGAACAACCTATTGGGCCTTATCGGTTTCAAGTTTCCCACTGACATGAAGTTGAACGATTATATTAAATCAATTGATGAATCCACAGCTAGAAAAGTCAGTTCACCATGTCGTGCTAGACTACAGTTCTCGTCAGAATGTTATATAGGAATATATACTTGAAAAACAAGGTGGATAAAATAAAGATTTATTTATTTAAAAAAACCAGTACAATAAGAATAAAGGTAGCCGTTATGCACAAGGTCGTCGCAAGTCGATCCAGTAGTGAGTGCTACTATTGGAAGGTCGGTAGTTCTCGCGTAATCGTGAGTCGTACTCAATAGATCTCAGCTAGTAGTATTTACCAACCTCGCCACGGGGTAGGATGTGACAGAAGGCCGAATTAAATATGGGGTAATGCGAGCTCTTAGGCTCGGCCAAAAATTCCCCGGAGAGCCCGCATGATCGGATTCAGGTTTGTTTAGCAAACCGGACAACACTCTGCCCTTCGCCATAGCCTCGTTCAGGTTACTCTCTGCCCGAAGGCAGAAGGTAGACATCAGCTAAGAGCTGAGTAATACATCCCAGCTAGAAATATTTACCAGCCTTCCTACGAGGCAGGATGTGGCAAAAGGCCAAATTTAATGTGGGGCAATCCGAGCCCGTAGGCTCGGCCAAAAAATTCCCCGTAGACCCCGCATAAAGGTGTTCGGGTCAGTCTGGTAAATACTACTAGCTGAGATCTATTGAGTACGACTCACGATTACGCGAGAACTACCGACCTTCCAATAGTAGCACTCACTACTGGATCGACTTGCGACGACCTTGTGCATAACGGCTACCTTTATTCTTATTGTACTGGTTTTTTCCCCGGACAAGACTCTGCTCTTCGGCATAGCATCGTCTGGGTTCTTCTCTGCCCAAAGACAGAGGGTTCAAATGCAAGTCAGAGCTGAGTAACAGATCCCAGCTGGCAATATTTACCAACCTCCCCACGATGTAGGATGTGACACAAGGCCGAATTAAATGTTGGGTAATGCGAGCCGTAGGCACGGCCATAAATTCCGCGTAGACCCCGCATGATCGGGTTCGGATCTGTCTTCATCACCGGATGAGACTCTTCCCTTCGGCATCGCCTATCTTAGAGTCATTTAAATAAAAGGGAAAATATAGCCTAAGTGAATTGTGAATCATTTCGTAACCGAGTGTAAAATCTCGCCCGATAAAAGGGTGGACGAAAACGACGACACAGGTTCAACCCATGCTAGGGACCACATTGTCTTTATTTAGATTTCTTGAATACACGTAATACACACCGTTTAAATAAAACAACAATTGAACACCTATATCAAATCCAGTATCCACTATTATAAATCTGACTACATGACTCTGACTACTCATCTACTGACGGATTTAAACAGAGTGATTTTAATACCTCCTGGATCTTAAGGAGAGGTAATTGATGATCTATCAGTACTATATATATATATATATATATATATATGGCTATTTATTAGATGTTTTGCGATGGAAGACCCATAAGTATTAGACAGAATGTATGAAGGAGTGTACTTAAGATTGCGGATTTTTGTTGGAACGTGTTGCTTTATTCTGGTTTAACTTTATTGAATTCGGCAATTTTATTCTTAATTATTGATTGAACAATGCCCAATGGATAGGCATTGTTACAAAGAATAGTAGTAATAAATCTAAGTTCATCATCCAACTTAATTTTAGAACAGATCATAAGAGTCCTTTGGGTAAGGCTTTTAATTAAATTAACTTTACGTTTCATAAGACAAAAAGAATCCCAACGGGTGTATAAACCAGTAAACATCGGTTTACGGTAAACAGAAGTAACAAAACCCGACGAAGATCTGTTAACCAAAACATCAAGAAAGGGAAGAGACGAATCAACTTCCTTTTCCTGTGTAAATTGCCGAATTCAATAAAGTTAAACCTGCTATAGTACAAAGATGTCCTGTCTATCTGTACCTTCCTTGGCTGGGTAATATCAGTGACAGATATGCTAAGCAGGTTTCTGTAGCAGTTCAACATTGTTACTTTGACACTAATACTTGTCTGTTTTTCTCTGCCAAACGTCTCCTTCCATACATGTGTAAGGACGTTCCCCCTCGACATCATAATAATTCTTTAATTTATTCCTTTAAATGTAGTTGTGGTTCGCACTACATAGAGAGAATGACTCAAAGGCTGGATGTCAGAATAAAGCAACACGTTCCAACGAAAATCCGCAAATCTTAAGTACACACCTTCAGACATTCTGACCAATACGTATGGGTTTTCCATCGCAGAACATCTCGTGTATATATATATATTGACCATTAATATTATCTATCTATCTATCTATCTATCTATCTATCTATCTATATATATATATATATATATATATATATATATATATATATATATATATATTCCCAAGAGAATAGAATCCAGATAGAACTCAATATCTAGGACAGAGTAAAAACAAAAATTTTTGAATCTGTGGGTCTGATGAATTGGATCGTGATTACGATTCCAGTGTAATAAATTATAACAATGGAATATTATATATATATATATATATATATATATATATATATATATATATATATATATCCACAGATTCGCAGAAAATAAGCATATATGATGAAAAATGCCACAAATTTAATAAAAGAGATTTGTCGTCAAAATCTTTATGTTATTATTAAGAGGAAAGACCAAAGGATTTTTGATTATTAAATTATATTTTATATATACGTCTTAGAACGTTCAAAATTTTGGTTACAAATTTTATTTTTCTTGCATTAGCGGCTGGTGATAAATTAGTATATGAAACTTTATCGTCTTTTTTTGCGGAGAAAAACACAAGGATTTGGAAATTCTTGCAAAACTTCAAATAATTGTCGGATTTTAATGACATTTTCAGGAATTATTCAAAATGAATTACATTATTTCAGAAATATTTTTTTAAGAAAATCTTTAGAAAACCTTTTTTCTTACATCAGTTAGCGCTCACTTGTTTAATGTTATGACATTTCCAGAAATTTATTTTTGCACCGTTTTTTTTATATTAGTTATACGCTGATCACCTTCGGGAATTTATATCATCATTTTATTTATAAACGAAGATCATCAATTAGCGAAAATCTTCTCTGAATCGTAAAATAAAAAAAAATGCAATAAAACCAAAACTTTATTTAATTTGAAAAGCTTTTAATTGCTTTTATGAATAAGTTAAATTATGGATACTATCTTTGATGAATATTGAATTTTGCAAGAATTGTTTTTATTTTATTCAAATTTTAATTTTAAAATTTTATATTGATTTGTACAGTTGAGGTGATATTTTTATAAAGTAAAACTATATTTAATAATCAAAAATGTAAAAGCTTACTACCATTTAGCGACCCCCCAATATTTTAAAAAGTATCTTGAATTTTTCGTGTGTGTAAAAACGTGTTACATTTTGGAAATACTGACGTCCATACACGATATTATGTGGAAATGATGGCGGTAACTATAATAAATTTAAAGCTAAATACCTAAAATGCAATTAAGCTTTAGCTGATGGAGAATATTTTCTTAAATTTTTAAGATTACATGGTAGCTAAAAAATATATTAAAAGGCGCCCGTTATATTTTTCAATTAATTTTTACAGATATATCCCACGTAAAACATCTAATGAAAAAAAAACAATGGATTTTGGTGATATCTTAAACTAAAAGTAAGCAATATTTATTTCAAATCAGATTAATTAAACATTAAATTAGCTAATATTCCTCAAATAATGTTTCAGAAACGAATATTTAGACTTTAGAAAGATTTTTAATTAAGGGAATTACATTGTGTTGACGGGTGGGACTATTTTTAGCAATTTCAAAATAAAAATGCTTCCAGGCAATTTAAATCAGTTTAGAAATACAGGGGAAGTATTGTGATAATTGGAAATATTGAATTTAATATATTAGCTTCAAACTTAAAACTAAAATATAAAGCTTCAAAAAAGTTTTTAATTTAAAAAAATTAATTTTAAACATTAGGTATCTCATTTCTTTGGAGGTACGTACACACACACGAAAGCATATATACACACACACACACATACATATATATATATATATATGCAACTTTTTTTATTTATACAGGCACATATTCACACTCATATATATATATATATATATATATATATATATATATATATATATATAATTAACGACGCTTACATTTAGAATACGAATAATTTGAAATTATTCAGACGAAGAGTGGGGAAAGAGAGCTTAGAGAATTTGACACTCATAGGGGAAATAATGTTTGGTTTGGTTTGGTCTATTTTGATTTATGGCATATGAACCTCAATTGGTCATTTAATGCCGACAACAATTTTTAATGCTGGTAATATTTTGTTTTGTCAAAAATCTGTTTCTGCTAATATTTTTCCTTCAAAATTGTATTGCTGGTAATATTTTTTTCAAAAAAGTATTGCTGGTAATAGTTAGCTATTTGCCCATAACTGGGATCTTAACAGGTGCTACCACCCCGGGTCAGGGTGGACCTGGAAACACCAGCAATTAAGAGGTGATTCCACGCTCCTCAAAACTTCCTGATTAGAGGCCTTGCTGCTGGACGTAGTTTAAGGTTTTATCCAGGACGCGGATGTTGTTTATCGTCATACCCAGGACGCGGATGTAGTTTAACATCTTACCCAGGACGACACAGGGCATATTGAATGCGAAAATAAAACAGCGAAAAACTTACCTAACTGCATAAATGGATCGCAGAAGGACTGTGAAGGATTATGAAAAAAACTTATGTACTACAAAGAATGGCCATTTTTGAGGAGCCATGATCAACATCTTCCCGAAAGAACAAAAAAAAAGAAGAAGAAGAAGAAGAAGAAGAAGAAGAAGAAGAAGAAGATGATGATGATGAAAGCAAATTGATGCAAAATTCTTAAGTGATTTCAATCGTTTAGGAATATTGCATCAATCTGCACGCACAGACAATAAATAGTTAACACTTCCGCTGCTAACTACGGAGATCTTCGTTTTTCTTATCTTGCTCCAGCTGGCTAAGTACGGAAACCTACGTTTTTTGCATACCGCTAGTATGAGTGTCCCGTTGCGCCATCTATCGTAAAATACGGGAAATTCTAACTGTTCTATCATGCAAATTATTAGTCAGCCTCGATTTTTCTCTACGTCATGGTAGTTTCGTATCTAATTTGAAAATATTCCAGACGAAAATGCAGTAGCATGACGATGACTCTGAAAATGGCTGGCCGGATGGGGGCGGCACTGGGCAAATGAGTAGCAGTGAAAGTGTTAAGTTATTTTTTATTTTTATTTTTTTAAGCATATCACCCCAGGCAAGGCGTGAATGCCACTAGCACGCAAGGGACTGCAGACAGTGAGAGCAGGAGTAAAGAGGGGTGTTTGAAGAAAGGACACAGAGACGGACGGGGATCAAGATCAAGACATCAGATGTCGATTGACATTATATTTGAATATTTGAAGATTATAACTATCAGGGAAGCAAGTAGGAGGAAGGGAATTCCACTGTCAGGAAGTGCTAGAGAAGAAGCTGTTGGAGTAGAAGAGATGGCTACATTTAGCCGTTTCGACAGTGAAAGGGTGGTACCGAGATGCTAAACTAGTAGCACTCTTAAATTAATGCAGTTTGGGAACCAGTGAAAGATTTCAAAGCAATTTCCATTGTGTATCTATCATTGTGCAAACATGAAATTGGGAATGTTTACATTAGTTATATACTAATGTGTGCGTGTATATATATATATATATATATATATATATATATATATATATATATATATATATATATATATATATATATATATATATATATATATATATATATATTTGTGTGTTTAGGCAGCAATCCTTCTTTCATGCATATTTCATTGAATACGACAGAAAACGTGGTTTTATTTAGTTTTTTATTCAATTTCTCACCCGATCTAATATTATCTTTTCTTTTCGGATGATAAATTATATAAAAACTGTCCGAATCTTCTTTTTATCCGAGCGCTTTCGGCAATACATTTAGCCATTTTCAAGGATACGTAATTGGAAAACGAGTTCAAAACCCGGCCTCGTCTGTAGCGTTTAATATTTTAACTGTTAAATTAGAAATAGTTTGTTGTATGTATGTTTTATAAAATATATGTATGTTTTATAAAACGTATGTCTGTTTTATTAAAGTACACACACACACACACACACACACACACACACACACACACACACACACACACACACATATATATATATATATATATATATATATATATATATATATATATATACTAGCACCTTTACACCGGGAAGACATGAAGATTGCAGATGTGATTACATAGACTCACAAAGTAGGAGGGACGCTTAAATTTTAAATTTAATATTTCTTTTTAAAATTATGTGTTTAAATAGTCAAAAATTAAATTTGAAATTTCAGTCTCCTTCATAAACGTGTGTGATCATATTAACGCCGACAGCAATTTAGTACGATGACGTCCTAATGGACGAAACGCGTCGCACGAAAGATTTGTCCATCTTGTCATGCATTTTCCTAGAATTGTTCCGAGATATAAAAAAAATTAAATCGTTTTCCCTTACATAAGTATATATATATATATATATATATATATATATATATATATATATATTAAAAAGAAATGAGGTACCGCAATCTTTTTTGGTTGTAATGTGGGTTTTTAAAAAAAATATTATTATTTATTTTTCATAGTTTTACATAGTTTTACAACACGTGTTTCTGGTCTTACGACCGTCTTCAGGTAAAGGGTGGAGATTTCCACATATTATTAAAAATAATTATTAAAAATAATTAATTTTTTTTCCTTTATGTTTTTCAATGTTACATCTTCTCTATATGAGACATTCTCTGTTTTTGTGTTGGTCATTCCAATGTCTTTCTTTAAATGGTAGTGAAGAGTTCTGAGCGAAGGGTCATAAAACTATTAAGGTTTGTATTGAGAAGTGATGAATCGGACCCTTATATATATATATATATATATATATATATATATATATATATATATATATATATATATATATATATATATATATATATGAAATGTCACCCAAATACCTATTTTACACATTTTCTTCTTTTTTTTAATCTAACGGTTATCGATGCGAAAAACGTAATTGGAAAACGAGTTCAAAACCGGCCTCGTCTGTAGCGTTTACTTACGGACTGGAAGTAAGGTCATTCAATAGGTGATCATATAACATTCTAAGAGTTTAAATTGCAACGTTAGCTGGATATTCTAGCTTTGGATTTCAGCTAGTGTAAAAAAACAAAAAAAAACAACAAAAAACAGACTACTCATCAGTTGAAAATACAAAAGGAAAGGCACTCAACTGTCCTTTCTAAGATGTCCTGGTAATTCATAGGTAATAAATAATTATCAATAAAAAGGTATGGTTACCTACACCTTGAATGATATCGCATTTAAAAAACAGAAACAACAACAAAAATAAAACAGGCTACGATATCACATAGCATACTCTTCACAAAAAATAGCCTAAAAGGTTCGTATAGCGTTGACTTAGACCCTCCTATTAGATGAAATAAGAGTATCAGGTTTTCAGGGTAACAGGTGAGACTTTACTTCTCCTAAGTAGATTCCAGTAGTATATTTTAATCTTTTTAACTTCTATCATTTGAATTTATTTTCTAGTTATACTTGCCTGTATAGGTAAAAATTCACATACGCTTGCCCGCATTGATTGCTGTTTATGGAATTTGGACTCTTGGAATGAAGAAGGTTCCTGTAATATATTTCTTTTGAAGAGATCCATGAAAATCCCAAGATTCTTCACAAATGGAAATGCATTATTATATTTTCAGTCGATTTCCTGCAAGCTTTAGGCAAAGTGAATTATGACATCTACAAATGGATTCTAGGAAGACAGCAGCTCGGAACACATCATTTCATGTGCGCGTGGGTAACGTAGCCTTTCCAAATTGCAAGAGAGGATGTATGGCGAGCTGCTGAAAAGTCCTCGGCCTGGTTCATGTCTCAAAAGAAACAACGTGCGAAATGTCGTGGATCGGGGGGGGGATTTTATTCTAGTTCCACGTGCCATGCCTCTTTCGCATGTCTCAGTTATTTCCTTTTAACTCGACTCTCAAAATTTCGGTTCACCACTGCTGTAGCCTTGTATTGAACTCACAACTCTTTGGGTCTAGTCATTGGATCTAACCAACGTCTTTATCCAGAAGAGGCACGGCACATGGAACTAGAACATTCTACCCCGGTGAACGACATAGAGGGTTCGGTTTGAAATTCCGATCACCTGAAAAAGCCGGAGCGTACAACGGCCGAAACGTTGTGAATATGATAATGAAGATGAGGATAACAGTCCGAATGATGTAAATAATGCAAGTAAGTATTTAAGACATTTTTTTATGTTTATAGGTTCTTTTTATAGATACAAATATTTAAGTAAGTGCTCTGTTTATAATAAACAGTATTAATAACATTTACCGGCCTGAATGTTCGAGAAATTTTCATAGAAAATATGCGTCCTCCGGCAGGAATCGAACCTGTATCCTATACGGAACCGTTCTATAGCCTGACGTGCCTTAACCGATTGGGCCACAGAGGAGCGTTCGGTTAGCAAGGTCGATTTTACTGTTTTTAAACACAATTCTCCATGATTTTCTTTCATTCATTCATATCTGCTCAACGCGTATCCAAATGTAAACAAATGACGTCATACATTATGAAATGCACAAAGTCCGACAATTATTTTTTAAGACCTTTTTTAAGTTTATACGTTCTTTTTATAGATACAACTATTTAAGCAAGTGCTCTGTTTTATAATAAACAGTATTAATAACATTTACTGGGCTGAATGTCCGAGAAAGTTTCATAGAAAATATGCGTCCTCCGACAGGAATGCAAATCGAACGCTCCTTGGCCAAATCGGTTAAAGGCAGGTCAGGCTATATGAAGGTTCCATGTATGATACAGGTTCGATCCCTGTCGGAGGACGCATATTTTCTATGAAGATTAATGCCCCCGTAGACTGTGAATTATAAAATATTTCTTTTAAAAGATTTTTTCCAGGCACGTAAAGTTCAATGTTACCGCATTTTCCAGCATTGATATGTTTATTTTTTATTTTATACAGTACAAATTACAGAACCGAATTCACATTATCACTGTTTCATGATACAGGCTTATTAATCAGTCATGGCTCATCATACAAACTATATTTAACTATATCTGGCTGCACATCTATATTTTATTTCTATCTATCTATCTATCTATCTATCTATCTATCTATCTATCTATCTATCTATCTTGCAGGCTGGCTTGCTATCTATGTAGCTATCTGACAGATTGGCTGGGTATCTATCTATCTATCTATCTATCTATCTATCTATCTATCTATCTATCTATCTATCTATCTATCTATCTATCTGGCGGGCTGGCTGGCTGGCTGGTTATCTATCTATCTATCTATCTATCTATCTATCTATCTATCTATCTATCTGGCAGACTATCTATCTATCTGACAGACTATCTATCTATCTATCTATCTATCTATCTATATATCTATCTATCTATCTATCTATCTATCTATCTATCTATCTATCTATCTTGCAGGCTGGCTTGCTATCTATGTAGCTATCTGACAGACTGGCTGGGTATCTATCTATCTATCTATCTATCTATCTATCTATCTATCTATCTATCTATCTATCTATCTTGCAGGCTGGCTTGCTATCTATGTAGCTATCTGACAGACTGGCTGGGTATCTATCTATCTATCTATCTATCTATCTATCTATCTATCTATCTATCTATCTTGCAGGCTGGCTTGCTATCTATGTAGCTATCTGTCAGACTGGCTGGGTATCTATCTATCTATCTATCTATCTATCTATCTATCTATCTATCTATCTATCTATCTGGCGGGCTGGCTGGCTGGCTGGTTATCTATTTATCTATCTATCTATCTATCTATCTGGCAGACTATCTATCTATCTGGCAGACTATCTATCTATCTATCTATCTATCTATCTATCTATCTATCTATCTATCTATCTGGCAGGCTGACAGGCAATTTATGAAGCTATCTGGCAGACTGGCTGGGTATCTATCTATCTATCTATCTATCTATCTATCTATCTATCTATCTATCTATCTATCTATCTGGCAGGCTGACAGGCAATTTATGTAGCTATCTGGCAGACTGGCTGGGTATCTATCTATCTATCTATCTATCTATCTATCTATCTATCTATCTATCTATCTATCTATCTATCTTGCAGGCTGGCTTGCTATCTATGTATCTATCTGACAGACTGGCTGGGTATCTATCTATCTATCTATCTATCTATCTATCTATCTATCTATCTATCTATCTATCTATCTATCTGGCGGGCTGGCTGGTTATCTATCTATCTATCTATCTATCTATCTATCTATCTATCTATCTATCTATCTATCTATCTGGCAGACTATCTATCTATCTATCTGGCAGACTATCTATCTATCTATCTATCTATCTATCTATCTATCTATTTATCTATCTATCTGGCAGGCTGACAGGCAATTTATGTAGCTATCTGGCAGACTGGCTGGGTATCTATCTATCTATCTATCTATCTATCTATCTCCTCTGGTAATATCTATTTTTCTCTCACTATATATTTATACCTATTTTTGCTTATTGATATCTCTCTATGGATAATGATTAAATTGCTTTCCTTTTGGTTGTGCTGTTTATACGACAACAGTGTCTATCCTTTTGCGGCATGTTTCGTTCTGCTCTGTATGGAATTATTATTATTATTATTATTATTATTATTATTATTATTATTATTATTATTATATAACGACATTTACATTTTGCAAGACATCTTATGTTATATGATTACATATTGAATGACCTGACTTTCAAAATATTTTTCTCCTATCTCTCAAGTGATATCAAAAAAGGAAATATGATTATCGAAGCCGGCGAAAAGATGCCAGCAAATATTGCCCTGTGTACGGAGTTGATATTTTGACACGGCCATTCTAAATGGAAGGAAAATGGCGAAATACTTGAATTGCCCTTCTCAACGCAAGCCTAAAGATATTAAACGAATTGCGTATGGAACGCGAGAGACGTTCTTAAAACGTTTGGCCAAGTAACGTCTATTGACGCATCGAATCAGCCGTGTGTTTATATAAGTTGTTAATTTTGTCATAACTGCAAACGTCTTATAGCTTCTTTAGCTTTTTGTGTTGCTGTGCTTATCTAAGTCACTCAAACAAGAGGGTTTTTTTCCGAATGTATTAAAGAGTTTGCGCTGATGTTTTACCGGGAAACTGACACAAGATACAGTTAGTAGATTGTTTATCTTAGCAGATTGTTATTTACATCGTTCCAATCTAAATTCGTGGTAAACTTAAAGGTAATCTTAATATTAGCCGTTTCCGTATAAGGAAAACATTGGGTATTTATTGGCAGTGCAGGCAGTGAAATTTTCGGTTGGAATTTATAAAAAACTTTTTTGAACTGGCTTCGGCAATTGGAGATTCGTCCCCAGCTAAGCTAGTCGAATTCTCTGCCTTCGGGCAGAGAGGAACCCAGACCAATGCCGAAGGGCAGAGTCTAGTCTGGGGTGGTAGACAGCTACCCAGCCCCGTTTTTTACGGGGTCTACGGTGAATTTTTGCCCAATCCTTCGGCCTCGGATACCCTACGTTAAATTCAGCCTTTTTTATACTAGCTGTTATTGCTCTTTCCAGTACTGATGGGAGTTTCCTTCCTAACCTTTTGTTTGAAGTAGAGTGGAATATCAACATTTGGATTATCTGATTGTTTTCTTTTAAAAGTTACATGTGCTATCCATATTAGTTTCTGCTTTTGCTGAACGTCCTCCAGGGATGTGCTTTCTGATATTTGGTACAATTCTATGGTTGTGATTGTGTAGCGCCAGTTCACAAGTTTCGGAAAATTATAGTCTTCAGTCAGACCTACCAGCTTTCTGTGCTCGAAGCCACTTTTAATTACTGCCCTGGGACAGTGTCAATAGATAGTTGACAGTTTAGATATTTCTGAACGATTTTGTCCACATGCATGACATCCGTATAGAAGTCTTCATTGTGCCATGCAAAGTTAGTAAAATATTTGTTGCATAGTGACATAGACATAGGAACTAGGCTAATTACCGTGCTTTATAAACTGTGAGTTTGTCAATAGAAAACCTTACTGTTTCCTGTAAGATGCACACACTGCAGTTCAAAAGTTTCAGGTGACCCTTGGTAATTTCTAAAATTAGCCCCAAAAGTAGAGAAAATTATGGTTTTAAAAAAGTGAGACAGGATTTTTTTATTCAAAATTATATTATGACAAAAATAAAAAGCTCAGTGGAAAAAGAAGTTGGTTAGATCCAGTGACTAAACCCTAAGAGTTGTGAGTTCAATATCAGGCCACAGCAGTGGTGAACCAAAACTTGGAGAGTTTAGTTAAAAAGATATAACTGAGACATCCAGAAGAGACGGGGCACGTGGAACTAGAACAATCAATCCCGGTAGACGAAATAAAAGGTTCGGTTCTAAATTCCAATCAGCTAGATGAGGATAACATTTTGCTCTCGTCGAAATATCCTCCTTTAGTCTTGATTACTGCAGCACAATTTTTTGGCATTCATTGCAAAAGTTTCTCAAAGTATAAGTTTGATAATTGATTCCATTCTTTTTTCAATGATTCAAGAGCATTTTTCATTTTTTTTTTCTCTTCTGTCAAGATCGTGCTATACTCATTCTGGGGGTGGCGTCAAACTTTTGAACTGCCGTGTATGTAAATTAAAAAAAAACTTTTAATAGAAAGACTCAAAAAGCTACGCCTCCAAGTGATTATAATTGAGTTTCATTTTCTTTATTTTATTATGCAGGGTTCTATGGGCACCTCGGCGTGGCGTAATGCTTAACAAGCTTGTCTCGTTAGAACAGTTACGATTAGGTAGAGATTTGAGAACGGCATCGGAAAATACTGTGTTGGAGAGGGGCACCATAACCTGATGGATAATCTCGGCGACCTCTTTTTGCTTAGCTATGAATATGTTAAAGCCACAGAAACAGAATGCAGAAGGCCTGTCACCAGATCTGGACTAAGGCAACCCCCGATAAGAGCCAACATGGTTGATATGATGATAACCTCTACATCTGCTATTGGTGTGAGATGGCTGCTAAAGGGTATTGAAAAACATATCACCTGTGTTCGAATGTTAGCATACAAAAAAAAATCGATAGCTGCATTCGTCACAAGTGGGAAAAATTTAAATTTGCATGGCCCTTTACTCCAATTGGCTCATTCGCTTGCTTAAACTCAACGTTGATTCTGATTCCGTAGAACTGGATTGGGTGTGAAAAAGTATTTGTTGTTAACATTCTTTTTTCATTCGGTTTTTCCAGTTACGAGTCCTTTTTTAAAGCTGATCGTTTTATGTTCATTTTGTTTAGTTCTTTTTTCGTAACAGATTTAATGTTTAGTATAGAGCTTAGAAAGAATTCGCAGTGTGAGATAGGCAAGAAGTAAGGCATGTAGCAACATCAGCACGGCAAAGGGCACTCCTTTAAAGGCAAGGAAGGGCAAAAATATTTTAAGTCAAGTGATAGCGATTGCTGTATGAGTCGTACGAATTTTGAATCAAGGACGGGCAACGCCGGGCCATGCTGCTAGTATATATCTAATATTTTTTTATTATAATAGGTTATAATAAAAACATTTTACATCGGTACACAAAATCTTTTATGTTTCAATATTATGATTGTTCTTCGTCAGGCGATGGTAGATAACTTGTCATAAAAAATGATTTATTTGGGAAATTTAAAAACAAATCGTTAACTCTTTTCGGAAGTTGAAGGTGGATAGCACAACACCAGAATTAAAGATATACATGTAGATATGTCAAGATTAACCAATTAAAAGTATTCGTTATATATCCACCCAAATTCTAATCACCTTCCATCCATAATCAAAAACATAACCTCCTCCATAGAATATAGAATTAGTAATAACTCTTCTAGTGGAGACGTATTTTATAAATATAGCAAATTTTACAACACTTAAAACAATAGTGGCTATGACATTAAATATATTAAACGTAACTGTGATAGTAAGAACACAATAGAAACAGAAAAAATCATTTAGTACCCCACCATTTAACTAAATGATTAATACTAAGTTAGGGCAGAAGATTCTCAATTTAATTGAGAAATACTTCCCCCCAGAAATAATCCTCTTAGTAAGATCTGTAATAAAAATACAATTAAATTATTCTATAGATGTACAGATAATCTTGAAAAAAATTATTAAAAAACACAATAATAAAATTTCAAATCAACACTTAAGCCTAATAATAATCGCCATTCGAAAGCAGCAAACAATAATGATACACAATTGTGTAATTAAAGAAATCTTAATGATTGTCCATTTCAAATTTGTTTACTTAAGTACTATTTCATAAAGAGAAAATCCAACAGATAAAAATTTTATATCGGTAGTACCAAAAATTCCTTTAAATCTAAGAAACGCTGATAAATATTGATCAGGCTAACCGAAAACCTAGATAAATATTTTGTTTATTGTACATTAATTTTTTGTGAATTTTTTGAAAAACTTACAACATTTTTACTTTTGCTTATAAATACGTGTTGGAAAATAAAATATTTACATTAGCATTGATGAATTCCATTCTAGGACGAAACGCGACGGCTAAGATACGTTTACTTTTTGTCTTTATCCATATTGTCCTTTCAGAGATATATTTTTAGTTAGATTTGAAATTTTGCACATACGCCCACATAAATATCTATCTATCTATCTATCTATCTATCTATCTATCTATCTATCTATCTATCTATCTATCTAGATAGATAGATAGATAGATAGATAGAGAGTGAGAAAGAGAGGTAGAGGGATAAGTGTTGACTGATAATAGACTGTAGAATAATATCCTAACGAAAGAGTAGATAATAAGACAAAATGGAAATTTTTTTCCAGCTACGCATTTCGCTTATTATAGTAAGCGTCCATTGACTTGGAGCAAGAGATAAACCCGTGTGCGGGAAAAATGTATCCGAATATTGCAACCAGAGAGTTATTATTTTTTGTACTGAAGCCACTAATGTCTGATGTATTTCAGATTTAGCCCATTTCAAGCACATATTTGATTAAGGGACCAGCTCGAAGCAGACGAAATCGTTGGACAGAATCTTCAGGATGACAGGAAACTGAAAGAAATTCTAGACAAAGTATTAAAGGAAAGCAAGAAAAATGGACTATTACCTATAACAATTATAACGCATGGCTGTCATAAGGATTTAATCCCAACATGTAAGCTACATACGGAGGATGAAAAATAGGTACAGAATCTCTGAGTAGTGTAGTTACTGATGGCATAAAATTAAACGCAAGACTCCTTAAATGCATACAAATAGGGAAAGTTGTCTTCCAGAAACTAAGCAAAGTATTAAGACATAGGAAAATGTGCTTCGTAAAACAAAACAATATTAAACCGCTCTATAATATATAATATCTTATTTGACAGTGGATTCTGCATGTTTTATTCAAAGAGGAAGAAAAGATCTGATATGACGGAAATATGGATACTGCTGATGAAGGCTGAGAATGTTAGGGGAAAAAACTTGTCAGCAACGAGGACGTTTTAAGAAGGATAAGAAATACGAAGTAAATTATAAACATAAAATCAGAAAGAATCAGTTGACATAACTGTGGGTCATGTAATGAAAAAAGAAGGTCTGGTGAATCTAAAACTCACAAGAATTACAGAAGGCATAAAAAGCATATGAAACAACGAATACATAACATAATATTTTTTTGTGGATGCTTGGAAGAGTATGGACAGAAATGTTTGGTACAAGGTCAAAATAATGCACAAAAAGAAATAAAAGTGGAAAATCATGATCGGCCGTATTCTCTCTCTCTCACTCTCTGTCCGTCTGTCTGTCTGTCTGTCTGTCTGTCTGTCTCTCTCTCTCTCTCTCTCTCTCTCTCTATATATATATATATATATATATATATATATAATGAAAGCGGAGTCCTTAGAAATCCATTTAATTTATAATTTATTTCATGGGATCAGGCCTCCATCTATTCAGACCAAAATTTTGCAAAAATAATAAATGGAGTGTAAATTTATCCAGATACAAAAAGGTGGAAGAGAGAGAAAAGAGAAAAGGAAAGAATTTTAAAAATAAAAGGGGAAAGACAGACATTTCAAAATTAGATATTTTCATATATAATAATCTTTGTAATTTTATGTATTTAGTTACTAAAAAATGATAGTTTACTGATCTCTTTAACAGTTTAATCAAAGTTTTATACTAATGTTTTTTTCTTTTTTTACTTTGATGTAATCTTTTTCTAATAGTAATATTTTATTATTATTATTATTATTATTAATATTTTCTTTGATATCTGCCGTTTACACATTTCTTTCCGGGTCCCGCCCAGAGACCTAAGGTTAGAAATGGTATCATTACACTTTCCACTGCAAAAAAAAAAAAAAAAATTATTACATAGATAAAGCCCTTCGTAAAGTGTGGGCTGTACTTGTCAGAATAATATTTTGTATGTCTTTTAGGTATGGACTTCCAGGGATTCCTTCAATTAGTCTACTGGAATCTTTTCCAACCAATCCTAAGGCTCCAACTACAATAGGGATTGTTGATGTTCCCATGTCCCACATTTTTGAGATTCCTATTTCAAGGTCTTTGTATTTTGACAGCTTTTCGAATATCTTCAAAGATACATTGCAGTCTGCAGGGACTGCCATATCAATAAGGAGTCATTTTTTTTTTTGTGATCTTTAATAACAATGTCTGGGCGGTTGGCTTTGATTGTTCTGTCAGTGTGTATTGTGTAGTCCCATAGAACTGTAACAGGTCCTATCTCCGTAACCGGGTCTGGGTGGTGTTCATACCAGTTTCTTTCAGTTTCCTTCCCGTAGTAGTTGCAAATTACCCAGTGCAGATATTGGCCCACTCTGTCATGCCGGTTTTTATATTCAGTGGGTGCCAATAACGTGCAACCTGATACAAGATGATCAATGGTTTCTGGATATTTATCACAGAATCTGCATTTTGGTCTAACAGCGTATTTTAGTATATGTGCTTGATAATTCCTAGTTAACAAGCATTGGTCCTGTGCAGCAAGGATAAAACCTTCAGTTTCAGCTTTCAACCCTGCACGACGTAGCCACTGATATTATTATTATTATTATTATTATTATTATTACAATCATAATTTTTTTTCGGAATGGTAACAGTTATAATGCGATGATGATATCCTGCTACATGACATAATTAGACACCTCAATATATCTTTTTGAATATAATCACTCATTTTTACTTGTCATGACTTGGGAAGAGGAAGTATATTCTATGTCAACCTGTCGACTACTTTACACTTTTATTTCCCTCACTTACTCTCTTTCCCTCCTCCTGTCTATCTCTCTTTCTCTTCACACCATAAAAAAAAACAAAAAAAAACAAAACAAAAATAAACTTATTTTGAAATCGCTGCCTGTCCCCTCTTATTCTTAAAAATCTTTCCTTTTCTGTTTTCCCTCTCTTCCATCCTTTTTTTGTGTCTGGATAAATTTAAACTCCATTTATATTTTTTGTAAAATTTAGGTCTGAAGAGATGGGCACCTGACCCCATGAAATAAATTATCACCTAAATAAATTTCTAAGGACTCTTGTTTCATTATTATATTTGTTCTGTTATTACATTGAGCTCTCTTTGGATTTATATCCTCCTATATATATTCAATGTGTGTGTGTAAAATTTCAGATATAAGTAAAATATAAAAGGACAATATGAATAAAGACTAAAGGAAAATTTATCTTAGTCAGAGCGCTCCGTTCTCTGATGGACTTCATCAAGAAAAATGTAATGATTTTTATTTTTTTGGCAACGTGATAATAAACAAAATTAAAAATGACGTTAATTTTGCAAAATTTAACAACGTTCATGAATATAGATCAAGATAACTAAAATGTCTAAGTGAATTATGGCGGATGCTAAGGGACATAATTCAGTGTCAAATGAACAAAAGTGAGTAAATGATGTTGCTGAATTCTCAGCTTGGGATTAATTTATGTATTGTATATTTTAAATACTATAATGCTATATATTTAACAGTTTTATTTGAATTTTTTGCCTAGAGATTTCAGTTATCCTGATGTATATTTATGAGCATACATAAATGTAAAAATTTTGAAACACTAATATATATATATATACATATATATATATATATATATATATATATATATATATATATATATAACAAGAACTTTCTTTACAGGACAAAGGGTGTGTAACAACTGTCCAGATGTTTTAGGTTTCCGAGAGCTTTCGGCTATACCTTTAGCCATTATCAAGGATGATTCGATTTTTCAGCTTAATTGAGTGTGTGCATTATGTGTATGTCTTAGTGTGTAATAGGGATGTTTTTAATTTCCGAATACGGTTAGCCCATTGTGGCTTTGTTCGTAGTTAATAGTGTTAAGATTTGGCTTATTCTTTTATTCTATTATTCTTTTTATTCTTATTCTTTTATTCTATTATTAATGCCTCCATTATTTTAAATCTTTTTTTGAAGATAGAAGCAGTTAATATATTTGTGTTTTCTACTAATATGTTCATAATGGAGTCTGGTAAATTTGTGTGCGCGTTTAAATGCGTTCTAATAGAGCTGTGGTCAGATAGGTGTAACGTAAGACGTCTGGACTAGCACACACACACACACACACACACATACATACATATATATATATATATATATATATATATATATATATATATATATATATATTCATATTCCCTCGTCATTAAAGAGATATACTTAAAATCTAAAAATTTGGAAAAACTAAAGTCATTTTTACTTTTGTTTACAAGTGTTGCAAAATGAAAGGCTTACAACTTAAAAAATATATCAGAGGAAGAAACACGTTGGCTAAGATAAGTATTCCATTTGTCTTTATTCCTGGAAATATATATACCACTTAGACATTGAAATAAAAGGACAATGCAGTATAAGAGCTCGAGGAGAAAAAAACAGAGATCTACTCAGAGTAGGCTTATTTAAAATCCAACTGACATCAACAACGCTAATATATATATATATGACGATTGCACTAGCATGAAACAGACTGTCTCCTTTAAGTGCTGATTTTCCTGTCCACTTTTATATTTACACACGCTCTATCTTGATATTCGATATTGAGCACTTTACCCCATAAATATAGCACACTTTAAGACTATATTTCTGCATATATATATATATATATATATATATATATATATATATATATATATATATATATATATGTGTGTGTGTGTGTGTGTGTGTGTGTGTGTGCTATCAAGCAAACAAGCAAACCTTCTTTTGTTTGGATGGGAAGATTTATAATCCACCAAAGTGCTCTAATATATATATATATATATATATATATATATATATATATATATATATATATATATATATATATATATATATATATATATATATATATATATATAATTTACATATTTTAGACGTACTCCAAATCTTCCTCTGTTGGCCGAAGGGTGCTTTGGTTAAAAATCATCACTAAACAATATTTATTTAAAACAATTTATGCCTTCTGTGGTAGTAAATTGTCATATATATATATATATATATATATATATATATATATATATATATATATATATATATATATATATAAAGCAATCAAACAGAGTGACAATTTCTGGTTTTTGGCCGTCAGATTTGATAAAGTAATTTAATTTGTTGGCTCCTGTATCCTCAGAGATGGCGATGCATTTTTCTTACACTTAGAACATGCCGAAAGCGACAGACGGCGAAGCGTGTCGTTTATACATTTTACGCTTCGTCTCATCTATGTATGTATGTATGTATGTATGTATGTATGTATGTATGTATGTATCTATCTATCTATCTATCTATCTATCTAATTTTATTCATATCTATCTATCTATCTAATTTTATTCATATCTATCTATCTATCTATCTATCTATCTATCTATCATTGTCTATTAATATCTATCTATCATTGTCTATCAATATCTATCTATCTATCATTGTCTATTAATATCTATCTATCATTGTCTATCAATATCTATCTATCTATCATTGTCTATTAATATCTATCTATCATTGTCTATTAATATCTATCTATCTATCATTGTCTATTAATATCTATCTATCATTGTCTATTAATATCTATCTATCATTGTCTCTTAATATCTATCTATCTAACTAATCATCTATCATTGTCTATTAATATCTATCTATCTATTTATCTATCTAATTCTATTCATATCTATCTATCTATCTATCTATCTATCATTGTCTATTAATATCTATCGATCTATCTATCTATCTATCTAATTCTATTCATATCTATCTATCTATCTAATTCTATTCATATATATCTATCTATCTATATGTGTGTGTGTGTGTGTGTGATGTGTGCTAAACGAGTGACAGATAAATGTGGTGGTAGAAAAGATGGTGACACTTAAAGAGTATTAATAGTTGTTTTCTTATTGATGTTTCTTTGGGAATTGTGTCGACTGAAAATCAAATTTTCCCATACCTATTGTAGCTTAGTGAGAAGCAATGCTATGAAATCGTAGCTTCTAGATAATAAACGTCTCAACGCCTAGGTATCCCCCGCATTCTATACAAATAAATATTAATTTCTTTACACATGAATCCCAGATCGCCATTCAGTATCAGTATATTATCTAACCTTGCTACGTCAATAGCAATGTGATATGAGTGAGAACGTAAACGAATATCACATTCGTTACCCAACGGTAACAAAAACAAAACAGTTACTACATTTTTGATCAGCATTAAACAGTATCTGTCTATATTTCTGAGATGAGGTATTATTATTATTCCGACTATTGTCCTCATCTTTCTCGTCATATTTATTAGGACGTTTCGGCCGTTTTATGCTTCGGCCTTCTTCAGGTGTCGAACTGAATCCTTAATTTCGCTCACTGCGGTAAACTGTTTTAGTTTCACGAACCATGTTTTATGGATGTCAGTTATTTCCTGTTAATTCCCCTCTCCAAGTTCTCCACTGCCTTAACCGGGTACTGAACTCACACTCTTTGGGACCTGTCACTGGATCTAACTAACGCCTTCTACTGTGCCATGTGTCCTTGAGATAAAGCACAATTTGCCCGTATATCACTTGTAATGATCAGGAATATTTTTAAAATTATAGACAATATTCTGAATTGTAAGTAAACGAGAATTGATTGAAAAAAGTATGAAATTACCTCACCTTCTCTACCAGAGGACTTCTTTTAATGGCCGTTAGTTTGAATAAAGCCATGTACAATCAAAGGGCATAAAACCTTTTGTTATATAGGAATACAGTTTCGTTGCCGACACTTGAGTTTGAACATAGATCACCAGTGAGCAAACAGAGGCGGTCCCATTATTTAATTAAGTGGATCACGTGTCCATGGTAGAAACGTATAAGCAGGTAGCAATGTGAAGTCTAACGATCGCCATTTCTATTCTATCCTCTATTACTATTTGAATCACCCTTTCTAGTCTTCACTCTAGTAACTATACTATTTCTATATTCGGATCACTATACGGTGGTTATTTGAGCGAGTATTATCGAGCAAGTACTATTAGTGCGAGTGATATTCGAAGGCGTCTGACACCAGTATTGTTCAACGGCGTTACTATAGTTTGTATCTGCGATTACAAAGTCTCTAGTATAACGAACATTATGAAAATGACAGCAACCGAATACTCATTCGAATATGCATTCGTTGGCATTACAAAAGTGGCAATGAATGTTCGTTGACATCACAAAATCTTTCTATCGTTATCCACAAGATGCCGTAGTGAAAAGACGTATGTCGTTCCACTGCGAGTGGATTTCTTAGTTCACCTATCCCATTGCTTACTATACAACTATTATGTCGTCAGTCACTTTCTCACACATAGTAGAAAATTATTAATTCGAAGAATGAATCAAAATCAATTCTATTCGTAAATATATTTAATATATTTCGACCGGTTAACGTTTTGAAAATATTTTAAAACAATAGACAACAATTTAAAAATATAATACCAACTCAGTTAGATTCTTTCTTTCTTTTTATGTTCCATGTCCTTTCAGGACGTGGGAGATCATGGCTCTCCGCCTCCCTCTATCCCTTGCAGTTCTCAACAAGTTCCTTCCTCCTCCTTTCTTCCCCAGACCACGTTCTGACATTCACTTGCCCGCCAGGTATGTCACGCGTTGTTTTCCCTTTTCTCTCTTTCCCTCTATTCGACCAGTGACTATCAGATTCTCCAGGCTCCCACTTCCGCATTATGTGTCTCAGAAACTACAGCTGCCTCTTCCTGACGTTAAGCATAGACCTTCTCCTTGATTGCAACCTCTCTAAGACGTCATCCTTGCTCACATTCTTTTTATGTTCCATGACCTTTCAGGACGTGAGAGATCATGGCTCTCTACCTCTTTCTATCCCTTGCACTTCTAAACACGTTCATTCCCTCTGCTACCTCCCCCAGGACACGTTTTCTCATCCACTTGAGTCCGCCAGGTATGTCACGCGTTGTTTTCCTTGTCTCTCTTTCCCTCTATTCGACCCGTGAGTATCAGATTCTCCAGGCACCCACTTCCTCATTATGTGTCCCAGAAACTTCAGCTGTCTATTTATGACGTTAAGTATAGACCTTCTCCTTGATTACAACCTCTCTAAGACGTCATCGTTTGGTCCATGATATGCTTAGCATCCTTCTGTAGAACCACATCTCCGTCGCCTCGAGTCTCTTCTTCATCTTTGAGAAGATCGGCCAATATTCGCTGCCGTAAAGAAGGACAGATGCCACATAACTGTTCAGTATTGTTTTCTTTGTTACCAAATAAAACCTCCTTGCTCGCAATACTCTGACCCGCGTTTGGAATGTGTCCTTGGCCATCTCAGTACGTCTGCGGGAACTCAGTATCGCACTTACTGTCAAAACGATTCCCAGATTTTTAAAATTCCGCGTCTGATTGATTCTTGTGTTCCCGATCTGCAAACCACATTTCGGGCTCATCCTTTTACTGATGACCATGCGTTCTGTTTTCTTGTAGTTTATACTTAATCCTTTCTACTCTTCGTTGCTACTTTTTCTCTAAAAGTAATTTTAATTAAAATATAATTCAGTTTTCCCCACCAAAAAAAAAAAAATCGAATATCAGTTCTATTAAAAATAACTTTGACAAAAAAAATATCAATTCGAAACTGCAAATTTACTGTTTTTCTTTAAGCATGTCATTGGTACGTGTTTTCTTTTCTAGCGCAAAGGAAAATTAAAATAAAAAAATAAATAATTTTCTTTAGTTTTTCTTCTTTTTACTTTTTTTTAAGACAGTCGCGGGAACATCAACTGAAAAATTCTCTTGCAAATCTAATCAACATCGAGATTACAGAATCCGCACAAAAAGGTCAGATGAAGAACTTCTTTTTCTTCTTGCTTAAATTACGTGTAAGAAAAAAATTGCAAAATTCAGGTTTTTTTTGCCTTCTTGCTTTCTTTCACGATGCTTCCAGAAACAACAGGACATTGAAATCGCGCAGATTAGCTCCCACGATCTCTGAGTGGCGTGCAATTTACAAGAATTATCTTTAGAAATTGGGCCTTTTAATGGAATTTGGTTTAATCTTGGAAAATTAAAAGTTTTTAAAACTTCTACAAGATTTTTGTATGACGCGAAATATTTTTTTTTATTTACAATCAATAGAAGTTTATTAACTGCAGATTTAATCTTCAAAAGTGGGAATTTAAAAAATATATATCAATCAGGACGAAGGAATCTATATAATCCGTAATATCTGCAGTTTGCAATTCAAAGAATCTCAGACCAACAACCGTGAATAAAAGCAAAACAAATATGAGAATTACATGGAGAACACACGTGAAAATAAGTACTTTTTTTTGTAATTGCGTCCCAGAACAATGGATGAAAATAAATGATACACAATGAATAAAACTATAAGGACAAATTCAGAAGACACATTAAATGTAGCCTTCGTGGAGAAGAAGAAAAAAAAAAAGACTGGAAAACACATTAGACGAGAATAATGCGAACGGAATCGTAAACAAAGAATACAATAAAATACTTAAGACAGAAAAAGAACAATGATACACACAGCAAATCCAAACAGGAAGAAGGTTTTCAGTATTTAAATCAAATCCTTTCCGCATAAAGTCGAAGCTGTATGAGAAAATGAACAGAATATGTGCGGCTTTAAGATTTTGGTATCTAGACCAACCTTCCCATCTGAACCAAGAAAATCGGATTTGATAGTCGTAAATAAATATGGAGAACTGCTGGATAGTTGATATAATGCAAAAAAAGCTAAAAATGAAAATAAAAAATAATTGGAAGAACTTACCTATAATATATGTCCCATCTGGAAACGCGCAAGATAATAATAATAATAATAATAATAATAATAATAATAATAATAATAATAATAATAATAATAATAAATAATTGCTGCACAAGACCAATGCTTGTTAACTAGGAATTATCAAGCACATATACTAAAATACTGTGTTAGCCCAAGATGCAGATTCTGTGACAAATATCCAGAAACCATTGATCATCTTATATCAGGTTGCACGATATTGGCATCCACTGAATATAAAAACCGGCATGACAGAGTGGGCCAATATCTGCACTGGAAAATTTGCAACTCCTATGGGAAGGAAACTGGAAGGAATTGGTACGAACACCACCCTGACCCGGTTACGGAGATAGGAGCTTTTACAATTCTATGGGACTACACAATATACACTGACAGAACAATCAAAGCCAACCGCCCAGACATTGTTATTAAAGACCACAAACAAAATAAGTGCCTCCTTATTGACATGGCAGTCCCTGCAGACTGCAATGTGTCTTTGAAGATATTCGAAAAACTGTCAAAATACAAGGACCTTGAAATCGAAATCTCAAAAATGTGGCACATGGGAACATCAACAATTCCTGTTGTAGTTGGAGCCCTTGGACTGGTTGGAAAAGATTCCAGTAGGCTGATTGAAGGGATCCCTGGAAGTCCATGCCTCAAAGAGATACAAAAAATTGTTCTGACAAGTACAGCCCACACTTTACGAAGGGCTTTATCTATGTAATTTTTTTTTTTTTTTTTTTTTTTCAGTGGAAAGTGTCATGATGCCATTTCTAACCTTAGGTCCCTGGGCGGGACCCGGAAAGAAATGTGTAAACGCCAGATATCAAAGGAAATAAAATAATAATAATAATAATAATAATAATAATAATAATAATAATAATAATAATGTGTTAGCCCAAGATGCAGATTCTGTGACAAATATCCAGAAACCATTGATCATCTTGTATCAGGTTGCACGATATTGGCACCCACTGAATATAAAACCCGGCATGACAGAGTGGGCCAATATCTGCACTGGAAATTTTTCAACTCCTATGGGAAGGAAACTGGAAGAAATTGGTACGAACACCACCCTGACCCGGTTACGGAGATAGGACCTGTTACAATTCTATGGGACTACACAATACACACTGACAGAACAATCAAAGCCAACCGCCCAGACATTATTATTAAAGACCACAAACAAAATAAATGCCTCCTTATTGATATGGCAGTCCCTGCAGACTGCAATGTGTCTTTGAAGATATTCGAAAAACTGTCAAAATACAAGGACCTTGAAATAGAAATCTCAAAAATGTGGCACATGGGAACATCAACAATTCCTGTTGTAGTTGGAGCCCTTGGACTGGTTGGAAAAGATTCCAGTAGGCTGATTGAAGGGATCCCTGGAAATCCATGCCTCAAAGAGATACAAAAAATTGTTCTGACAAGTACAGCCCACACTTTACGAAGGGCTTTATCTATGTAATTATTTTTTTTTGCAGTGGAAAGTGTCATGATGCCATTTCTAACCTTAGGTCCCTGGACGGGACCCGGAAAGAAATGTGTAAACGCCAGATATCAAAGGAAATAAAAATAATAATAATTTAATCACCTACTCTACATGGATAACTCAAAATCTTTGACAAAGACAACAATGAGCTAATATCAATATTGTAAAGTCTTTCAGTGACCATATAGGTATGGATTTTGGATAAAATAAATGCGCAAGTAACATTCAAGAAAGGGAGAAACACACTCAATAGATCTAGGTTTTGTCATAAGGATTAGGGAACTGGAACAAGGAGAAGTCTATAGCTACCTAGTGATTAGCTAAGGAGATGGAATACAGCATAACCAAATCAAGGAGAAATAAAAAAAAATACTACGGACGTTGCGCGTCTGGTATTGAATACCGAGTTGAAAAAAATGAAACAGAATATCAGTCATAAACATCTAGGCTATCACTGTGGTGCAATACAGTTCCAACATCCTTAAATTGACCATAGCTGACATTAAGCGAATGGACGCCAAATCGAGAAAGCTTCTAACTTGCCATCGCATGCATCATCCCAAGGCTAATGTTGACCGTTTACACGTGCCCAGATCCGAAGGAGGCAGAGGATTAGTTCAACTAGAACTGTCTTACAAAACTAGAACAATTGGGCTTCAAATATACCTGGAAACTACAGAAGACTGGATGATAATTTGTATCAAAGAACATGAAAGAAATAAGAAACTTTATTCAGTAATAAAGGAAGCCAACAAGTACAAAATATTTCAAGTGTGTGCAGAAATATAAGTAAAACATAATGTATCGTTGAAATTTGAGAGGTGATTTTTTAAAAATATAGCTGATTAAAACTAAACCCTACTAATACCATCTTTTAGGTCAACTCTGTATTTAGTGCATATAGTTAATGGAGTGTAAGTGAAACGCTCTTAACTTTAGCATATTTTAGAAAACAAATGTGACATTTTTTTTTCATTATCATGTTGGAACCATTTTTGTATTTTCTATTTTTACGATGAATCAGTATGTTTTTATGCTGCCCCAAATGTCGAGATTTGTAAAAGTTATTTTCTAATGAGCGTAGAATGTAGAGAATTACTTGAATTTTATATAATTTTAAAATTTTATCCTGAGATTGTTTCTGATACGATGGCGTCGCCTGCTCTCTTCAAATTATTTCAATTTTCTAATTTTTTTCATATGTTAATATAATCCGCACGCTCCAAGAGGTTGTAATCTTAGAGTGGGGTAATTTAGGCAAAATTACCACTTAACTTTGAACAACGAAAGCACTGAGCAAAAAAAAAGATTTTTCACTTAGCAATTGGATATTTTTTGTGAATATTCAAAGGTTAATAGAAAAATGTTTACATTATTTTGTTTTACTCTCTTACAGTTTTCCTATTTCTCCAACTAAAATACAAGCATCAGACAAAAATTAATTTGTAGAAGACATTGTTCCATACCTTAGACATAATGGCGACATGTTATCCGATATTTTCTAGTTACCAACCGGTATTATGAATTCGATTCTTGATATTACTCTTGAGTTAGCCAAAACTAAATTCAAATTACCCTACGATTAACACCTGGCCTCAGTGATTAACGAAAATGGTACATCCAAAAGACGGATATGAAATGTGATAGGTCCTGTCCTGGCATCTCGTCTCCAGTCACTTTCTCATATACGTGATGTGGTTTCCCTTTGTCTTTTCTACAAATATTTCCATGGCAACTGCATGAATTTAAGCATGTTATTAGGTTGGCATCTCGGTCCCACTCTTTTACTGTCGAAACAGTTAAATGTAACCGTCTCTTCTACTCCAACAGCTTCTTCTCTCGCACTTCCCGACAGTGGAACTCCCTTCCTCTTACTTGCTTCCATGATAACTATAATCTTCACAAATTTAAATGTAATGACAATCGATATCTACTGATGCCTTGACCTTGATTCCTGTCCTTCTCTTTAATCTTTCCTCAAGCACTACTCTTTAAACTTATTTTCACTCTCTGTAACCCCTCCCTCTTTAATCTTATTTTCACTCTCTGTAACCACTCCCTCTTTAATCTTACTTTCACTCTCTGTAACCCCTCCCTCTTTAAACATAATTTCACACTCTGTAACCCCCCCTCTTTAATATGACTTTCACTCTCTGTAACCCCTACTTCTTTAATCTTACTTTCACTCTCTGTAACCCCTTCCTCGTTAATCTTACTTTCACTCTCTGTAATCCCTCCCTCTTTAATCTTATTTTCACTCTCTGTAACCCTTCTCTCTTTAATCTTATTTTCACTCTCTGTAACCCCCCCCCCTCTTTAATCTTATTTTCACTCTCTGTAACCCTTCCCTCTTTAATCTTATTTTCACTCTCTGTAACCCCTCCCTCTTTAATCTTATTTTCACTCTCTGTAACCCTTTGCGTACTAGTGCCACTCCCACTTTTTTCTTTTTCATTGAAACTGGCGGGGCATAATTCGATCCTATAATCCAGAAGTGTAGCTAAAATACAAAAATCATTTCCATAGATATGGATAAGATAGAAACGCAACAATTATATATATATATATATATATATATATATATATATATATATATATATATATATATATATATATATAATATTGTAGCGTTTCTGTCTTATCCATATCTATGGAAATGATTATATAATTAAATTAAATAATTAAATTATATAATTATATTAAAAGCATTAGTTCTGTTTCATCGTCAAGCGAATTAATTTATAATTAAATTTGAAGTTTTTAGCTTCGGGTTTTGAAACATGGTAATTCATGTGTAGCGAAAAAAAAAATATTTTAAATCAGTTAATTTATAATATATATATATATATGTGTGTGCACTTGCTACATCATTTGCGTATTATTAGATGAAAATGCATTTTCTACTAGTGCACTTATGTAAAGTATATGATGGGAAAAGTCATATATAAATATAATATATTTCGAGATAAATGAATAGAAATAGGTTACATATCCAGACATATACGCATTTACCGTATTTGACGGCATATAAGGCGCACATTTTTAAGTTAAAATATCTTTTAAAATTCCCCTGTGTCTTATATGCCTTTTGAAGATTCATAATTCGCGATAGTTGGCCGAAATTAGCAACGTGGCAACTAATAGGAGTTGCCAGGTAGCTACTTTAAACATGAAGGAGCAATGGAACACGTGTATGGCAATGCTTACACTTACAGGAAGAATAAAAAGACCTAAGATTGCAAAATTCTGCGAAGGAGTGAAGCAAGCTTAGGATAACATTAGACTAGAAATTGTGAAATCTTTTAAAAACTATGGCATTAGCAATGCTCTCAATGGAACAGAAGATGACGCATTATTTAACAACGATGATAGTAGTATTGAAAATGAGTATCAGAGTTTTGATAATGAAGACGACGAATTTAATGGATTTGAAGATGAATAAAATTTTAATGGTGATTGTCCTGTTTTGCTCAATTGTAATAATTTCTTGATTTTTCTTTTCTTTTCTTACCTTTGGATATAATAACGTTTTTATAGCCTCGTGTTCTTTTTCCTATTATTTTTCGTTTAATTGTAATCATGGCTTGTTTAACCAAAATTATACCTCATAAATATAGACTAGGCTGTACCATTTACTAATAATTTTACTAATTACAAATTTTTTCTAGATTTCCCTGCTGAAATTGCGGTGCGTCTTATACACCCATACGTCTTATATGACGTCAAATACTGTATTTGTTAGCACATATACATATGTGTGTCTCTGTGTGCTTGAGCGTGCGTGCGTGTGTGCACGTGCCTTAATGTGTGGTTGTACAAATATTTGAAAATAAATATATAGATGAATTAACTGAAATAATCTTTCCAATTTATGGCTGTGTCTTCTAATTTGAATCTGCCAGGGTCGATCGAAACTTCCGTTGTACTCGATGCATCTCTGCTTGAAGTACTCGTCAACGAGAAAGACTCTGAACGGATAGAAGCGCGTATCAATATGGGTTTCGTTTGATCTTCAATCAGCGCTGATATTTGCAACCATAATATTTTTGTTAGTATCACCAATCGACACATCGCTTTTCATTAAGACCTGTCAGTGGAATACGTACGCATTACTATCTCTCTCTCTCTCTATCTATCTACCTATCTATCTTGGACTATTCTTATCTATCTATCTATCTATCTATCTATCTATCTATCTTGGACTATTCTTATCTATCTATCTATCTATCTATCTATCTATCTAGGTCTATTCTTATCTATCTATCTATCTATCTATCTATCTATTCATGGCCATCTATATATCCATCTTGGTCTATTCTTATCCATCTATCTATCTATCTATCTATCTTGGTCTATTCTTATCTATCTACCTATCTATCTATCTTGGTCTATTCTTATCTATCTATATCTATCTATCTATTTATCTATCTATCTATCTATCGCATTTTGCTATCTATCTATCTATCTATCTATCTATCTATCTATCTTGGTCTATTCTTATCTATCTATCTATTCATGGCTATCTATCTATCCATCTTGGTCTATTCTTATCTATCTATCTATCTATCTATCTATCTATCTATCTATCTATCTTGGTCTATTCTTATCTATTTATCTATCTATCTATCTATCTATCGCATTTTGCTATCTATCTATCTATCTATTCATGGCTATCTATCTATCCGTCTTGGTCTATTCTTATCTATCTATCTATCTATCTATCTATCTATCTATCTATCTATCTCAGTCTTCATATCTATCTATCTCAGACTTTTACTATCTATTTATCTATACGTATTGGTGATTTTTTATATAAAAATTTATTGCTGGTAATTTTAATATAAAAATGTTTATTTTTTGGTGTGTTGGGTGTTCATTATCTGCCCATAGCTTATCCTTAATATGTGATACCACTTCGGGTCAGGTTGGACGTGAAACAACAGTAATTTAGAGGTGGTTCCAAAAGCTCCAGTCTTCCGATCAAAGGGATTCCTGCTTGATGTATTTTATCGTCATTCCCAGGACTAATGAAGAAGTTGCAGCTTAGACCAGACACCAGGTTCGTTGTCAGGGTGCAGCGTCTTTCAGATTAAGATTGTGGCTTAAAAATTACCCTTCGTCGAGATAATTACTCACGAGTGAAGAACAAAACAATTTCTAACAGTAAACTAGGTTTTATTCTTACGTAGTAACTTGCTGCTATAAGGGAGAGAAGGCGGTTTGAGCTTTAAGTGAGTGGGGGCGGCACACAGTTCAGCGGTCGTCGTCTATGTTTTTGTATGAGGCCAGCTTCTTTCCTTCCATTTTCCTTTGCGCCGGTTGGTCAGGTTTATGGACAAAAGTCTTCTTTGTGTTGTCATCTTCGTCTAAAAATGTAATTAATCTTCCTTCCATAAACTTTCTCTCAGTCGTGTACTTTGAATTTAACTCCAATTACTGAAAGTAATTCGAAATTAAATGTTCTGTATCGAATTGTTTGACAGCCCCTGCTGTGTTTAAAATTAACAAAACTTCGCCTGATTCATATTGTTACATACGTCCCCGTCTTAAAGAAAAAAATATTGTTATACATTGTTTTACTTTCTCCTCTCGGCCTTCGCTTGCTACGGTAATATTTACGGTTTAAAACACACACACAGAATAATCAACAAACAGAAAGAAATATCCATTCAAATAAATGTCCCTTGAGAAAGAAACAGAAGTAAAAATAACCTTGCGTCCATTTGGTTATATAAGAAGGATTTTTTTTTGTTAGCAGTAAATCAATGAAAGATTTCGTTTCACATGGCGTAGAGCAATTCCACTGTGTTGTTTTCGGCAACCGCCATTTTTTTTTGTTTTTCTAGCCGACACAAATAATTCTGATGTGTTTCCCACTGTTCGTTCAATTTCACTGAAGTCCCTCTCGTCTTTCTTCATGGGCCCATCACGTTGCAAAAATAATTTAAACTAACTTCGTTATTTCGGGAAATTAATATTCTCATCTTTTTTCTGATTTCCTCACACTTTTCTTCCTTTCTTAAACAGAAAAACAAACTCTTCCTCCACCGGATTTCCTCGTCTAAAACTGTACTCTCTTCCTTATCACTTGTCGGTTTTAGGGACGCACGGTCAAAAAATTTCCAAAAAAGCACCCTTAGCTACATTAATATTTTCATAGATACATACATTTCTGTATTTTGTTTTAGCCTAATTACTAATTACTTCAATATTGTTTAATCTATCTCCCTCTGTGCCACTGATCTATCCAACACACAGCGCATTCTTCATCAGGGTTTTCACACATCTTCCAAAACCTATCGATTGCATCGGTTGACTCCTCTGAGTCACTGTTACTCATAGGTACCAGTTTGGGCACCTAGGGGTGGTGTAATGGTTAACAAGCTTGTCTCAATAGAACAATTACGACTGAGTAGTGAGTTTGATCCACACTGGGTGCTCCATTCTTTCGGCCTTGTGCCACATTTAAGCTACGCTTGGAAAATCAGGGCACCTCGAGGTGGTGTAATGGTTAGCAAGTTTGTCTTTCTAGAACAATTATGACTGAGTAGTGAGTTCAATCTTCAATGGGTGCCCCATACTTTCGGCCTTGTGCCACATCTAAGCTACACTTAGAAAACCACTACTCATAGGTCCCGGTAAGATAACCTTTCTTATCGGTCTATTTCTCCTTTCTGGAATGTCCCATTCATCGACCTTTGCATTGCGAACATCGACAGCGGGTATGAGTACGAGGCGGGCTAATAAGCTAATATGAGAAAATAGTTAAATTAAACGAACGAAAAGATATGTAGAAATAATACGTGAAAGGTGTAAATTCTTCACGGACCCATCACATTGAACATTTAAACTCAGCCTGTTATTTCGGGAAAACAGTATTCTCATCAGGCAGATTTTGAATTTTTTTCACGCTTCTCTCCCCTTATTAAACATGAAAACAATCTTTCCTTCCAGATCTCCTCGACTAAACTTTTCTCTTTTCTTTATCACTTGTCGGTTTTAAGGACGCATTTTCAAGAAAATTACGAAAACACCCTTAGCTACATTAATATATTATATAAATATTTCATAGATAGATACTACATTTCTGTATTTGTTTTTGCGGAGTCCTAACTAACTACGTCAATATGTTTTTATCTCGCTCCCTATGCATCACTACTCTCTCTAACAGAGGAAGCACGTATTATTCTTCAGGCTTTTTACGCATCCTCCAAAACCTATCGATTATATCGGGCAGCGGGTCTACTATCATACCCTTCTCTGAGTCACTGTTACTCATAGGTGCCGGCAAGGTAGCCTTTCGCATCGGTCTATTTCTCCTTTCTGGAATGTCCCATTCATCGACCATCGCATTGTGAAGATCGACAACGAGTATCAACACGAGGCAGTCTAATAAGCTAATACGAGAAAATAGTAAATTAAACGAACGAAAAGATATGTAGAAATGATACGTGAAATGTATAAATTCTTCATGGACCCATCTAATGAAAATTTAACCTAAGCCTGTTATTTCGGGAAATCAATATTCTCATCAGACAGATTTTGTTTTTTTTCACACTTCTCTTCCCTTCAGTATCTGTCTATATTTCTGAGATGAGGTATTATGTACACTATTTACATTATTCGGACTATTGTCCTCATTTTTGTCGCCATATTTATCACAACGTTTCGGCCCTTCAGTATCTGTCTATATTTCTTTGTCGCCATATTTATTACTTTAATAAATAAAGCGACAAATATGAGGACAATAGTCCGAATAATGTAAATAGTGTTCTCCCCCTTCTTAAACATCAAAACAATCTTTCCTTCCAGATCTCCTCGACTAAATTTTTTTTCCTTATCACTTTTCTGTTTTAGGGACGCATTGTCAAGAAATTTACAAAAGAAAACCGTTAGCGACATTAATATATTATATAAATATTTCATAGAGGGATACTACATTTCTGTATTTGTTTTTGCGGAGTCCTAAGTAATTACGTCAATATGGTTTTAATGTCGCTTCCTACGTATCACTGCTTTCTCCAACAGAGGAAGCACGTATTATTCTTCAGTGTTTTTCCGCATCCTCTGAAACCTATCGATTATATCGGACAGCGGGTCTACTATCATACCCTCCTCTGAATCACTGTTACTCATAGGTGCCGGTAAGGTAACCTTTCGCATCGGTCTATTTCTCCCTTCGGGGATATTGAATTCATCGACATTTGCATTGCGAAGATCGACAAACGTTTGCCTTTTTATTTGCACCAGTAAGCTGATCCTTAATTCTATATGCGACCGGTCCTGTTCTTTCTATAACTATATAATATGGCTTCCACCTTTTTATCTAATTTGTGCCTTCTCCGATGTTTCTTAAATTATACTGGTTCTCCAATTTCAAAGCTAATTTATTTACTCTTATTTCCCACATATTCCTGTTGCTTTTTCTTAGCTTTAGATACGTTTGCTTTCATTCTAACAAAAGCTTTATGTTGTTTCTGGAAAGCTATTTGGTAATGTTCATCTCCATGGTAAGGTCGTCTAGGTCGTAATATATCATCTACAAGTAGTACTACCTCTCTGTTATATATTAGTTTAAAAGGCGAAAACTTTGTTGTTGCCTCGTTTTCGTTGAATCTGATCGATTCTCGCGTCTGATTCAGGACCGTTCATTATCGGCTACTCTCTTTCCTGATATGTTGTGCATAGTGCGATGAAGTCTTTCCAAGCTACTGTTACTTTGGGGATGGTAAAACGAAGTAGTGACGAGATCGATCCTCAGTGTTCTCTTTCTTAATGTGATTTACGTTTTCAGTGCAGTTATTTAAAACTAGCCGCAATAGAGCTCCGAAACGGAATAAAAATTTAATCTATCAATAAATGAGCGATGACTTCATCTTCATGCCTAAGTCCATTCGTTAAATAAATCGATAAAACTAACTCTGTATTTTTTGCCTGATAATGAACAATGGTAACATCCTAATGCATCAACTGCAATCTTACCAAATGGGTATGGGAGTAGGTCAGTTTCTTGCATTCTAGAATTTAGTTTTTGGAGATTTTTAGTGTGCATTGGACGCACGAACTAATGTGATTTATGATGTCCTTACAAAGAGTGTTCCAATAACTTGGACCGATTTTAAATGTTAATTAAATTTAAGCTTCTAATGATTTTTTTTCTTTTTCTTTCAGATTTAACAACTTAAGTCTTTGGCAGTTGCAACCATGGAAAGATTAACAATCAAACAATGTGTTAAAGTTTCAAGAGTGCAATTGGAGAAATTGTTCGTTGGTGACAGATGAGAAAACACTACTGCGTGCTCGTTTACGCCGTTCAGTTGAAAACATTGCTACAGGGCACGAGAATATTGCCGAAAATAAAGACACCGCAAATTCGTCATCGCGCGCAGGAATTGAACCCCTCCACAACAACGTTACGTCGTTTCCAATTGTGTTCTCGGTTGGTCGATTATGTTGACCAAAAAAATGGTGACGTGCACGAAATTAATTTCTGTTTGAACGGCCATGTTTGCAATACGCTTCGATAATATTATATAACTTTTTTTAAAGTGACAACCCAAAGGCTTGTGCTTTAAAAATTGCCCTTCGAATGAAGAACAAAACAATTTCTGATATTAAACCTGATTTTTTTTCTTAGGTAGTAACTTATTAGCGAACGAAGGCGGGTTGAGGAGTAAGGGGGAGATGAGCAGTTCAGCGGCCGTCGGCTATGACCGTTTTGCGAGAACCGCGTCGCTCCTTCCGTTTTCCTTTACATGGGATGGTCAGACAACAGTTTTCTTTGTTCTGTCATCTTCGTCAAAAAGAGTAATTAATCTGCCTTCCATCACTCTCTCTCAGTCTGAACCTCTTGCTCTTGTATTTCGAAATTGTTTCCAATTATTGATAGCCACCGGTCGAATGTAAAGAAATTATGATATGACCACAAGTCGATGAGGAATGTTTTATTTTTCATTTTTGTCAACGACAATGATATCTGGTGTCGTGGCCTCAGGAATTCTGCCTGTTTTGATGTTGAAATCCCATAAAATCTTGGCGGTCGTTTTCGACCACCCCCAGCAGTATCATTTCATTATTATTATTATTATTATTATTATTATTATTATTATTATTATTATTATTATTATTAATAATAATAATAATAATAATAATATAAAGATTTCATTGTAGTATTAAACTGATTATGATAATAGAGAAACATGTTCATTACTTATAATCAGCGAGTTCTCAAAACAGTAATAATTTAGTGTTTTTAATTGGTGATCAAGTGCAAATAAGTTTCCTCAATATTTTAGGGTTTCTCCTTTATTTTAGCTGATTTAATCAGTGTTATCATTTGGATGTTTTCTATTTTTTTTATCTTTAAGACTCTTCCTAGTACCCGTCTATCTTCTTCTTTGTCCTTCTTTCTTTTTGTTCTTCTTTGTTCATGTTGTTCTTCTCCTTTTTTCTTCTTTCTTCTTCTTTCTCCTTCTTTGTTCTCATTTTTTCTTTCTTCTTGTTCTTGTTTCTTTTTTTCTTCTTTCTTCTTTTTTCTTCTGTCCTCTTTCTTTTTCTTCTCCTTCATTGTTCTTACTGTTTCTTCTTGTTCTTCTTTTTTCTTTTTCTTTTTCTTCTTCTTCTTTCTCCTTTTTTCTTTCTTCTTCTTTTTCTTCTTTCTTTTCCTTTTTCTTCTTTCTTTTTTCTTCTTTTTTTCTTCTTCTTCTTTGTTCTTATTGTTTCTTCTTGCTCTTCTTTTCTCTTCTTCTTTCTTCTTCTTCTTCTTCTTCACATTAAGCGTATATGGACATTTTCTGGATATTTAAAGAAGATACCACTTAGTCTCTATTCACGCTGAAACTCCATTTCTCATTCGAAGTTAAGCAGCGATGAGACTGATCAGTACTTAGATGAGGGACCGCTTGGGAACACATGATATTCTTCTTCCATATGTCGTGTCATTTCAGAACGTGGACAGTTATAGCTCTCCACAATTTCCTGTTATTAAAGAGCTGCAAATGGGCACGAAATTTCGCTATCTCTCCTAAACCCTTTTCTGCCAACCCAATCTCGTTAGGTAGGTCAGGCGCTGTTTTTTTTTCTGTCACGAGAGTTTCACAGTTTCTAACCCTTCTTTCCCCATCATGTGCTTTAGAAATTTCAACTGATACAAAGTATAAGTGTTCATTTTTGTTTCATGTTTCGAGTTTCTCTAAAACCTGTCTATAATATTCTCAGCATCTTCCTGTAGAATTACATTTCTCTGGACTCTGCATCACTCTGTCTGTTCTCCCTCTGTGAAGGTATCGTTCAGTCTTCCCTGGCATATCTTCTTTTCTGTACTGTGTCCCTTATGTTTACAATTTCCCGTCTTTTGTAGTTTCTTATGATCTTTTGTCATCTCTCCTAATCCCCGTTCTCCTCGGGATTTACTTGACCTCCCACAGGGCCAGGTTGTGACACAAGGTCGGAGTTTAACGTGGGAAGGGAGGGGGAATGGACCCGAGTTTTCACCCGGGTCGCAGTGCTTTGGCTTTAGCTAGTCATAGCTGGTCTTGGCTGGTCTTAGCTGGTCATAGCTTGTCCAAGCTGGTCAGGTCGTAGCCACGATACTACCAGCGCAGGGACGAATCCCTGCCGCCGGCCTGTATCGGAGGAAGAATCCCGGCCCCATAGGCGATCATTCAGTGAGTAATTTGCGAACAGATACTACACTTTGATCTTAGCCTTGGGATTTACTTGACCTCCCACATGGCCAGGTTGTGACACAAGGTCGGAGTTTAACGTGGGAAGGGAGGGGGAATGGACCCGAGTTTTCACTCGGGTCGCAGTGCTTTGGCTTTAGCTAGTCATAGCTGGTCTTGGCTGGTCTTAGCTGGTCATAGCTTGTCAGACATAGCCACGATACTACCAGCGCAGGGACGAATCCCTGCCGCCGGCCTGTATCGGAGAAGGAATCCCGGCCCCATAGGCGATCATTCAGCGAGTAATCCGCGAACAGATACTACACTTTGATCTTAGCCTTGGGATTTACTTGACCTCCCACATGGCCAGGTTGTGACACAAGGTCGGAGTTTAACGTGGGGAGGGAGGGGGAATGGACCCGAGTTTTCACCCGGGTCGCAGTGCTTTGGCTTTAGCTAGTCATAGCTGGTCTTTGGCTGGTCATAGCTTGTCCAAGCTGGTCATAGCTAGTCAGACGTAGCCACGATACTACCAGCGCAGGGACGAATCCCGAGATTCACTTGACCTCCCACAGGGCCAGGTTGTGACACAAGGTCGGAGTTTAACGTGGGAAGGGAGGGGGAATGGACCCGAGTTTTCACCCGGGTCGCAGTGCTTTGGCTTTAGCTAGTCATAGCTGGTCTTGGCTGGTCTTAGCTGGTCATAGCTTGTCCAAGCTGGTCAGAGCTGGTCATAGCTAGTCAGACATAGCCACGATACTACCAGCGCAGGGACGAATCCCTGCCGCCGGCCTGTATCGGAGAAGGAATCCCGGCCCCATAGGCGATCATTCAGCGAGTAATCCGCGAACAGATACTACACTTTGATCTTAGCCTTGGGCCCGCGTAGAGACAAAGATCTCGTGATTCCTCCAGAATCCCCGTTCTCCTCTTCATTTTCACAAGCTGAAAACAATTTACTGTAAGTAAAAGTGCAGGAACAAAAACAGCTGGTCATAGGTTTATAAAACTTCATCTCGTAAAACATTACTTGCTATGGAAACCAGAGCATAAACCGTGGCCCACATACTCTCCACTGGAATTTATGAGACTAAAATGAAAGAAAAAGAAAAAAAATAGTCAGGTTCATGATGCCGGTCTAAAAATTACATTATAACCTTTGAATTAAAAAAAACTCAGTGTATTTCCTTGCCTCAGACAACAAAAAAGAAATTTAGTGGTTTCTTTTACAAGTTTAGTGCTTTGGCTAAGGCAGCATAATATATTGGTAATTTGATTTCATAATCCAGTCTGTAGAACTAGAAGATCGACCCGGATAAAACTAGATTTATGATCAGAAGATATAATCTTAGCAATATAAGATAAGAAGAGAACACAATGTGCTGATGGCGGATTTAGAAGAGAAAAATTACAAAATCTAGAGAAGGAATAAAAGGAAAGGGAGGAGAAAAGACTGACCGTTAATTATAAGCTGACACAGTGTATAGAAGTCAGCAAACGACGCAACCTAAGATATGAACTACGAATTGTAGATATTAGAATCAATCTGGGGCAGGAATTTAACTGTATAGAGTAGGTTTGGCCAAACTTGCTTAATGTAAGAGCCACATAAATAAAGTTCAGATGTTTGAAATTCGCAGGACATGAACAAAATTTACGTTTCTTTTTTTTTGCATACACATTTTGTTACAAAATTTTTATATAAATATTAAGAAATGCATGTATTCAATAATATTTATTCACGTATGCAGTTTTTTAAACTGTTCACTTGTACAAAGTATAATCGGGTCAATTGGGCGCCGTCTGTGAAGAAAAGAACAAAATGACAAAATTCACTCCCTCAGAAATTAGGAAAAAACATACTTTACAGCTTGGCATTCGTACTGCAAGTTCCAATATGAACATTTCAGAGTGTTTGGGAGTTTCTGAGGACAGTGCATAGTATTCAGAAAGAGTTGGATGATATATGGAAAGTAAAACACAGATATCCGAAGGTACATTGAAGGAGCCTATTCTGAATACATCAAGACAATTCAGGATGTGGAACCAGTAAATACTAAACACTTCAAATACTTTGGCGTATGGATCAATTGAACATAGAATAGATTACAAAATAGACCGTTTCACAAATAGCTACAAAACCAAAACATGAACATAAAAACTCGAGTCATGTTCTTAAATAATTTCGTCAAATTGAAACTTTCATATATATGTCATCACAGCGCCAAACCAGTTCCGAAAACTGTCAGCTTTTTAAGATCAATGGTTAAAAATAGTTTTAAGCGATTGAAAGCTTTGGATCTCGGCAAAGACTCTTCATTTTTAACATTGTGGACTAGCGCTGCAAAATCATAAACTGAATGGTTTCTTTTACATATTGGTAATTTGATTTTATAATCCAGTCAGTAGAACTAGAATAAGGCCAATCTTGATACAGCTAGATTTATTATCAGAGGCTATAATCTTAGCACTATAAGATAAGCAGAGAACACAATGCGCTTATGGTGGATTAAGAAGAAAACCCACAAAATCTCCTAGAGAAGGAAGCAAAGAAAATCGCGAATAAAAGAGTGATCATTAATTATAAGAAGACACAATGTATGAAGTAACAGATAAACAAATGAACCACGTGAAAATGGTGAGTCGTGTAGCAAGGTACAGAATATAAGGCACTTCTGCACGAGGCCCATTTTCATTGGTTAACTCGTGTTTAGTCTTTCACAAGGCCACAGAAGTTGCGAATATGATAATGAGCAAGATCAACCCGAGGGAATTTTTATGAGATGAGCTTACTACTTTTGATTGTACGAAAGACGATTTCGAAACAGGTTTTATCTATCTATCTATCTATCTATCTATCTATCTATCTATCCCAGTCTTCATATATATCTATCTATCTATCTATCTATCTATCCCAGTCTTCATATCTATCTATCTATCTATCTATCCCAGTCTTCATATCTATCTATCTATCTATCTATCTATCTATCTATCTATCTATCTATCCCAGTCTTCATATCTATCTATCTATCTATCTATCTATCCCAGTCTTCATATCTATCTATCTATCTATCTATCCCAGTCTTCATATCTATCTATCTATCTATCTATCTATCTATCTATCCCAGTCTTCATATCTATCTATCTATCTATCTATCTATCTATCTATCTATCTATCTATCTATCCCAGTCTTCATATCTATCTATCTATCTATCTATCCCAGTCTTCATATCTATCTATCTATCTATCTATCTATCCCAGTCTTCATATCTATCTATCTATCTATCTATCTATCTATCTATCTATCTATCTATCTATCTATCCCAGTCTTCATATCTATCTATCTATCTATCCCAGTCTATCTATCTATCTATCTATCTATCTATCTATCTATCTATCTATCTATCTATCTATCTATCTATCTATCTATCCCAGTCTATCTATCTATTTATCTATCTATCCCAGTCTATCTATCTATCTATCTATCTATCTATCTATCTAATTCTGTTCATGTCTGTTTTATGCTTATATGCATGCGTATAAAACGCGAATGAAACACACTGCTATCGTTCGGTGTTGACTTTAATGTCCCCATTTATACTTCTATGCGCTCTATCACTGATATTAAACACTTTAACCCATAAATATTGCATACAATAAAATATATTTTATCATCTATCTATTGTATTAATTATATCTATATATCCTTTTGATCTATCTATAGATCTCCGTCTAACGCATCTTCTATTCTCTCTATATCTATCCATCTATCTATCTATCTATCTATCTATCTATCTATCTATCTATCTATCTATCTATCTATCTATCTATCTATCTATCTATCTCATTCTCTTCGTGTCTGTTCCATGCTTATACGCATGCGTATAAGCTTGAAACACACTATCGCCGCTCGGTGTTGACTTTCATATCTACTTTTATACTTACATGCGCGCTATCACTGATATTAAACACTTTAACCCATAAATATAGCATACCCTAAAATATATTTTATCTATCTATCTGTCTATCTATCTATCTATCTATCGTATCAAATATGTCTGTTTATCTCTTTGATCTATCTATAGATCTCCCTCTAACCCTCTAACCCCTCTTCTATTCTATCTATCTATCTATCTATCGTATCAAATATGTCTGTTTATCTCTTTGATCTATCTATAGATCTCCCTCTAACCCTCTAACACCTCTTCTATTCTATTTATCTATCTATCTATCTATCTATCTATCTATCTATCTATCTATCTATCTAATTAGCCTGTGCAAAATACCCTCTAGCATATAAGATTATTTCAAACCATAAAAACAATATTTGATTTACATCCTTTCTTAATGGTGAATGTGGTTTCAGTTTTGCTGATTAACTTTCTGAAAGATTTTTCTCTTTTAAAATTTGCATTTGTCTTTATCTCCTTCCTCTTCTACTTCATCTTTTACTCTCGTTATTATTATGGGGACCCCTAATGCGTTTCGAAAATGTACGGAATGTCAAAGGTGCAATAAATCTGATGAATACTTAGAATGGAATGCCATGTAATCTACTTAAAAGTAAATAAGAAAAATAAAATAAAATTAAAAAAATATATTAAAACCCAAAAGCACTCTCTATGTTAGAATGTGAATTACGGCTTTCATGACTATTTTAGATTTCGCGATTCTGAGTCAAAATTCTTGAAAATATGGATTTTAAATTAAAATCTCAAAGACGAATAAACAATGAAGTTAATGAAAAAATGACAGAACGAGTAGGGAAGAGAAGACGCTAGGAAACAAAGGAAAAGTAATTAGAAATGATAGGGAAAGCAAAATATTAAAAAGAAGAAAAGAGAAGGCAGCGAGAGAAAAAGAGGAAAGAAGAAATAACATAGAAAGGAAGAAGTCGGTGGAAGATAGAGAGATTGAGAGTAAAGCAGACTAAGGGATGAGAAAGAAAAGAACAGACCTGGCAATGAGAGAAAGTAAGAGAGAAGTGTGATGTAGAGATAGACAGGAAAGAAAAAGTGGTATAAAAAGAAAAAAAGAAAAAAAAAACGCAGTGGGAGAGAAAGAGAGAAAGTGAGAGAGAAATGAGACACAGGGAAAAAACAGGTAAGCAAATTAATTGATATGAAAAAGAAAAAAAAGTTTGACATAGAGTATAAGAGAGAAAGTAAAAGTGGGGTACAAAGATAGACAGGCAAACAAATTAGAGAGATACTAGTAAATTAAGATATATAATTTAGAGATGAATATACCAGACAAAGATACGAAGAGAGAAAAGGAAAGAGAAAAAGACAAAAAATAGACATATATTCAAATGAATATATATATATATATATATATATATATGTATATATATATGTATATATATATATATATATATATGTATATATATATATATATATATATATATGTATATATATATATGTATATATATATATATATATATGTATATATATATATATATATATATATATATGTATATATATATATATGTATATATATATATATATATATATATATATATGTATATATATATATATATATATATATATATATATATATATATATATATATATATATATATATATATAAATAAATTGTCCAAATTATGTAACAGCAAAATTGTACAACTATGTTAGATTAAGCTTTGAACCTTTGTATCTCAGAAATGATTAAAGATATCTTACTGGAATTCTCCGAGTTTTTTATAACTCTATTGAACTCTACTTTGAGCAATGATAATGTATAATTACTCTCACAACTTAACAAGTGTATCGTGATGAAATTGATCATAAACGAAAGTGACATGCTCGTCATTAATTAATCATAGCTAAGGATCAGAATCTCATGAAGGATTGAAATAAAGTTCAAATATTTTTTTTTTTTTTTTTTTTTTAAGCGTATCACCCCAAGCAAGGCCGGTGGCCACTATCACGCAAGGGGTTACAGAAGGGTTGGAGGAAGAGCAGATAGGAGTGGTAAAGGAAGGGATGTGGAGAAAGAGAAGGACGGAGGGCCGATCGAGGTAGGGAGGTTACGGGAGATATAGAGCGAGAGCAGATAGGAATGAAAGATGTCAGGAAGTGGATAGATCAAGGCAATTGGAGATGACGATTGACGCTACACTTAAACCGTTGGAGATTGTATTTGTCAGGGAAACAGTAATAGGGAAGGGAGTTCCATAGGCGAGATGTGCGAGACATGAAGCTATTGGAGTAGAAAAGACGTCTACACCTAACAGTTTCAACGGTGAAGGGGTGGGAACGGGATGCCAGCCTCGTAGGACGCTTGAATTCACGAGGCTTAGGGACAAGCGAAAGCAACTCCTCAGAGCAATTACCGTGGAAGTACTTATAGAAAAGGCAGAGTGATGCAACATTGCGTCTGTGAGAGAGCGACTGCAGACAAGATGACAGATCAGGGCCGATCACATTGCATATCCGTCTCTGGATCTTATCAAGAACCCCGAGGCAACACGCAGGGGCCCCAGACCATAAATGGCAGCAATACTCCATGCAAGGTCGAATGGTAGACTTATAGACTTGGAGGATCGATTCAATATATATATATATATATATATATATATATATATATATATATATATATATATATATATTATTCCATGATCATTTTTCAAATAATTCAAGATGAACTTCGTCTTATCTAAACTTCCATCTTTCTGTCCTTGAGTAACAAGTATGCTCACACGTTTCACGTACGATTTTCAAGTCTTTTTTTCACTGTACCTTGAACTGGCATAGCTGAACCTCCCCTCTCTCTATCTCTCGTGACAAACGTCTTATGGATTGAATCGGATCTTTTCTAATTGATAACACTACTGGACTCTACTCTGAACAATGAGAATGGATTGAAATCTAAGCTGAAATAATGACCCTTCTTCCTGTCGTGACCTCCTGATCCAGTTTTCCTCTCTACTGTCCCCTGTTTTTTTTAAAAACTCATTCACCGTTCTCTTGATGGTTCTTGAATCGGCTTTGAAGATGGAAGCCAGACTATGAATGTTGGTACCATTACTGAAGGCCTAAATGATTTTTTCCTCTCATGATTGCTCAGCTGAGAACTTTTGTGATGTCAACGAGCACTCGTTGCCACTTTTGGGTTGTCAACGAAAGATCGTTGTAGTAGAGACTTTGCCGTCGCAGAAAGAACTATAGCAACGCTGTTGAACAATACTGGTGTCAAACACCTTCGAATAACTCTCGCGTTAATAGTACTTGCTCGATAATACTCGATCGTAAAGTAACCTGTATAGTGATCCGAATGGAGAAATAACATAGCGAATAGTATAGAGATTAGCGGTCCCTATAGTAATGGAGGATAGAGTAGAAATAGCGATCCGAATAGTAATGGACGACAGACTAGAAAAGAATAGATCATTTAGACGCCACGCGACGTCCTGTATATGCGTTTCCTCTATGGTCACGTGATCTACTTAATTCCATAATGGGATCGCCTGTATTTACTCTCCGGGTATCCATGTTCAAACTCATGCGTCGGCAGCAAACATTTTATTCCTATCTACCAAGAAGACAGTTTGGCTGACACAAAACGATTTTAATCTGTTCTTCTAGCTGAATTGCTCAAATTGTTTTTCCGTGATTCTTGCGACGAATGGTATCACGGAGTTTAAACATCACATCTGAAACCTGGAAAAAAGAAACTCAATTAGATTTGGGGTTGTTTAATTATTAATCATTTTGTGGGATGGGCAAACATGCTGTAACACGATTTGGGCAATTTTGCTGTTACCCACCGGACACCCCCCCCCATATATATATATATATATATATATATATATATATATATATATATATATATATATATATATATATATTATTTAAAAGTAAATAGTTGTTCCCGAAGATCCGTTAGGTCAAAACTTGGTAGGTAGGTTCTGGTTTACTAGGTTTTTTACACTTACACACACACACACACACACACACACACACACACACACACACACACACACACACACACACACACACACACACACATATATATACATATATATATATATATATATATATATATATATATATATATATATATATATAAAGAATTCAAACAGAGAAAGTGAAAGAGCGAGACAGGTAAGCAAATTGAGCGATATAAAACACAAAAAAAATGAATAGACCCGGTGGGGGTTAGAGAGAGAGAGTTAAAGAATGCACTGACAGGCAAACGAACAAATTAAGAGATATAAAAGAACAAATGAATAAAACCGGTAGAGAGAGAGAGAGAGAGAGAGAGAGAGAGAGAGAGAGAGAGAGAGAGAGAGAGAGAGAGAGAGAGAGAGGAAGGGAGAGATAAAGAAAGAGAAGGAGAGAAACGGGAATTGAAGGAAGACACTGATATTGGCAGAGGAACAAATTAAGAGATATAAAAACAGAACGAAAATGTTCAGTATTCGAAATCTTGAATTTTCCAGGACATCGAACCCTCACTTCACTGGCACGAAGTGGGCAGAATTTACAATTCCAAACATTGTCATAAATTGCCTATATATATATATATATATATATATATGTTTTTTTTCTTATATGCATCAATTACGGACTAAATTCTACCCCGACATCATCCAATGGCATTCAATTTTAAAAGTTCCTTAATATCAATATCTTAAAATATTAACTTAATAACATATAACAATCTTAGCAAGCTACCGCGGTTTCACCCTTGGTATCTTCCATATGGTTTGGTTATCACTGGGACAAGTGAAAGCACGTTAGTTGCAATGAAAGCTACCTCCATAGGAACGCAGATGGAAATCCTGCCCGGGAGCGCATATTTTTCTACGATTTCTCAAATATTCAGGCCGGTAGATGTAAATAAATAAAAATACTGTTTAAGAAATAAACAGAGCGTCTACTCAAATACGAGTATCTACTAAAAACAACGTGTATGTAATTTAATAAATTAAAAAAATCCCTCTATGTATATATATATATATATGTTACCCCTCTATATAGATCTCAGGTCCTCCCACACTCTCACACATACTCTCACTAATTTTTCCCGGAGTTGTTTCTTCTGTTTTCTTTTTGAATCTGTAGGTCTGATGAATTGGATCGTTCTTACGATTCCAATGGAATAAATTATGACAATGGAATATTAGTGTTTAAGTCTTTTTATTATATCCTTACTCTGTCCTGGACATCGAGTTCTACCTGGATCATATCCTCTTGGAATTATTTTTATACACATATGTATGTGCATATATAATTGCATATGTATGTGTATATTTACCACTAATATTGTCTATATATATATATATATATATATATATATATATATATGATAAAATAGAATTTTTAGTTATGCTATATTAATGGGTAAAAGTGATCAGTATCAGTTGTATTTCAGTGTTTAAACGTAAGAGTGGACACTGATATCACAACGAGTGGCGAATGTCTGTTTCAAGCTTGTACCAAATCTTCTTCATTCTTTCTTTCACCAAGCAAATTCTCTTACGGTTAATTGTGATTTTCAGCAAAGTTTAATGATTTTTAATTCGTTTGTACCTATATTTTCGTGTTCTTTACCTAAGGAAATGGCTTTATCTAGCATGGGTTCAATTACTTTTTCGCTAGAATGTTTTTTTTATCTAGTTGTATAAACTCGCTATTATGTTTGGTTTAAGATATCGGAACGAGGCTGAAGTGAGAAGTAAACCAGCGGAAAAAAAACACACAAACTGATTCCGTAATCCTAAAAACAAATATTATTTTTCTTGGCTAAAGAAAGGAGAATGTTCGATGTTACATCTGCCAGCTGATAGACATGCATATACAACATGAACCAAAGAATATACTCGACAAAAATCATATAGGCCTTTACAATGACGACTGTTTCTGTAACAGATAAAACAAAAAAAATAACCGGAAAACCTTAAAAAAAAAATCTGAAATGCATAGATTTTCTAAACGCTACACTCAACCTTAAAAAAGGTATATAATAGCCATATAGAAAACCCAACGTCTTTATATACACACAACTTCCACCAACGATAATGAAAGATATCCCGCTGACAATTAATCGTAGTTTATCTGATAATTCTTCGAATGAAGCTGTCTTCAACGAAAGCAAAAACAGATTATGGAACAGCTCTAAAAATAGTGGATTTTCAGCAACACTTGCATACGTACATGCCAAACAGCAAAAGTGAAGCCATCAGAAAAAGAGACTTCATATAGTTTAAACCACTGTACAATAAAAACAAATGTAGGAAATTATTTATGAAACTAACTGACAAAAACTTCACGCTATCAAATAGTCTGTACCAGATATTCAATACAAACACAGCAACAATCGGCTACACTTGTACTGAAGATGACACAAATAAAAAGAAGCAAAACAGAAAAAATAAGTAAGAAATCACCCACACAAACCAAATCCACATGTAACTGCAGAAAAAGCATGGCTGTCCCTCAAACGATAATTGCTTGGAAAGCGATATTATAAACGGCGCCTTTTTTGAAAACAACTGATAAGAAATAAGAATATATACAAAGAAGTAATTGAAGGACCATGGAACAAAAAACTAAGCAAACAAAACACTCTTAATTCATAGTCATCTGCAGAAGGAAAACAATGAGTAGATTCCTCGTGGACGTAGTCAACACACTAACAGAGAAGTCCTCAGCCAATGTTAGAAACACATAACATTTAATGAAACTGATCCAAGGGGCTCCCATACCATGACAATCGGACAGTAAGCTCGGATTTGATATATATATATATATATATATATATATATATTATGAAATGGACAAAGTCTGACAATTATTTTAAGACATTTCTATAAAAACAATGCATAAACATAAAAATGTCTTAATATATATATATATATATATATATATATATATATATATATATATATATATATATATTTATATATTTGGAATTAAGATGTTAATTCCAATGTTAAAGAAAATTTGCTCTGTTTAATGAAAGTAAACATTGAGCGCTCTTTTCTGAGTCAGTTTTAACATATTCCAAATTATATATTGTGTTAATAGGACTTGTCTGGATTATACCAACGGATTACTACTTGTATATATATATATATGTATATATATATATATATATTTTAAGACATTTTGTTATGTTTATACATTATTTCTATAGAAACATAGAAAGTTTCTCGGACGTTCAGGCCGGCAAATGTTGTTAATACTGTTTATTATAAACGGAGCATTTACTTAAATATTTGTATATATAGAAATAACGTATAAACATATGGCCAATGTGAGAGAGTGTAATAGATCTGCCTGGTTGACGAAATTTCTTTTCAAACCAGCCAAGAGAGACTCATTGAATTCAAATTTACCAATAAGGGCAATATTGCTGTTACTCAAATCCGAAAATAAGAGCGGTAATGCTGGAGGAATGGGCAGACGCGTCGTGGACGGCGCAACATGATAGGATAGAGTTTGGGTTGAGAGCATAGATAGGGTAGCGATTTTGGAAATGGGGATATCAATCAGAGAACAAAGTAAACACAAGGTCTAACGATATTCAAGCAGCAAGTGAGGAGTTGAGTTATTGAATCTAAGTCAAAAGAAATAAGGAAAACTGGTAATAAAAAGTCTGAAAAAAAAATCCTCGGAATAGCTCTCATGACTTTTGGAAATTTTCCATTTTGTCATTAATTTACACGCACCCGTCTACACACATACAGATATATGTATGTGTTTGTATATGTGTGCGTAATATATATATATATATATATATATATATATATATATATATATATATATAATATATGTATTTTTATATATATATATATATATTTGATATTTCAGATCTGAAATATCAAATATATATATATATAAAAAAATATAAATAAATAATTTAAAAAAAAAATTCAATTTTTTTTCTTTTAATTTGCAACTTTTCAGTTGTTTTCTCCATATTATATATATATATGTATAATATATATATATATATATATATATATAATATATATATATGATATATATATATATATATATATATATATATATATATATATGATATATATATATATATATATATATATATATATATGATATATATATATATATATATATATATATATATATATATATATATATATATGAAAACTGTCGAAGTCCGGCCTAGCTAGTTTTGGGGATTACTGTTTTTTGCAATGTGGCGGTGCGTAGCACGACGCTTTCAAGGAGGCCGCCTGACTCACATAGAATCACGTCAGTGTTTCTCTCGGAGCCGATATGATCCGAAACCCGAAATAGGCGATGAGAACAGTGCATCACTGAAGACCACCCTTGATGCATCTAATATGTATGTTTTAACTATATATATATATATATATATATATATATATATATATATATATATCGCCAAATTATAGTTTTACGGTATGCTGTCTTCATGGATTAAGTTACTCAATATGAAGGATAGCGCGTAGGCAAATATAAAATTTGACACCGAGGTCAACACCCAGAGGCGGTAGTCTGTTTCATGCTTAATCGCAGTCGACAGGCCAAGAAGATTGCGTTTTAGCATGAAACAGTATACCGCCTCTGGGTGTTGACCTCGGTGTTCACTTCCACGCAATTACGCACACGCACAAATACATATATATATATATATATATATATATATATATATATATATATATATATATATATATATATATATATATATGTACACTAAGAATAAATATACATTTGAAATTTATTTTTATTTCATATTAAGTCAATAATAAATTATAGAAAATGTATATATACTTTTCTAAATCAATTCATTTTTAATAAATATATACTTTTTTTTTATTAATTTCATTTTTTATATTATTTTTTATTTTTTTCATATGTAAATGGAGTCATCCACTATCTTACCTGTTGCAAATATCTGTTTTTAATTCGTCTGACGATTGCTAGGCGCTTAAATATGATGGCATCGAACAGAGAGGAACACATATACCTATACACATAGTATAAATTTTAACTCATTCATTTTATATTAAGCATTGTTTTATTATTACTAAAAGAAATCACTAAGTGTGGGTTTGTAAACAGTGACTATTACAGCTAATAATGCAAGACTCTTCGGTAAATCGAATCGTGTTCTTTCGGTCACTGTGTGTTTACCTGAAAATAAATACGCTTAAATTCACCCTCATCCCTACTGTGCGTCAAAGGCTTAGTGGTAGAATCCCCAACTGACGCTAATTCAGTCGGGTTTCGATTCTAGACCGGACGTCTAACCACACTGATAAGATGCGAAACAGTCTGTCTGTGGATGACAATGTATGTATTTGTTATGGTACAAAATTTAACGATAGCCCGGAAAAAGCAAAATTTATATGGCATTTTAAAAACGCTGAAAAGGAACAAACGGTATCGTCCCAGCCTTATCAAGTTTATTTTCTGGGATATAAAAAATATATAAGCGTGTAAATTAAATTAACATAATGAATGAAAGAAAAAAAAATATTTCAAGAAAACTAGAGTCCAATATCATTCAAACCCAGGAGGCGTTCCCTCTGTTTACAAAGGGAAGGCCCACGGGACTTGATATACAAGGATTCTAGAACCTTGAGGTGATATGAGGAGTGGGACCTAGAAAAAATAGAAAAACGGTTCGCACTAAAATAAAAAAACACAATTCCTGCTATTTATTACATGCTCTGCAATAGAAGAGCCAGAAGTATTGGTTAGTTGGCATTTCCTGGCATCCGGATTTAAAATCCTGGAGGGTAATTTTGTTTTATTCTCAGATCTAACGCTGGGGCGTCCTCCCTGTGTAGTCGAATCCACAACTACACTTATACATGGTGTCCATAAAGTTCGTGTGCACTTTAAAAAACATATAACTTTATTTGTATTTGCGTTAGAAATAATCTGTAAAAAATGTTATAAAGTTTAATGTACCTACTTTTATGTATAGCTAAAATAACTAATGTGATTTCAGACATTACTGTAAATCAGTTGGCAAATGTTTTCCGTGAACTGCAAAATCGTATTACCCTTTGTATTGCTAATGATGGAGGACATGTGGAAACTTAAATAAAATTTCAATAAACCTTAACAAATCTAGATTTACTTCTTTCTAATCCTTTTTACAAATTATTTCTATGACAAATACAAATAAAGTTATAAATTTTTTAAAGTGCACACGAACGTTATGGACCCCATATATATATCCACCTGATTTACAGTAATGTCTGAAATCACATTAGTTATTTTACCTATACTTAAAACTAGGTACATTAAACTTTATAAAAATTTTTACAGATTATTTCTATCGCAAATACAAATAAAGTTACATATTTTTAAAAGTGCACACGAACTTTATGGACACCCTGGATATATAAACTACTTAATTAACATGATGGCGGGGTGGGGACGTCCTTACGAATAGATATATCTTCAGAATCAGACTTTTGTAAAGCATGACGGTAATTGTCAGAGAAATTAAAAGTACAGTAAGAATGTCTCGCTAACCGGAAAGAATGTTTCTCTATTAATAATAAACGTATTTGGCCATCCATCATCAAACTGAATATCATCAACTATCAAGTTCTCAGCAGAAAAGAACTATGTTAATGTCTTTATTATTCAAATCTGTTTCCATTTTCTTTTCTCTTCTCCCTTTGAGAGATTTTTTAAAATCGTGTTCAATATAGAATAAAGAGAGTAAACACTGCAAAGTCTAAAGAAAAGACGATCGAATTTTCTTAACCCGATTTTAAATCAGTGACATCCATAATTCATTTTGGTACAACTCAATTGTAAATATTAAAAAAAAAAACAAAAAAAAAACAAGTGTGATATGTAGGGCTAATAACGGTTGAATATCTACTTGAAAAGATTAAGATTTTAATGATCGGGGAGGCAACTTGTAGGGAGTCCGTACTTAATGCAACAATTCTGAGGAAGAAACTGAGTGTAATTTCCTCTTCACGAAAAGAATATGAAAAGGAATCCATATTTGTCGACTTGGCGAACGTGATCTGGCCGGTCCTCCCTGTGAAGATCAGGACTGGAGAATCAGGATTTGTAGTTCATCGAAATATTTGCCACGAAAATAGTGCTAGAAAAGCGAGAGTCTATCAACGTTTCGTGAGGAAAAAACACGTTATATGGGGGAAAGCATTTCATATCCCACAAAGCCGCACAATCGCTTTAGAACTCTGCAAAATCGGCTCAGATATGGTGGTAATATTCCACTTTTGATTTGGCTCTTGTAAAGATAGAGCATTTTAGGCGAAAATCAGATCCTATCTGCAGCGGAATCAGATCTTATCTGCAGTGAAATCAGATCTTATCTGCAGCGGAATCAGATCCTGTCTGCAGCGGAATCAGATCTTATCTGAAGCGGAATCAGATCCTATCTGCAGCGGAATCAGATCCTGTCTGCAGTGGAATCAGATCTTATCTGAAGCGGAATCAGATCTTATCTGCAGCGGAATCAGATCTTATCTGCAGCGGTACAGTGCAGTCAATTTTTTTTCCAGCGTTTTTCCGATAGATCGGATATACGTGTTCCACTTGAGTTCTCGCGTGAGCTTCATTCCCAATACACGTTCCAGGCAAGTAACTCCTTTGAGTGTATAACCGTTTCTAGTGACCGTTACTGTCGGTGTGATCCGTATATTTGTAAATAATATATATCGGAAAAGTTTAGCGATTATCATTATTGCAGTCGGCAAAATAAAACAAAAGCAAATAGAGAGATAGCTGTTCGAACCTTGGAAAAACCATTTCAAATTTTCAAGGTATGGAAGTAATTTTTTAGATGCTTGGTACAATGATATCTTATTCGCCATTATATTTCATTCGAACTTTTCGGATTGTTCTTTTCTATGAAAGTTATCTCACGACAGAGAATATGGCCATCCATAACGTCTTTTTTTTACTCTCCTGTTTGGCAAAACTTTCAGGCAGACACCTCAAGTAAGATATACCCCGTTTTCATCTGCTTATCTTGTGTTCACTATGTCCTGCGAGAGCAATTTTTTTAATTCCATTTTCTTCATGTGTTCTTAGAAATTTTAGTTCTGTCTTTCTGATTGTATAGCGGCGGTTTCCTTGTACTTAAAGCAATAATAGAAGGGTAGCTTAAAACAAAGCATAAGATTGGAAAATCATTGCTTAATTGCTATTCCTCCGTATGACGATAAAGTACATCTGACAGCAAGACCGCTGATCAGGAGACTGGGGGTTTTGAGAAGCGTGTAATCACCGCATAATTGCTATTCCTGGGTATGACGATGAAGTAGATCCGACGGCAAGGCCTCTGATCAGGAGACAGGAGCTTTTGAGGAGTGTGTAATCACCGCTTAAAACAAAGGATAAGATTGGGAAATTTATTCAAAATTAACTTTTTTTTTTAACGAAACAAGCGGAAGAGGACGGTTTTATGAACGGACGGGTAGGAAAAATTGGAATATAGAATAAACGGCAGCTGGAATGACGGTGGATATATAAGAAAAAATATCTGGGGTGACTCTTCTATTTTGTAGGCGAGACATGAGCCTATTCTGCTTAAAATCTATCATATTCTGTCCATTCTCAGAATTCCTTGATATAGCTGCTTATATGTTGTTTGAAGTCTGCCCTATGATCATTGCTAACCGTTTCCTTGTAGTTGCGATTCTTCTGAAAATTCCTCGTTGCACAAGTGACATGCTACTTCTCAGTATTTCTTGAAAGAACAGCGCCCGGTGCATAACGAACCCAACAGAAAGGCCTGTGATCTGGAGGTTTTTAGGAGCGTGTAATCATCGCTTAATTGCTATTCCAGGGTATGACGATAAAGTACATCCGGCAGCAAGTCCTCTGATCAGGAGACTGGATGCTTTGAGTAGCGTGTAATCACCGCTTAATTTCTATTCCTGGGTATGACGATGAAGTACATCCGACAGCAAGGCGTTTCTTCAGGAGACTGGAGGTTTTGAGGAGCGTGTTATTACCGCTTAATTGCTATTCCTGGGTATGACGATAAAGTACATCCGACAGCAAGGCCTTTCTTCAGGAGACTGGAGGCTTTGAGGACCGTGTTATCACCGCTTAATTGCTATTCCTGGGTATGACGATAAAGTACATCCGGCAGCAAGGCGTCTGATCAGGAGACTGGATGCTTTGAGGAGCGTGTAATCACCGCTTAATTGCTATTCCTGGGTAATACGATAAAGTACATCCGGCAGCAAGGCTTCTAATCGGGAGATTGGAGGTTTTGAGTAGCGTGTAACCACGACTTAATTGCAGCTTTCCCAGACCCACCTAGACTACTAGCGGTGGTATCACCTGTTAGAGTCCTACCTATAGGTAAGTAGTGAACACCGAAACAAAATTCAACGGTATATTTTGATCATAAAATGGCCAACAATACAATTTTCATAGCAAAATGACAAGCAGTGCAACACTTCAAAAAATATAAAAATATACTTTTATAGTAACATTAAATTTTATGAACTAAAATCTATATATATTTAAAAACATATGGTTACCCTGAAGGTATAAAATTGTGGCCAAAATATCTGTAGTTGAAGGCATAAAATTACGTGCAATATATTTAGATTTCGGCATTATATAACCCACAGATATTGATATGCCGCGAAACGAAGTAAGTCAACCTAACAACTTGAACCAAATCTCTCGTTCCAAGTATATTTTTCTGAGAGTTATCAGCAGATTCCTTGCAGAATGTATTCCTTTTAAAACTTTACCGTTGCCCATGTGTTCTTTTCATTCTCAGCATTCCTTGATCTAACCAATACTCTGTCGTTTGTGTCTTTTCTGTTTGTCAACAGAAGTTTCATTGTCAGACCAAGGCATCTTAAAACTCCTTCGTCTCTTACATGGACTATCGCTTCTTAGTGTTCTTGGGTAGTATCGAATCTCTGTAGTCTTTTAGTGCCCCGAACTAAATCAAGCATAGTAAACCTCATGACAAACGAAAGTGTTTATTAATTATCGCAATGCTATGAATAATGGTGAAAACCGTTAAATTTCGTACGCAAGTAACATATACAGAAACTTGAAGAATTCTTTGATATAAAATAAACGATTTCAAAGAACATAAAACAAAAATACAGAAATAAATAAAATGAAACCAACATTTATCAGGTCGAAACAAATAAAACTTTTCAAATGAAAGACGAGACTCGGGAAGATGGCGAGTTTTCTTTTGGGAATGTAAGACTTAAAACGCATTCAGACTAGCTAATAACGAAATAGTTAAATGGATTTCATTGCGTAAAAAACGTCTATGGAAAAAGTAATCAATATTTTGTCGTTACCTGTAATCATTTGTCTCTAAGATAAAATAGAACAAATGGTATATACAAGAAAAAAAAAACAGGCGAGATGAGTGTATCTTAATTGGAACATTGTATTTACCTCTAAATTCTATTGTCGCAAAAAAAGAAAAGAACAACAAAAAAAAAGAAAAAGAAAAAGAAAGAAAAGACAGAATATTAATGTGTAGTCTTATAAGAGGCTTAGATTGCTTGCTTTTCAAAGAGGAATAAAGTATATACATATTTCGATCAGTTATTCTAGTCGTATATGCCGCGTTATTTATTTTTACATAATAGAATCCTCTCTTCATGAAAGTTGTTTGCAATTAACGGCGGATATAAGATAGTTAAAAGCGGCCATTGGTTAGAAGAAACAAAAAAAGAAATGAAAAAAAGAAAACAAAACAAAAAAAGCAAAGACAAATCCTGTAAGCTGAATCTCCTCACATCATTTTAAATAATGAGCTGAAATTTTTTCACCCTCAAAATGGCGCCTGGTTTCCTAAGAGGAAGCGTATAATCATTTTTGAAGCAACATTTATTTTAAGAGGTGAAAACTGCAATACGAAACAAGAAACTGTGAATGAGACAAATTGTCACTTCCAGAAGTGTGAACTGACTGAAGTCGGGTTCATTGAACAGCATTTTAAAATACCGAAAGGAAAAACGAGCAAGAAGATGGAAAGAAGACAATTGTAAGAATGTTTTGAGTTTTAAAAGATTCAAGCGTCTAAGACGTGTTTACATGGAGAGGCTTTACCTATCAAAAAATATATTTGCTTAAACCCCGTGCATCTTCGAATTTTGTGGCTGAGATTGCGTTTCCGGTTTCTTTCCAGGGTATGCTTTGGAACGATGTCCTGCGGTTCCACAAGACCAGAAAAGGGGTCGTCGTCCTTCAAACACTACATATATGGTACGACCTCCACACTTCAAGATATTCAGAATTTCCATAAAATTTTTCCGGTAAACAGTTATCCAGATCTCCATGTCTCCCTGTTTTGCTTTTTACGGACGACACTTCAGACACCTCGCCAAACTGTGAAAAGAAACATCCTAAGTGATCCTTTGATATGGGGAGTGGAACTCCATGCAGAATGACGTTGGTGTTTCTGGTTCCTAAGTACTCGGTCTGGAGCCTTACTGTTTTGGTTAAGTGTATGCTCGCCGCCAGGCTCCTTGCTGCGTTCTCTGTGGCCAGCAAGATGTCCCACATTGCGTTGCTTCTTCTTGCCAACATTTGTGCTCCAATTTTGAGGGTTTTCGGGGCCTTCTTCATAATTTCTCTGTTCATGACAATTAATTTGTGTTTCTTAATATCTGTTGTTACGAGGGAAATATTCCTCGTGTTCACCGTTTCCATAAGTTCAAGCAGCGGTAACAATCCATTTCTCTCGATAAAAATTCCATATTTATCCTTTAGTCCCTTATAGCACTCGGTTCCTTTTGGTGGGGGGCCTATTCCTTGTCCACGCCGAAGGTATTACTTCAGTGGGTGTAGCATCAAAATTTTGCGACTCCGCCATAATGTTGGCGTTCCCACGACACCGTTTGGAAACACCGGTTAAAAGCGAACACAAATTGACGAAACGAAGTCACCGAATACAAAAAATACGACAATGAAAAACGTAACAAAACTTACACTTACATTTAAACAATTCAGCTTTATGCAGAATAACGCCAAGAAATTCCCGGTGATTGTGTAGCAAATTTCACCCCCATCTTCTAGTATAGTTAATCGCGATGACTTACATATCACACTAATTCTCAATTATAAGTTTCCTTTACGATCATGTGATCTACTTATTAGAAATGGAATCACCTGTGTTTGCCCACTGGTGATCTGTGTTTAAACTCCTATGCAACAATTTTTTTACGGCTTGTCAACCTCTTATAGGTTATTTAAATCCAGATCATATTTTGGATTGTAAGAATTTTTTGGCGAGTAAATATTGCATTAAAATTTTGTTGGAAATAACTGTTTTTTTTTATATACAAATTTTACTCTTTAACCCATTGCTGGGGGAGAGGTGGCTTCATACCTTTCCCAATGTTAGTTGCGCGTAAAGAATGTAATTAGAACTAGGCTCACCCACTTAGATACTGAACAGTCTCCACATTGATTAGCTTCAGAGATCGTACGAGAACCGGACATGATGTGATTTTAAGCGATAAAATGAAATAAAATGGCGAATAAGAAATGGTTGTAATAAGTCCGATAAGTGGCCACAGTTGGTATTTTATGGCATGGATGACTGTCTTTTATTAAAATAAAAGTAGTACAGTAAATGTAAAGGAAATTCATTAAAAATCGAACAAAATTTGTAGCATAATATTTTTCATTGCAGATACAAGGACGGAAAATGAAAGCAAGTTGTTCTTTGCCTGATTTTCGTTATTCTTTAAAATATAAATGAAGTATTAAAAAATAAAAAGAGAAGAGCAAGTTATGGAACGTCTTTCATTACCTGGCATATATAATTACTACATAATAAATTACAAAATATTTAGGTCTTTTATAACCTTGAAAAACCAACTAAAATTCATTCGTTATTAAATAAGTAACAGCGGATTTCAATTGCTTGATGCCTGATTAATTAAACAGATTAGATGAGAATTTGGTGGCTTTAATCGTACAGCGATATCCGCTAGAATCAGTGTTTAGTTTTTATTAATTATAGGTCGTAACAACTTTATATTTATCTGTGACCAAATAATAATATTAATAATAATAATTTTATCCTTGCTGTACATTAACAATGCTAGCTAACTCAAAATTACCAGACACACATACTCAAAAAATGTGTTCACCCGAAATGCAGATTCTGTGATAACTATCCAGAAACAATTGACCATCTTGTACCAGGTTGCACGGTGTTAGCACCCACTGAATATAAAACTCGGTATGGTAGAGTGGGCTCAATATCTGCACTGGAAAATATGCAACTTTTACGGGAAGGAAACTGCAAGAAACTGGTATGAACATTACCCGAATCCGGTTACAGGGACAGGACCTGTAACAATTTTATAGGACTTTACAAAACACACAAACAGAACAATCAAAGCTCATCACCCGGACATCGTGATCAGAGACCACAAAACCAAGATGTGTTTTCCTATTGACATGGCATTGTAATGTATGTTTGAAGATCTTTAAAAAATATCAGAATGCAAGTATCTTGAAGTGGAAATCTAAAAAAAATGTGTCACATAAGGACATCAGTAATTCCAGTTGTAGTTGGATCCCTCGGATTGATTGGAAAATGTTCCGATGCTAGTTCATGTCTTAAAGAAATACAAAAATTTGTACTCACAAGTACAGTTCACACATTACAAAGAGTTTTATGTATGCAAAACGTGTATGATCTTTTTTCTTTTTTACGAAAATGATCGGTGATAATGATGATGCTATTTCTGACCTTAGGTCGCTGATTGGGACCCGGAAGGAAATGTGTCTTCAATAGAAATAAATTGAAGGAAGGTTTTATTCTTGCTGCACAGGACCAAGGCTTGCTAACTAGAAATTAACAAGCACACAAGCTGAAAAATCGTGTTGACATCAAATGCAGATTCTGTGATAAATATCCAGAAACATCTGACCAGGTCGCACGGTGTTAGCACCCACTGAATATAAAACTAGGGATGATAGAGTGAGCCCAATATCTGCACTGGAAAATATGCAACTTTTACGGGAAGGAAACTGCAAGAAACTGGTATGAACATCACCAAGACCCGATTACAGAGACCGGACATGTAAGAAATTTATTGGACTTTACAATACAAACAGACAATCAAAACTAATCGCATACACATCGTGATCAAAGACCACAAAAACAAAATGTGTTTTCTTATTGACATGGCTGTCTAGGCAGATTGTATTTTCATCTTTGAAGATCTTCAAAAAACTATTAAAATAGAAAGATCTTGAAGTGAAAATCTAAAAATTCTGGCACATGAGGACATCAATAATTTCAGTTGTAGTTGGAGTCCTCGGATTGATTAGAAATATTTCCGGTAGACTGATTAATGGGACTGCTGGTAGCCTATGCCTTAAAGAAATACAAAAAATTGTACTCACAAGTACAGCTTCAAATTACGAAGAGCTTTATCTCTGTAATATGTGAGTGATCTTTGTTTTTTTTACAAACATGATCAGTGGAAAATATCATGAGCCATTTTAACCTTAAGTCTCTAGTTGAAACCCGGATGGAAATGTGTTTACATCAGAAATCCAAGGAAATAATAGTAATAATAATAATAATAATAATAATAATAATAATAGCAATAATAATAATAGCAATAATAATAATAATAATAATAATAATAATAATAATAATAATAATAATAGCAATAACCATAGCAATAATAAAGCGTATTACTTTTCCCTACTCCACTACGAGCTGTAACATCCTATCTTGCACAGCTGCAAGATGTTTCTAATGTCAGATTGTTGGAATTTTGTGTTGACAATTCACTCAAGAATCATTTCCCTACCATGGGGACAGTCACTATCCGCTTTTGGGTGGTTCATTCTTGCATGTGAGTTAAATCGCCCATGCATCATTATCAAAAATGGGGGAAAAGAAAAATATCTGCAAACTGATTGACATTAGCGTACCAATTGACAAAATCATATCGGCGAAGGCTTTAAAAAAAACTAAGCAAACACAAAGACCTGGAGATAGAAACAGAGGAAAATGTGTCACTGAAAAACTAAATTTTCCAAGTTTTGGTTGGAGCTTTGTGTCTGATAAAGAAAGGAACTCAAGAAGAAATCAACAAAATGACTGCTGTACCATCTCTCCGAGAAATATAGTTACAACAGTTTTAGACCTGCGAAGACCATTGGTCATTTCATCTTTTTTTATTCGCAAATTTAAATGAAAACCATTTAAACAACCGTATGAGAAAATCTGATAAGTGTAAAGGCAGGTATAAACTTGTTCGTTTATATTTCTTTGAAGACATAAATATCAAATCGAAATAGGTTTGTGGAAATGGATAATGGGAATTACTGTATGATGAATTAGTAATTAATTTAATACCTTTGATTAAATTACGATTCCGTTAGATTAACAAATTACTTCATTGATTGGCCATCAGGGTCAAATCTGATTACCTGCAGGTTATAAGCCCCAAAGAAACAGGTAACAAGCAATACAGGAATAGAATTTTCCAACAGTGATGTTGTTGCTATGCGTTAGATCAATCCAATACCTACATTTGATCTATCTTATGGCGGACTTAGTATTTTTACAATCGGTGTTTGTGCCAACGTATAAGCTAGGATTTAAAATTCCGATTTTCAGTGCTAACAATCGATATAATTCAGTCGACTGGCTCAATATACTCGCTAATTTTTATTTTAAAACATCTGAAAACCAAGATACAGCGTGCCTATTTTTAATTTGCGCAGTCAGTTGATTTGGAAGATTGGCGCTGTACAATCATCCATAGGTTGTTTTCTCCATTTAGCCTTCTAACATACTAAACTAAAATTATTGTAACAACCCGTTTGCGTGGATGGGTGGATGTGTACCAGGTTTGTTAACAAAAGTTTTCGGTCCAACAAAGATGGGGTTACATAAAATTATTACATTTCGTTCGATTTTCAAGAGGGTACGATCTGGACATTTTTAACATCTGGACGTTGGCAATCATGGCTCTCCACAATTTCCAGTTATTTATAACTCTTAATATTTTTTTTCTTATCGTTTTCTCTCCAAAACATTGTTCCACCATCCATTTGCACAAGCTCGCTGTCCGTCTTGCATTCAATCTGTCCTGTGAGTATCAAATTTTCTAAGCCCTCTTTCCTCATGTTGTTCCCTAGAAATTTGAACTGTCTCTTCCTCATGTTATGTATATGTCCATTTTATATCTATTCTCTCTAAAACTTCGTCGTTTACACTTATTTACATTGTTCTGAGTCTTGTCCTCATCTTCACGAGGTTTCGACCGTTGCACGCTCCCACCTTCTTCAGGTCATATACGTTACAATTTCGAACCGAACCCCTTTATTCCATGAAGGGAGATTGTTCTTATTCCACTTGCCAAGAATTCTTGGATATCCCAATATCAGTTAATTCCTTTTAGACACTCGACTCTCGAAGTTATTGTTCCCTCTGTTGTGGCCAGCTATTGAACTCGTAACTCTTTGGGTCAAGTCACTTTTTTGATTACTTCAACCAATGCCTTTATCCATTGAGACATGTGTCCTTTTTATTTGTCGTTGCTCATATGTTAATCCATAGTATTCTCAGCATCCTTCTGTACAACCACTTCAAGTATCTTCTTCATTTATCAGGAGATTGCCCAGCTTTCAGTGCCATATAGAAGGTCAGATATCTCAAAAGAGTTCTGTACTCTTTTCTTTTTTTCTAACGAAGTTTTTCCATTTCTTAATACTCTGCTTAGCATTTGGAATGCTTCTTTCGCTATACCGACGCACTTCGGATTTCGGTGTCACATTTTTCATCCTCTCTTAAAACACTTCCCAGATATTAAAATATCGTACTTGTCCGAGTTTCATTAACAAGATAAAATGGTATCAGCTTGTAGGAATCCTTCTACTCGGTTTTTCGTTGAATGTCAAAATTTGGAATGTCGGGATTCGATACAATATCCTGAAATATTGTTGCAAGACTGCTCGTAATTTGGCCGTTTAGAATAATCCTACGATTTTTATTGGCAGAATAAAATCCAGTCGAAAAAGACAACGTAGTTTCCACAAAAAAAAAAATAATTTAATATAACGACCAGAATACAAACAGTTGGTAATAGATTAGAAAATAATGTCTTTTTTTAAAAAATAAAGTTCTGGAATATAATATAAATTGTATTTGTGTAAGTATGGGAGAAACAATGAGAAGTTATACGTGTGTTTGTGTGGAAGAATCAGCACGTGTGTGCATGGTTAATAGTATAGTGTATACCAGAGATAATTAGAATTTGGTTCTTCCTGTGAACTGTGGTGTCGTCGTCTGAAGCGGTCTCATTGAAGTTCGTCAGCACTGTCACTTTTTGCATGTAGACAGGAATGAGGTCGTGAAGATCATCAGCGAGAGTGACGTGGACCTTGGTGACATCTGTTCTCATTCCGTTTGGGTCCAGATTCCGTGTGTTTCATACACTCTTTCGTAAGAACATCGACTCTAGAATTAAATCATTTATTTCTACCTAATTGGCCCTAAAAATCCACGTGGTATAACTTCTACTACATCCGTACGATATTTAGGCGGTATCTCCCTAAATCATGATGTCTAATAAAACAACCTTTCTAATTTGTATTCTATGGTTTTATTGGTGTGTTTTAAGATGTAAGCACTTTATTGAGTGTTATTGTTTTATAAATATTGCATTTGGTATTTTAGTAGATAACAGATTTGAATTTACAGTCTGTCTTGTTTATATCAAGGCGGAAACTAATTATGAAAATCTTTCTCAGATGCACAAATCCTATTAATAGAAGCAAATGTATTAGATATTAATATTTTCTGTTCATAAATGTTTTTACTTCGCAAATAAATCTACAAATAATATACACGTTTATATTTATTATTTATACATTCGTTGTGGAACTTGTACTCTTATATAGTGCACAGGACCCACAATTATACGGTCTTCTAGGAAAAGATTCACCTCACTCTTGCCCTAGACTAATTGCCACACAAGAACAGCAACACTGCTATTTAACCCATAGCTAGCGAGTCAAAACAAGCGATGGATTCATGCTTTTTCAAGGGCATTTTGCGAAGTGAACTTAGAATTGACTGGAATGTGATTTCTTCGTGCTGATCCTATTCTCTATGACCATAGATGTTGCGCTACCGTATATCCGCATGTGCCTTACTAACCTTAATAAATCTTTAAAAAAACAGCCACGTTTTGCAATATAGTGATTTTCCAAGCATAGGTTAGATGTGGCATACGGCCGAAAGTAGAAGCCAACCTAGTGAGGATCGAACTCACTACTCAGTCGTAATTGTTCTAGCGAGATAAGCTTATTAACCATTACACCGCCTCGAGGTGTCCCACGCTTTGCAATACATGTGTGATCTCTTTTCTGCTTCTGTCCTGTTTCGCTGTTACTATATATCAACTCCGAGATAGGGAAACTCTTCAGCCGTGAAGAAAGAGCTTATGAAGACTGCCCAATCGAGAGTCTGATTATTTCTTACTGATTTGGAATTTAGGCTGATGGGATTTTTTTCTGACAGTGGCCATTGTTTTCCTTCGTATTCCCGTTGAGTATAACTGGTATACTTGAGGCCAAAAGTTTGGGACCACATTTCAGACTTTCTTTGGTTCAATTAACACGTTCTGGACAATTTTTCAGTCAGATTCTTTCTTGCAGATTTATATGTCTACATCCGTGAATCGAATATTGCTGTCACATTTTGTCTAGTGTTTCTGATACGTGTTTAGATATACTTACCAACATCTATTCGTCCTGATATCACCTACCTTAGCTTTTATTTGCCTTCTCTATAAATATTTTAATGGAAATTTTTCTACAAATCTTTCCTCTTTCGTACCCCGACTACACGAATCTAAGCGCAGTACTTGATTGGCAGATATATCTCATAAATTCACTGTTTTATTTGCTAGTTTGTTCTATTCTAATAGTTTCTTCTCCCACACTTATCGCTTGTGAAACTCTCTTCCTGCCTTCCTGTTAACTAAGATCTTCAAAAATGAAAATGGAATATCAATCGTCATCTTCTGTCATATTAAATCAGTTTCTTTTATTACCCTCTCTGATTTTTTTTTCCTCACAATAACACGTTTCATTCTGGTAGCTTCTTGTGCTTTGCGTTGGATGAAATGATCTAAATGCTTGGAGTTCAATATATTAGGGACGTGGGGGTTATCTCAAATTCAAAAACCGCCAGCTATAATATTAGGATTAGCAAGCAAGGCAGATTAGACAAAAAAGACATAAAAGTTTAAAGAAACTTTATGTAGTCACTGGTTAATTCAGTTATTATTATTATTATTATTATTATTATTATTATTATTATTATTGTTGTTGCTGTTGTTGTTGTTATTATTTCCTTGGAGTTCTGTTTTATACACTTATCCTTCCGTGTCCCAACCAGAAACCAAAAGTCAGAAATGGCTTCATGATATTTTCCACTGTTCATTTTTGTAAAAATCAAACAAAGATCCCGCACATTTTACAGATTTAAAACTCTTCGTACTGTGTGTGCTGTACTTGTGAGTACAATTTTGTGTATTTCTTTAAGGCATGGGCTACCAGGAATCGTTTCAGTGGGTCTATCGGAACACTTTTCCGCGGGCTGCAACTGCAACTAGAATTATTGATGTCCTCATGTGCCATATTTTTTAGATTTACAGTTCAAGATCTTTGTATTTTGATAGTTTTTTTTAAAGATCTTCAAGTTACATTATAATCGATGTCTGATCGATTATCTTTGATTGTCCTATCTGTGTATATTGTAAAAATCCATAAAATTGGTATAGGTGCTATGTATGTAACCGCGCCTGTTTGATGCTCATACCTGTTCCTTGTAGTTTCATTCCCGTACAAGCGGCATATTATCCAGTGCAGATATTGGCCCACTCTATCATGCCGGATTTTATATTCACTTGGTAATAACTCTGTGCAACCTGATAGAAGTTGGTAAATTGTTTCTGGATATTTATCACGTAGTAGGAGTAGTAGTAGTAGTAGTAGTAGTAGTAGTAGTAGTAGTAGTAGTCGTAGTAGTAATATTATTATTATTATTGTTAGAAGAAGAAGAAGAAGAAGAAGAAGAAGAAGAAGAAGAAGAAGAAGAAGAAGAAGAAGAAGAAGAAGAAGAAGAAGAAGAAGAAGAAGAAGAAGAAGAAGAAGAAGAACTATACGTTAAGAAACAGGGTAGAGGGTACGCTCTACACTTGCATGAAAACCATATTAAAAGAAGGAAAACTTTGGATTTTAAAGCGTGGAGAGAAAAAAAGCAACAGGAGATGAAGTCATTTTTTCTCAAGAATTCATGGCCATTTACAGACGACAGTAAACAAAAGGAAGGACTGTCGTTAATGGTCAGCAGTTTTTCAAATAATACATATTTCGCTTTTTACTATTTTTGTCTTTTACTATTTTCGTCTGCCCATTCTCCGATCATCTTTAGTTGATGATATTACGGGTATTGTTTGCTTATTGGTATTATTTCGTCATTATTCTTGCTGTTAGAAATATCTTATGTTATATTGTCACATTTTGTCCACCATTTTTTTTCGTTAATATTTTCGTTGTTGTTTTGTTGTTATTTTTTGTTCTTTTTTTCTTACTAGGGAAGTTATTATCTGTATCCAGACAATTCAATTCGTAGAAAATTTTCTCGCTTAACAAGATTCCATTCTTTAGCAACCACGACCAGCATTTCCGGACGGCACAGATATTGCCCAGTTGCTGGTCGACATTTCATTGTTATACAGCAATTGGTATGAAAAGCAAACATTTGCACATCTTCAATGAATTAAATTAGTTTCCGTAGTGGAAAGTGAATGGCCGAAAGAGATTTTATTTAGTAATCAGATTCAAATTCACTAACAACAACATCAGATTCAAATTCGCCAACAATAAAAACAGATAATCAATTCTTTAAAACAAATATCTATCCTCAATAATGAACGCTCGTTTCCTTATAAATGTTTTCTTATATAAATTTCATACAATCAAATTCCCATGAGCCACTCAATATAGAGGGTTACTGAATGATGTTGTTTCATGAGCTTAAGACGAGAAAATAAATGTATTCTATGAAGACGAGAAATATGGGAATCGAATTCGAATTACATTCGAGTTTCCTTATATTTATGGCAAAGGCAGGAATACATATCTATATCCCTAGTTATGGGTTAAATATAGGCTTTTCTGGGCTCTAAACAACCACGGAAAGTAACGACAGCCTAGTGCAGGACACCATTTGCAATATAAATCATAAATCAAAAAAGAGTCATTATCGACCAAACCCCGGATCCCGCATGGCATATATAATATATATATATAAGTATTTATTCGAAAATTATAACATAAATATGTTATAAAATCACTACAAAAATAGCCATTTTGTTTCAACACATGTTGAATGCAGAATAAAGGGTTTTAAAAGGTTCAAATCAATTAAACACCCCTCGCTAATGGAAACGCTGTTACATAAGCTGCAATGACCAATCAAAATACAAGTATACGAGAATTAAAAAAAAACATGACAACGAACTAAGTTTATAATAATTATTTACTGCTTTAAATTAGTTAGATTAAAATAGAATTTATTTTAATTAATAAATATTAAATTATTCGACAAAATTTGAAATTGGAAATTAAAAATTACCCATTTTAAAATTTAAATTTATATATATATATATATATATATATGTATGTTTGTATGTATGTAAGTATATAGTTGGCACTTTCAAATACTCTCATACGTTGTCGAGTGGTTTCCTGGGCACCCATAGCACGTTGATGAAGCGTATTTGCATTATTAATGTCTGCAGCATAAACGAATTGTTTTAACTGTCCCCACAAATAAAAAAAAACAACAAATGATTAAGATCCGTAGAACGTGCGAACCATGGGACCAGTCCACTTCTACCTATTCATCTTTCATGGTAGATGGAAGCCATTGGATCTAGAACAATGTACTAAAATATCGTGGAGCCCCATCGCCCATGAACCACATCCGTGCGGCCGTATGTAAAAATCATATCTGTTTGCTCCCGATATGTTTATCCTGCCATTGTTAAATAGAACATTTCTCAGTTAAAGCACTACTACACATGTTAAACAATGAAGACAGATCAGTCACAAATGTACACGAACAACAAATGTAACGTAGTCTACATAGCAATACAACGTAATCTACGATAAACGTTCTCTAAATTTAATAACTAAAAAAGAAATGATTTATGGACATATGTTCATGTGGATTTTTTCCTAGTTATGGTGTAAGGAACCATCCCCCAATGTTTAGAAAAGTATTTATGTTCCACCATATATATATATATATATATATAACATTACTAATTTACTTTTTGTATGAATGATTCATTGGAATATAAATTGAACTGCACCACATATTTGATTTAAAAGAACTGATCCGACGTAAAAAATTTCGCGATAACAACTGAGACATTACTCTACTTATTGAACTATTTACTTCATGCCACGTTGACTGATAAAATCCTACAAAAAAACAAATCTCAAATTGCCATATTAGTAAAAAACACACACTCTTAAAAAAATTCAACCTTAGCGTTGCGACTTCACGCGCCAAAAGTTAGTATCCATTAACAATAAACATTAAAAAAAAAAAAACATATTTCGATTCGCATTATATTTTTTCGTCTCGGATGCTACTTGAATTTTACCAAAAACAAAATCATTTCCATGCCTGAAGATGACTGAATGTACAATCGAAAGTACTTGCGTATTTAAGAAAGATATTATGCAGCTTATAATTTTAAAAAACAAGGATCATAACATTCATCGAGTAATTGATAGGTTAATGCATGTTTAAAAATTTGTTAGCGAAGGGATTTCGCCATTTTATATCATTAATTTTACTAATATACATTATATATATATATATATATATATATATATATATATATATATATATATATATATATATATATATATATTTTGAACGATAAAAATTATTAAAAAAATCAATTAAAATCTTCAGACATACTGGGTTGTAGATTAATATTCTTATGCTTTTATTCTTATTATTTCATTTATATTCCTCGACTAGTTTCGGCCAACATGGCCATCATCGGGAGAAAAAAATGTTTCTGCTTGCTGTAGCAGTAAACTACAGAAATGAATGTCTTGATGAAGAAAACGAACTTTTGTCTGTAGTTTTCATTTGTTTCTTTTATTATTTATTCATTTATTTGTTTTTCTTATCTTTTTAACATGAGTTTATTAACATTCCTTGTGTTGGTCAAACAGTCTCTTTTAAGTTGTCATTTGAGTTAAGAGCTATGTTCCCTTTTTTTTCTCCGGTCAGGTCAGCAGCTTTATTGGTGTCTGGGGAGGGGATGGTAAGTGTGTTTGTGTGTGTGTGTTTGTGTTATGTAGTTTAGTGTGTGTGTTATTTAGTTGTTTAGTCTCTGGTAAGTGTGTGTGCGTGTTATTTAGTTATTAAGGGAGTGAGTGAGTATGATACGTGTTAGCTTGTATATTGCTATGGGTGTGTGTTATCATTTGGCTCATTAGGAAAGTGAGTGAGTATGTTGTGTGTAAATGTGTATATTCGTGTGGGTGTGTGTATAAATGTGAGGCCTCAACTCCGTAAGTATGTCTGTTTTGTATGGGTATGGAATGTGGGTAGGTTTTGATTTGTAGGGTTATGTGTTACTACTATCTATATTGTTAAATTTATGGTTTAGCCCGGCTGGAAACAGCGTGTGTAAACGTCGTATCCACTTATTTTCATGGAACTCTAAAATTCTTATAGTGTTATCTGCTTTGGGCTTTTCTATTCTCTCAATTATAGTGAATTTAGCATGGGTTTTGAAGTCGTGTTTTTCTATGCGGAAATGTTGTTCTACAGGTAATAATTTTTCATGGGGAGTCGACTTAATTCGATTGCGATGATTATTGATTCTGTAGTGAAGGGGCCATTCAGATTTTCCTACATATTGTTTCCGGCATAGTGTGCATTCTAGGAGGTAAATTATGTTATGACTTCTACAGTTATATATATATAATATATATATATATATATATATATATATATATATATATATATATATATATATATATATATATATTTCCGATAGAGTATATATGTAAAAGGACAATATGAGTAAAGACAAATGGAAAACCTATTTTTACCGACGCGTTTCGTCCTCTGAGGGACATTATCAAGGCAAATAGTTTGGATTGTTTTCCTTAATGGCATATCAAACTTAATGGGTTATTTCGTGCCGAAATGATTTTTATTGTTGGTAATATTTTTCCAAAAATGTATTGCTGGTAATAATCTTTTTCGCCAAAATTGTAATTTTTTTCTTCATAATATATTGCTGGAAATAATGTATTGCTGGTAATAATTATTTACAAAAATGTGTTGCTGGTAATATTTCTCCTTCAAAAACGTATTAGTGGATATTAATATTTCCTCAAAAAATATAGAGCTGCTATTAAAACCTATTTTTACATTTTCATAGTGTTTTGACACCCTGTTTGGGGGTTAGCTATATGGCCATCGTTGGGACCCTAACAGGTGCTACCACCTAGGGTCAGAGTAGACCTGAGAACACAAGCAATTAAAGACCTCGCTGTTGGTCGTAGTTTATCGTCTTACCAAGAAAGTCAAGGCAAACGAAATGGTTCTATTTTGTAACAACTATTTATATATAAGTGCAAACATTTAATTGGTTTTTCAATTTTTTAAAAATTTAAGAACACATGTAAATATTCATGAGGATATCCGAAAAGTTAGGCAAGCTATGGATGAAGCGAAGTGACATAATTTAATGGCAAATAAACGAAAGTCTGTACATGACACTCTTGCAATATTTTTAAATGCAAATTAATACTTAAATGATTTCATTTTTGGATTAATGTATTTGTTATATATTTTAAATAAAATGTAAATATGTCAGATAGAGGGTATCTGTAAAAGAACAATATGAATAAATACAACAGGAATATTTATCTTAGCCTACGTGTTTGTCTTCTTATAGATTTATCATTTCCTTGATAATGTCCCTCAGAAGACGAGATATGCTTACATTTATTTTTTTCATATATATATATATATATATATATATATATATATATATATATATATATACATACATACATATATATATATTATATATATATACATACATATATATATATGTGTGTGTGTGTATTTTCTATATATATTATTATACTTATACGGTCTTTATTGGAACGTGCTCAATATCAGTGATAGAGCTAACATATTCATTTGTAGTGATATCCATACAAACACATGCATATATATATATATATATATATATATATATATATATATATATATATATATATATATATATATATCTATATATATATATATATATATATATATATATATATATATATATATATGTATGTATATATATATATGCACGCTACTCATTGGGAAGCACTCAATATCAGTGATAGACCTAACACATTCATTTTGTAATCATCAGTTTGTCTTTTAAATGCAAAAGCATGAAACAAGGGTCACATCTTACACTCATACAAATGAATATATATATATATATATATATATATATATATATATATATATGTATGTATATTTATAAAAATTTTAGATTTAAAAGTGAAGCAGATATTTTTATATAGTGCCCAATGTTATAAGAATTGAGCATTGATAATATACTTTTTTATATAAATAATAAAATTATAAATAACTGACTGCAATTTACTCCAACTCCGCAGCTTCGTGGTAATATGTACACTTTTTAAGGAGTAGATCTGTATAGTAATTGGAAATATTTAATATCCGGATTAACCCTTTGAAAAATGGACATATCACTAAACTGCGGTGACGGGTAAAATCACAGTTAACTATTTCTTTTGCATATATAAAAAATAATATTATACATATATATAATGTTTGTGTGTGTGTGTCTGTATGTTAGGGTGGGTGTCTTTGTATGTATTACCGTTTGTCATTGTGGCTTGTGTTTCGATACCTTCCCACACCTTTCATGGCTGAAGCTGGTTTCGTGTGCATTAGTCTGATAAATAAAATCATTATCTTGATTTTTATTCAAGAGATATCACGCTGAAACTCCCTATCTTAAAATCTTGTTAAATAAACCAACTGTATTGTGTAGGTTGGATCGTCCCTGAAACGAACGAAGTATCAACTTTGCTGTACGATATTATAGTTAGGCAGATCGATTAGTAACATGTGTGAAAAATTTCTCTGGAAATTACAAAGGATACAAAATGAAAAGAAACGTAATTCGAACATATGTGGGCTTCATGTTTTTGTATTCTACAAGGAATGGAAGGTAGGATTTATGGAAGGAATTTTCTAGCAGTATTTTGTTGGTGTTATTGTCATAAATGATCTGATTAGGAAAAATAGGAAATCTTAATTTGTCTGAAGAAAAAGCGTTGTAAAGGATTTGTCTTCAAGCGATCATCAATACAATGAGTAAAGAAAGAAAATCATGCATACGAATCGCTAAATTTTATATTACAAATAAAATCTCTTCATGTGTTGGTGAAAAAGAAATGAACTTAGAAATAAAAATTCAACAAAATTATGATGTAATAATAAAAAAAGAATACGTCTGTACCCTGTTCCATGGTACCATATGTTATTTCAACTAATAATGGTAACATATCACACACACACACACACACACACACACACACACACACCTATATATATATGTATGTATGTATGTATGTGTGTGTGTGTGTGGGTGTGTTTGTATATATATATATATATATATATGTGTGTGTGTGTGTGTGTGTGTAATCATTTCAGCCAAAGGCAGACGATAATGCCACGAAGTTGTAAAGAACTACTGGGAATAAAGGTAGACGTAAAGGAGTATATATATATATATATATATATATATATATATATATATATATATATATATATATATATATATATATTATAATAATGAGAAGGAACAGTAAGATATATAATCCGGTGATCTTATTAATTATTTTTATTTTTACAAAACAGTGTTCAATGCAAATCGGGAGAGCATAAATATAATAAATTTAGTAATTTAAAAACATGGCTCCATCGCTACACAGGAATTACCATGTTTCAAAAACAGACGCTAAAAATTTCAAAAATATATATATGTAAATTTGAATATATATATATATATATATATATATATATATATATATACTTGATTATATATATACACACACACACACACATATATATATATATGTATATATATATATGTATATGTATATATATATATATATGTATGTATATATTCCAACATATATTACTCAATATAATAGAAAACGAATGTCTATTACGTTTGATCTTAAGCCGTTCTCAGCTTCGTATAGTGGCTTTAGTTTCGGGAGAAAATAAAGAAAACAGTGTTCAACAATTGGATGTTTTTATTATGATCATCCTCGATGTAAGCTTTCGGCTCACATGAGCCATCACAAGAGCGTTTATGTGGATATTACAACACAGATGTTCACCATCAAAGATGACATCGTGTTATATTTACATAGAAGTCTGCTATGCGACGATAACTGTCGACGAATATCAGACGCAGGTCGTAAATTCGTAATGCGGTTCTGTGACATCGTACATGACCACCTGAAAGAAAGATATGTTATCAACAGAACTATGTATATGTGTGTGTTTTACTTTTAGAGGATGCTCGTGTTCGACTAGACGCCCAGCTTTTTTAAATAATAAACTTTGATCCTGAAATACAGTTCGATAATCATTTAGGACAATTCAAGGAACATTCCTTGCTGTAGCTAATATATACTCACGGTGCAACCTGTCGCACACTGCGTGATGACAAACTGGGCACTGCCTAGTTTTCCTATTGACTTGATATATATATATATATATATATGCTATATATATATATATATATATATATATATATATATATATATGCACATTTTCCATCAACAAATAGCTAACAAGAAATTTCTACGTCTCCGTGTTGTTTTTGACGAACGGGTTTTTCGGCCCGTGTCCTGAGGTAGGTACCAATGCCGACTTGTGTAAATCAAATGTTAAAGAATTTGAATGTTGTTTGGAAGAAATTGTTATTCCCTGAGGTGTAAAAGGGTTTGTGTTTTCATTTTGCATTTCATTTCCTGCTACGCCATGTAGGGCCGTCAGACAATTCCCAGACACAACGAATGCAAGTGAATTAAAAAAAGAGAAAAGAAAAAGACAGAGAGACGAAACGTGTTTTTCATTTGATTCGGCATTTCCAATATGTCAATTAAAGTGATCGATATCACGACGCAGTTCACTCGTGCCTGCAGACGCTGAAGACTCGGTGAGAATCGAAGAGAAAAGGCGGTCAGAAGCAAGTAGCCTCAAAGAGAAATGGAACAGCAAGATCGATTTAACTCATGGGAAGAAAAGTAAAAGACAAAAGAAGAATAAGGAGAAAAAGTGGAATTGAAATATCGTAAGATTTAATGAATAAAACTGAAAGAGAAATGGGAGAGAAAATAAGGAAGAACTAAGGAGAAAAAAAGAAAGAAAGAAGGTGAAGAAAGAATGATAATGATAGTAAGACTAACTGTTGACATATAAGAAACATTTAGCACTCTTTGACCAAAGAGTTAGCCTTACTGTCGGGTGAAATTATAAAACCTTTCTCTTGAAAAAGTTTTTTTTTTCTTTTTGAAGAAAATAGGCTTCGCAAGCCGTGGAACTGTTATCCTTTTTGTCCTGGGTACGACGTTAAACTGCATCCAACAGCAAGGCCTCTGATCAAGAGGTTTTGAGGAAGCGTGGAACCACCTCTTAATTTCTGGTGTTCCCAGGTCCACCCAGACCCGGGTGGTAGCACCTGTTGGGGTCCCAGCTATGGGCAAATAGTGAACTTCCATGTTTTTACCATGTCCTGGGTATGACGACAAACTACATCCGCGTCCGGGGTATGACGACAAACTACATCCGCGTCCGGGGTATGACGACAAACTACATCCGCGTCTGGGGTATGACGACAAACTACATCCGCATATTTGAACTTTATTCGAGTAGCTAAGCAATTAAATTTTATCAACAAAATAATTGCTTTTTTATAAAGATCACAAAAGACCAGAATGAACATGAAAAAATATTATTACCAGCTCTGCGTTTTTGAAAAATATTATTACCAGCTATACGTTTTTGAAAAAAACATTATTACCAGCTCTACGTTTTTTGAAAAAACATTATTACCGGCTCTACGTTTTTGAAAAAATATTATTACCAGCTCTACGTTTTTGAAAAATATTATTACCAGCTCTACGTTTTTGGAAAAATATTATTACCGGCTCTACGTTTTTGAAAAAATATTATTACCAGCTCTACGGTTTGGAAAAATATTATTAACAGCTCTACGTTTTTGAAAAATATTATTGCTAGCTCTACGTTTTTGAAAAATATTATTGCCAGCTCTACGTTTTTGAAAAATATTATTACCAGCTCTACGTTTTTGAAAAAAACATTACCAGCTCTACGTTTTTGGAAAAAACATTATTACCAGCTATACGTTTTTGGAAAAATATTATTACCAGCTCTACGTTTTTGGAAAAATATTATTACCAGCTCTACGTTTTTGAAAAAATATTATTACCAGCTCTACGTTTTTGAAAAAATATTATTACCAGCTCTACGTTTTTGGAAAAAATAGTATTACCATATATACGTTTTTGAAAAATAATATTACCAACTATACTTTTTGGAAAAAACTTTTTCAGCATTGAAGGGCCCAACGAAGGTCGATATGCTGGTTAAATAATCAATCAATCAATCAATCAATCAGTATGGTCTGGTTTCCGCACGTCGACAGCTCCTCGGAATTTACCGACCTCCCCACAAGGTAGAATGTGGCATCAAGGCCAATTTTTATGTGGAGGAAATCCGATCCTGTAGGCTCTGGCAAAAATTGCCCATGACCCTGTATACACGGGGTTGTGTAGCTATTTACGTCTCCAGACGAGACTCTGCCATTTGGCATAGACTCGTCTAGGTTCCTCTCCGCCCGGACGCAGAGAGGTCGATATGCAGAGCATCCGCAAACCAAGCTACTCTTCTTGACTGGTGTTATATAGTTCTCCCTGTCCCAGACTTGCGCTGACCATTGACATACCTGTCCAGTATCGTCCACATACAAATAGGCAGCGTCAACTACTTTAAGTAGGTCTTCTTTCAACAGCCCATTCTGGATGGGGACTTAACTCCTGGTATTTTCAGAACCACATACAACCAACTCGGAGTCTTATATCGAGCTGACCCGATTCTCTGTTCCTTATCATTCCGTTCCTTTCTAGTTACATGTGCTACCCATCTTAACTGTTGCTGCCGTTGAAACTTTTCAAGTGATGTAGCTTTTGCTATTTGGTAAAATTCATTCTTTCTGATTTAGTAACAACAGGCTATAAAATCTGATGACGTATGATCTGCTTTAATACCTACAGGAGAATATATATATATATGAATGATAAAAGAAAAATGTAAGAATGAAGAAAAGGGAAAAAAGGAAAAGGGGTGGAACCAGAGTAAGAATGAAGAAAGAAAAAATGAAGGAAAAAGTCAATGAATTATTTTTATTAATATCCACCCAATACAGTGTCCATGTGCCAGACAATATAGTTGATTACTGTATGTTTTTTGTAGAGCGTAAGAGAAGTAAAAACTTGCATTTTATGAGGAACGATTTGAAGTTAAAGAGGTTAAGATTATAGTAATCGGGAAAGCATCCACTGGGGAGTATGTTCTATAATGTAGGAAGGACAGTAAAAAGAAAGAGGAAAGGAATGAGAATAAGAATGAAGAAAGAAAAAGGAAGGGAAAAAACAATGACTTATTTTTTCTAATATCCACCCAATACAGGCACCTGAGCCCTACAAGGTAGAGGATTACTGTATAATGTTTTATGAGCGTAAGCGAAGAAAGGAATGGCATTTTATGAGGAAATATTTTAAGTTAAAAAGGTTAAGATTGTAGTGATCGGGAGAGCAACCTCTCGGGAGTATGTTCTAAAAAGCAACGTTACTTGAGAAGAAGTTGTTCGAGTCGAACTTACTCCTTGCTAATACGGAGGGCATGAGAATGATTCATCTCCGTGTTCTTGCCATGGTTGGTTCACGCTGTAACGTCAAAACCGGGGAAACCAACGAATATAGCTCGACAGAACACATGTCGTGGAAATAACTTCATAATAGTCAGAGTCTTGCAACGTTTCGTCTTTGGGGAAGGAATTGCAGAGTCGATAATAATTTGTTACCCGGAATGCTGTGTCGACGCTTTTGAACTCTGTCAAGTCAGGCAAGTAATGAACGTGCAACCCCAGGCAAAATATGTCAGCAATATTTAATTTGAGTCTCATCTAGCTCTTGTTAATTTAGAGAACAGCAAGAAGAGTTAAGTACATATCGGAGCCGTACCATTTTTTCCAATATCATTAGAAATAAATCGTATAGATGAGTTTCACTTGAGGTTTGAGGAGAGGTTAAGTACCAATAGTCGTTCATAGCATGGAGGTTTCATCAATCATTTCTGCTCAGTGGTGGGAGGGCGTTACTAGTTACGCTTTGGACGTATTGAATGTTACAAGGCAATCTTTCTCTCATTGAGACACCAGGGGTAGGCCGGAGAAATCTTTTGAGATTAAACTGTTATATCATCTGCAAATATATTCACTAAATATCGGAGTATTAAGTAGGAATGAAAGAAAGAAATAAAGGAAGGAGAAAAGAAAGAAAGTAATTAGGAAGAACAAATAAATGAAGGAAAGAAATAATGAATTAAGTATCAGGTATCTTTGGAAGAAAGGAAAGAAAAAAGAATGAGAAATAAAGGAGAAATATATGATGAAGGAAAAAGGAAAGAAGGAAATAATGAATTAATGTAGGAGGATGAGTTGGAAGGAAGGAAAGAAAAAAGAATGAGAAATAAAGGAGAAATATATGAAGAAGGAAAAAGGAAAGAAGGAAGTAATGAATTAATGTAGGAGGATGAGTTGGAAGGAAGGAAAGAAAAAAGAATGAGAAATAAAGGAGAAATATATGAAGAAGGAAAAAGGAAAGAAGGAAGTAATGAATTAATGTAGGAGGATGAGTTGGAAGGAAGGAAAGAAAAGTGAAAGGAAATAAATGAGATAAATTATCAACATCAAATAAAGGAAGGAAAGAAGTAATAAATTATTTAGAAGACAGTGTATGAAGAAAAGAGAGAAAAAAGAAGGCGAAAGGAAGAATAACTATGAAGAAAGAAAAAAAAAGAATGACATAATGAATTATGTAGTAAGCAGAGTAGGAAGGAATGAAAGAAAAAAGAAGTAGAAAAGAAGGAGAGTAATTATGAATTAAGAAAAGGAAAGTAAGAAGCGATGAATTAAGTAGTAAGCCGAGCAGGAAGGAAGGAAAGGAGAAAAGAAGGAGAGTAATTATGAAGAACGAATAAAACAGGAAAGAAACAAGCAATTAAGTAGGGGAGAGAATTTGAAGGAAGGAAAGAAAAATAAAAGCGAAGGAAGGAGAGTGATAATAAAGAACGTATAAAGGAAGGAAAGAAGCAGTGAATTAAGTAGAAGGCAGAGGAGGAAGAAAGGAAAGAAAAAAAGAAAGGTGAAAAGGAGAGTTATTATGAAGAACGCAAAAAAAGTAAAGAAAGAAAAAATGAATTAAAGTAGGAAGGAGAGTTGGAAGGAAAGAAGAAAAAATAAAACGGGAGAAAGAATAGGAGTGATCATGAAAAAAGGGGGAAAGGAAGGAGAATAATTATGAAGAATGAGAAAGAAAAAACAAATAATTATGTAGTAGGCAGAGTAGGAAGGAAGAAATTGAAGAAAAGAAGAAGAGTAATTATGAAAAACGAATAAAAGCAGGAAAGAAATAATGAATTATGTAAGAGAGAGAGAAAGAGAGAGAGAGAGTTGGAAGGAAGGAAAGAAAAGTAAAAGAGAAGGAAGGTGAGTGGTAATAAAGAACAGATAAAGGAAGGAAATAAGCAGTGAATTAAGTAAGAAGCAGAGGAGGAAGAAAGGAAAGAAAAAAGGAAGGAGAAAAGAAGGAGAGTTATTATGAAGAACGCAAAAAAGCAAAAAATGAATTAAAGTAAGAGGGGGAGTTGGAAGGAAAGAAGAGAAAAAACGGAAGGCCGGAGAATGGGAGTGATCATGAAAAAGAAAAAAAAAGGAAGGAAATAATTAATCTAAGTAAGAGAGTAGAAACTAATGGAGAAATAGAAGATAAAGAAAAAACTGGTTGCATCTTTGCCTACAAAACTGACAATTGGAAACCAGATGCTATTTAAACGAATAATTAAAAAAAAGAATAATAAAATAAGCAACTTCTTAAAAAGAACTTCCGAAAAGTAGAAGAAAGACATAAAACACGGCATTATAACCAAAAATCAACTTTTTTTGTCCGATTTCTGAGATGAATTGTCAAAAAACTTCGATTTATTCGCTTCGTTCGAACAATGTTTTGCATTTTCGTTTGTTGCCTATGTTAATATTACCACAACGTTTCGACCAAGTACCATCTTGCCATCATTAGGTCCCCCAAAAGAGCTAAATCTTTTGTGGTCAACAGTTATAAATATATATAAATAATATAACATTGGATTTTTCGCTTGTTTCTCGTTTCTAATCGACGCTGCAGAGGCCTGCTAAGTCAAATGTTTGTTTCTTCACAAACCAATTAGGCAAACGGTGGTTTATATTTTTGTGATGTCAGCGAACACTCGTTGCCACTTTTGTAATATCAACGAATACTCGTTGTCACTTTCGTAATGCTCGTTGTAGTAGAGACTTTGTAATCGCAGATACAACCATAGTACGCTGTCGAACAATACTGGAGTCAGACGCCTTCGAATAGCACTCGCACTATTAGCACTTGCTCGATAATATCGGCTCGAATAGTAATCCGTTTAGAGAAATAGTAAAGTAAATAGAGTAGAAATAGCGATTCAAATAATAATAGAGGATAGAATAGAAATAGCGATCGCTAGTCGTCAGCTACTTCCTACATATATACGTTTCTTCCATGGTCACGTGGTCTACTTAATTCAGTAATGGGATCGCCTGTGTTTGCTCACTGGCGATCTATGTTCAAACTCAAGTGTTTGCACAGGCACTTTATTCTGATCTAACAATATTGCAACATACTGATCAGGCCTTGTTGCAGATGGAGTTTGGTAGGTTTCTGAGCCGTGACCACCGCTTTATCGGTGGTAGAGAAAGATGACGTCATATCCAGCCACGGCTTGAAAAGTGGTAAAGAAAAATGACTTAATGTCAGCCACCGGTTGAACAGTGGGGAAACACTTGGAACTATTTTTATGTCTGCTGTGAAACATTACATACTAGTTATTTGCGAATGTTCACTCAGTAGCTCAGGCAGAAGGATTAAAATTGTTCAGGAACGCAGGGCTTAAAGGGTTAAATGACGACATGCATATGTAAGCGACTCCCGTTACACCTATCTGATTAATTAGTACTCATTTAAACACACACGGAAACCTAGCAATATTCATCCGTAACAGGCGAGCAGAAAATAAAAAAAAACTTAATAGACTTATCAATATGTAAAAAAAGAGATTTAAAATAATGAAAGCACTAATAATAAAGAAGAAAAAGCCAACACTCAAAAATATTAACTATGAACACGGCCACAATGTGCTGACTGTGTTTGGAAAATAAAACATTCCTATAACTCAATTGCACTGACTTGTCAGTTCTCTTTAACGAAACTGGTATAAAAGAGGAATTGCTGCCCAAATACACAATTATCATCTATCTATCTATCTATAAATGAACATTGAACTCAACACTCAGAGGCGACGGGCTGTTTCATGCTAGACGCAATCGCCAGGCATTGGGCCTATCTCTGATATTGAAAACT
>OZ038491.1:49209108-49221608 GCA_964036315.1 Acanthosepion esculentum | reverse complement strand
TTCTACTCTACTACTATTTTTCTTTCTTTCTTTCTTTCTTTCTTTCTTTCTTCTAATATTTTTCTTTCTTTCTTTTTCTTTTTCTTTCCTTCCTTCCTACTCTCTTTCTTTCTTTCCTTCTTCTAATATGTTTCTTTCCTCCTTTCTTTCTTTCTTTCTTTTTTCTTTCTTTCTTTCTTTCTACTCTATTACTATTTTTCTTTCTTTCTTCTAATATTTTTCTTTCTTTCTTTTTCTTTTTCTTTCCTTCCTTCTCTCTTTCTTTCTTCCTTTCTTCTAATATTTTTCTTTCTTTCTTTCTTTTTCTTTCTACACTTCCACTTTCTTTCTTACTTTTTTCTTTCTTTCTTTCTTTCTTTCTACTCTACTACTATTTTTCTTTCTTTCTTTCTTCTAATATTTTTCTTTCTTTCTTTTTCTTTTTCTTTATTTCTTCCTTCTCTCTTTCTTTCTTTCCTTCTTCTAATATGTTTCTTTCCTCCTATCCTTCTTTCTTTCTACTCTACTACTATTTTTCTTTCTTTCTTTCTTGTAATATTTTTCTTTCTTTCTTTTTCTTTTTGTTTCCTTCCTTCTCTCTTTCTTTCTTTCCTTCTTCTAATATTTTTCTTTCTTTCTCTCTCTCTTTCTTTCTCTCTCTCTTTCTTTCTTTCTTTCTTTCTACTCTCTTTCAGTCCCTACTACAACCCCTGTAGTCCTTCTTTCTTCACACAACCAAACTTTCCCTAAATTCTTTCGTTCACGCTTTATTCTTTCATTCCTATTTTCTCTACATCTACAATTACATTATTCTAACTCACCATATTTCTTTCCACACACTCAATTTTCTCTCTTTCATCTTTCCCATCCACTTTTCTCTTCTTAAATATATTTGGCCATTATAACTGGCAATAATTGAAAATTGTTACAAAGTAACAAACATTAAGAAGGACATTAAAGAAAAATATATTAAAAATAAAGAATAAAGAAATAAAATATCTAGAAATAGTGATAGCAAATAAAACGTATTCAAATGTTAGTATTTTTCTTGTTAGCACTTTAGTTTTTGTTTTGTTTTGTTTTTATTTACGTTTCTTACTTTATTAACTTTTTTTAATTTTCTCTTCTGTGCCGGACAATGTTGTCACTGTCATTCAATATGGCGAGCTGTTTTTATTTTGCCTCCCATCAGCACAATAGTCTCTAATGAAAACGGAGGATAAAACAGGTTCTAATGAAGACAACCCATGTCTTAGTAAACGAATATTGTTTACATCAATGTTAGGCTCATTGTTAAAAAGATACAATGTCATGAGATGCGTAAGTACTATATACAAAACGATCGGAATCCAAACCAGACACCCAGAGAACAGACATAAAAGGCGCCAAAGCTGTTAATAATAATAATAATAATAATAATAATAATAATAATAATAATAATAATAATAATAATTAGAGACCGCAAACAAAAAAAGTGCTTTCGTATTGATATGGCAGTCCCTGCAGACTGCAATGTATATATGACGATCTTCAAAAAGCTGTCAAAATATAAGGACCTTGAAATCGAAATCTGAGAAATGTGACACATGGGAACATCAACAATCCCTGTTGTAGTTGGAGCCCTCGGATTGGTTGGAAAATATTCCAGTAGACTAATTGAAGGGATTCCTGGAAGCCCACGCCTTAAAGTAATACGAAAATTTTTTCTCACGTTTACGGCCACCTTACGAAGGGATTTATCTATGTAAAATATGTGTGTGTGTTTGTTTTTTTTTTGTTTTTTTAATTGGTCAGTGGAAAATGTCATGGTGCCATTTCTAATCTCAAGTCTCTGTGCGGGAACAGGAAAGAAATGTGTGCACGCCAGAAATCAAAGGAAATAATAATAATAATAATAATAATAATAATAATAATAATAATAATAATAACACCACCCTGACTCGGTTACGGAGATAGAACCTGTTACAATTCTATGGGACTACACAATACACACTGATAGGACAATCAAAGCCAACCGCCCAGACATTGTCATTAAAGACCACAAACAAAATAAGTGCCTCCTTATTGATATGGCAGTCCCTGCAGACTGCAATGTATCTTTGAAGATATTCGAAAAACTGTCAAAATACAAGAACCTTGAAATAGAAATCTCAAAAATGTGGCACATGGGAACATCAACAATTCCTGTTGTAGTTGGAGCCCTTGGACTGGTTGGAAAAATTCCAGTAGGCTGATTGAAGGGATCCCCGGAAGTCCATGCCTCAAAGTGATACAAAAAATTGTTCTGACAAGTACAGCCCACACTTTACGAAGGGCTTTATCTATGTAATTATTTTTTTTATTTTTATTTTATTTTATTTTTTTTTTGCAGTGGAAAGTGTGATGATGCCATTTCTAACCTTAGGTCCCTGGGCGGGACCCGGAAAGAAATGTGTAAACGCCAGATATCAAAGGAAATAAAAATAATAATAATAATGATAAATTTCATGGTAATTATTCTGATGAGCTTTCCACTTTGGCATCTCGATTTCATTTGGTATCTTGAATTTATGAATTAATACCAGTTAGATATCATAATTTTAGAGTTGAAATTCCTAGATGAAAACACAAGTTCGATGTTAAGAGTTTTTATTTTCACACATGTCGCTTGTCGAAATATCTTCCGGCTTCTTGCTCTCCAGTAAACTTGGAACTTCAAAAATTTAAATGCAACGTCAATCGTTATCTCCTGCCTTCTTATTTCTTCTTCTTTTATTGTTCTGCCTATTCATAATGTTTTACTTTTTCTCGTAGTCTTTCACACTCAGTAACTCCTTGCATCTTAGTGGCTTTATTGCCAACTTGGTGCAATGATTAATAGAATTTATTTCCTGAACGAAATTGAACTTTATCCAGACCCCAGCTCAAATATGCCAACAACACGCCACTTTTATCTTTTTACGATAAATCATACCATACATACTGGAGAGATAGAATGAGCCGATCATTTTCTTAGGATCTTTAGCTATGGATCGCATATATGAGTTCTACTTGAGTTTTGGAGTGAACTTGAGTCCCAGCAGATGTCCAAAGCGAGGGATCTCATTGAGAAAGTATCCTTTCCTCATGACTGGAGAAAATGCAAAGTGCTCGGTGATGATGAAAGGATATTAACTTTGTTTTCCGAGAAAAGTTACCTGCTAGTTTTACTCCATTGAACTGTTAAAGTTCGTTCAAATACGGGAAGTTTCCGATTATCTTGAATTTTAGAAGCGTGTCCATAAACTGTAGTCTCCTTTGATGAGTAATGATCTGGCAATGACCAATAAAGTATAAAGAGCGTCGAACTAAGGAGAGAGCCTTGTAGGACGGGCGCAGGACGACTCAACACCGCCGACTCAACGATATGCAAACTACGACATTTTTTTCGCTGACTTTTTAAAAAGAAATAAAAGTAATTTATTAAGGATCATTTTAATACATGACTATTTTTAATTTAAAATTTTATTGAAAATTTTATGCAATTCGCACTCAAATATTCAGTTGGAGATCGTTGTCAAAAAACGAGAAGCAATCTGCAAAACAACTAAACTTTCAAAATCTCTACGACTCAAAGACGATCTAAGAGATGTGCACATTATGACAGCCAACACCGATCAACCGGTGTTGAGTTGGCGGTGATGAAATGTCCCCTTTCCTTGTGGAATACCTACATTAATCTAACAAGCTTCAGAATTCGGACAATTGTTCTCATCTTTGTCGCCATATTTATTACAACGTTTCGGCCGTTGTACGCTCCGGCCTTCTCCAGGTGGTTGGAATGTCGAACTAAACCACAAAAATCTCCAGAACCGACCAAGCATAGAAATGAATACAATATGGGAACCAGTAATAAGGAGTGCCAGAGAAAAGCGATAATAACAACAAAAATTGCAATATGAGCTCTGGTAAAAACATAGATTGATAACAGCAAAAATTGCAATATGAGTACTGGTAAAATGGTTGCTGAAGACGTTAGGTTTATAATACACAGTAGATAAAGACGTTGGGTAGATCCAGTGACAGGACCGAAACAGTGTGAGTTCAATACCTGATTAAGGGAGTGGAGAACTTGGAGAGGGGAATTAACAGGAGATAACTGATAACTGACATCCATTAAAAACATGGCAAGTTGAACTAGAACAGTTTACCCCAGTGAGCGAAATAAAGGGTTCAGTTCGACATTCCAACCACCTGAAGAAGGCCGAAACGTTGTAATAAATATGGCGACAAAGATGAGGAAAATAGAATAATGTTAATAGTGTACATAATACCTCATCTCAGAAATATAGACAGATACTGAAGCTTTAGAATATTGGTGTTTCACAACGACATTCATGGAAGCAACTGAAGGTGGTGTTCAACTCTTGATAACTTCAACGATGAAGTTCATTTTTTTCTTAACATTTCTGTAAAAATGTTTTGTTAATATATTTATTAATTGTTGCTTCTTTAAATTCCATATTTTACGTATCTGTTACATAAACTCGCACGTATCAGCTCAAATATTGTTTGCATAAAAAATAATCGATAATTCTTTCTATTCTGTAACAAGAGAAAGAGACAAATTCCTTGCATACATTGTATATACGTCGAACATTTACATTATTTGAACATAATTGGAAATCCTAGCAGGATTCACCATTAGCGGCCACAATCTTAACAACGTAAAAAACGCAGATCAACCAGTACTGATAGCAGACACGGAATAGAAATTACAAAGGTAGCGAAGGAGAGCGAGAGGAAGGGACTAAGCATACACTACAAGAAGACAGAATGCATGGTCATCAGTAAAAGTATGAGCCCGAAATGCGATTTACGGTTCGGGCACATTAAAATCAAGCAGGTTCGGAAATTTAAATAAGTGTTCTGATAGAGGACGCGAAGTGCGGCGCTGAGAAGACGTATTGGGATGCCCAAAGACGCATTCCAAGAGCTAAGCAGGTTATTACGAGACAGGAGGATTTCTTTGGTAACAAAGAAAAGAGTACTTAGCTGTTACGTGACATCTGTCCTCTTTTACGGCAGCGAATGTTGGACGGTTTCTTCAAAGATGAAGAAAAGACTCGGGACAACGGAGGTATGGTTCTACAGAAGGATGCTGAGGATATCATGGACGGAACGTGTGAGCAACGATGAGGTTTTGGAGAGGATGCAAACAAGGAGGTAGCTTATATTTAACATCAGGAAATTTCTGGGACACGTAATGAGAGCTTGGAGAATCTGATACTCACAGGTCGAATAGAAGGAAAGAGAGACAATGGAAAACAACGTGTAACGTACCTAGCGGGCTTAAGCATGCATATGACAGAACATGGTCTGGGGGAAGTATCAAAGGGATAAAACTTATTGAGAGTTAAAAACGATAGAGAGAAGTGGAGAACCATGATCGCCTACGTCCTGACAGGGCACGGCACATAAAAAAGAAAAAATGATATGGTTTTAACTTTTCGTGTCGAAATAAATAGTTGCTTTTTGTGAAATGCTGTTTCAAATTTATATGCTTTTGTAGGAATTTCCAGGAGTGCAAAAAAAAAGATATAATTTTAAACTGAAAATGCATGTAATTTCATTATCACAAAGACTAAATATAATATTTATGTTTACGTGATAAATAGATCGAACGCAAATCCTCCGTATCGTTGTCATTATAGTCGAGCAAAGTCTCCAAACAATCTGAGCAAACGAGGCCTTTTAAATCGCTCCTTCTGATTGGATGAAATTAATATTCAGTATCGAATAGCTATTAGGCTAACAACCGACCGATAGAGAATTGTAAATATATGATTTGCATGCGCGGAACGTGCGTATGTATAAATTAATGGAATTGTGAGAAGGAAGTGAATTTGATAGAAATACGTTCATAATATCCACAATATATTCATTAATCCGGCTATATAAATAAATCTCTGCGGGTACAGGGAAAATATTTCTATAGATATGAGGGATAGTGAATTGCTGTGCTCGAGTGAGTTTCGGTCGATAAATCGCGTGCTGTTTTTAACGTCATTTTGTTGTGGAATAAGCTGAGACATATCTATAGATACATACGTGTGCAGGTAGCGTAAGTGTTATCATCACTGAAACTTCAAACGAATAAGCCGAGCTAAGATTACCACCAATTCGGTTGGGTAAACTTTCCCACGAATACCTTTTAACCATTCTCTTCTATCTCAGCTAGTAAGTAGGGTAAACTGGGCTCTTGAGGCTTAGGTGGTTGCTATACGAAGGAGAATTCTGAATTTCAAACTGAGAAGTCAACCGGAAAATACTTCATATTTTTCACAAGAAGTCATAACTCCACAGATAATAATAATAATGATAAAAAAAAACACGGAATGTGTGGAGAAACATGATCAGTGATCACTTAAGTCCTGAAGTGATATGGCATTATACAGAGTGCGGCAGAAATAAATCGCACTTAGAGCTCTCAGAAATACTTTCCCCTCACAATTTTCGGTTATACAGTCGAACTCTCTGCCTAAGGGCAGAGTCTCGTTCGGGTAGGTAAACTGACCCTGAGCCGAGCCTACGTGAAAATCTACCCTGGGGGTGGGGGGCTAGTAGATACCGTCTCCATCTCTCTCTCTCTCTCTCTCTCTCTCTCTCTCTATATATATATATATATATATATATATATATATATATATATAGATGTGCTCCTGAAAAAATTATTTCGGTTGAGCTCTCTGGGGAGGAAGTGTGGTTTTGTAAACAGTGACTATTACGGCTAATATAGCAAGACTCTTCGGTAAATCGAATTGAGTTCTCTCAGTCACTGTGTGTTTATCTAAAAATAAATACGCTAGAATTCACCTTCATCCCTGACGTCAATTCAGTCGGGTTTCGACCCTAGCCAGAGGCAACTGGACGTCTAGCCACACTGATGAGCTGTGATACAGCGAGACAGTCTGTCTGTGGATGACAATATATATATGTATATATATATATATATATATATATATATATATATATATATAAACATGTAGTATTGAATGTTAAAGACAACATAGTCTTGCATATTTTCTTTTGAATTTTCTCATATTCTCTAATGAGACTTTTTATTTGAAAATGATTTCGAAATATGTATTGTCCATATGATGACCTAGCGCTTTCGAACATCATTGTTCATCTTCAGGATCAATATTTTTAGTCAAAATTTTTTTTAAACAAACATTTGCCAATTATCTTTTAGCGTAATCATGTTGCTATTTATCATCGTGTCTTTAACATTCAATACTACATGTTTAAAAGAAAAGTTGCTGCCAAATTACACACACACATATATATATATATATGTGTGTGTGTGTGTGTGTGTGCGTGTGTGTGTGTGTGTGTGTTTCCGCGCTGTATTGGTGTGCGCATGCGGGTTTGAGTCAATTAACACTATATGACTACCGTTGGTTGAGCGCGTGAAGCGGTCTTCAAGTCTTGATCGCATGAAGCGTTAAAGTGAATGTGGCTATGCAGTGGAGATACCTCTGTCCACATGTTCGAGTTATTTATGCCCCCAAATTAAAAAAAGCTGTAATTCGACCTTGCTACCCAGACGCTTCCTTTGTAGCTGAATGTTATAGCACGTCAGGCTATATGACGGTTCCGTGTAGGATACAGGTTCGATTCCTGCTAGAGGGCACATATTTTCTATGAAATTTCTCTGAGATTCAAACAAAGCATTTACTTAAATATTTGTGTCTATAAAAATAACGTATAAACAATATATATATATATACATATATATATATATTGAGAGAGTCATGTTGAGAGAGAAAAATTGTCCTGGGCCTGAAGACAGCGTGAAATAAAAATAAAATCAGTAACGTTTGATCAGTTCAATTCGAAGTAGTTGATGTATTTGCTTTTTGGAGTACCAATACTTTAGTGTGTATTAAACAAGATGGCAATGTCCACTAATGGACGCCGACACATGACTGACTCGGTCAATGCCGAGCCCTGTCCATTGACTGGAGTGGACTGCTGGTTAATCAGAAAAAATCTCGGAGCTTCCCTGCCCGTTTATCTGACGCACGATCTTTGCCTCCTACTCGCATTTATAACAACGACCGGTTTTATAGGTCGGGCGACCGGTGCGCTCAAATGTCAGTGCGACAGGTCGGCTCTGTTGGCAATCAAGCAGGAAGAGCTGACATTTTTAGGGAACTGAGCTTATACACTCCAAACACCTGACAACAGAAGGACGGACAGATAGAAACAGATGGCCGGAGAGAGAAGAAGCAAAAAGACGAAAAAATAAAAGAATTAGAGAAAGAAAAAGAAGAAAACGTTCGGCCGAGAGAATTAGGTAGTAGGTAGGAGGAGAAAGACGGAAAGAAAGGGGGGTAGAGGGGGGAGGAAATCGAAATGCAGGGAGAAGCGGATCAGCAAAGCAAAAGGAGAAAGGGGTGTGAAAAGTCGAAGGATTAGAGAGAGAGAGAGAGATTAGAGAGCAAAGAATGAGGAGGAGAAATAGAAGAAAGGGGATGAACAAGAGGGGAGTGAAGAGAGAAGCGCGCTGGAGGGAAAGACGGTTATAGATAGATAGGGTGAGGTGAGAGAGAAATCAACAGTGAATGATGGAGATGAGAGAAAGAGAACGGAAAGGAAATATAGTCGGCTGTCTGTGGACAATTATCAAGTGCAGAAAAAAACTGAGCAGCATTAAAAATTCGAACATCCCGCCCCCGTCACAAACACCAACGCACCCTCCACACACACATATATATATATATATATATATATATATATATATATATATATATATATATATATATATGACATCAAATACAGTTTTGACGTATGTTATAACAATCAGGGTTAAAGAATTTGCAAACGGATTGTAGACTGCGTTAAAACATGAAAAATTATGTCCCCGCACAGTAATGACATCAGTACCACCTTTATATATATATATATATATATATATATATATATATATATATATATATATATATATATATATATATAAATATATGTATATATGTATTGTTCTTGCTGCTTAGTAAAATTTGTATTTTGTAATTCTTCCCTACCTAGTAAACGCTTATGTCCTCGTGGCTTTACTGGCTTGCTTGGGGTGAAATTGATTAAAAACACCCAAAAACACACGCTTCATATCTATCTATCTATCTATCTATCTATCTATCTATCTACACTCACTCATAGGAACACACGCACACGCTCATACATATATATATATATATATATATATATATATATATATAGATTCGGATATATATATATATATATATATATATATATATATATATATATATATATATATATATATATATATATATATATATTCCTCACATGTAACGCGACTCGGAGTTTTATGCACGACGAAATCTTCAAGTGCAGAGAATGATCGTTATATAATATAAATTTTAATAAAAATCTTCGGTTAACGCAAAGCTGACGCAGGACATATATATATGTATATGTACGATATCTCATATATATATATATATATATATATATATATATATATATATATATATATATATATATATATGTGCGATATCTTATATATATATATATATATATATATATATATATATATATATATATATATTGTCATCCGCAGACAGATTGTTTCGCTGTATCACAGCTCATCAGTATGACTAAGATCGAAACTCGACTGAAATTGGTGTCAGTCGGGGATTCTACCACTAAGCCGTTGGCGCACGGTAGGGATGAAGGTGAATTTTAGCGTTATACATCTATATATGTATATATATATGACTATAAAATGTTTATAATGTGGTGTTATTTTATTCAAGCTTCCATATATTTAATAAAATAACACTAAAACCTCAGTGTTTTTATTTCACCGTGCAACAAACTCAGAGTTGTGTTCTGGTGAGGAAATATATATATTTAATAGTAGTATAAATTCTAGCTCTGTTATTATATATCAACCGCTGTTTGTGTGTTTGTGTGTGCGCGTACGTGTGCCTGTAATGTAATAATCACACCTAAAATGGAATTTACATTAATAATATCTATCTATCTATCTATCTATCTATCTATCTATCTATCTATCTATCTCTGTTTGTCTGTCTGCTGACCGTCTCCCCGTCTCTCTCTCTCTCTACATGTATATATATATATATATATATATATATATATATATATATATATATATATTCGTGCATGTTTCATTGATAATATAGACAAGTTTTTTATATTTATTTTATGTAAATTCTTTTCATATCGTCTGATAAGCTTAATAACATTATCATTATAAGAAAAAAGAAAATCACAATATTGATACATATTTTTTAATCCAATCTAAGCTTTCGGCTTACATAAGCCATGATCAAAGGTGACAATTACATTTCAATATATAAAAAATAGATATCCTGTTTGTTACTCTTAAGGGTGTTCAGTTTTTCCTTGACTATTTCAATTTGCCTTTTCTCAAGGCTACACTTATAATTCCAAGTGTTGAGAGTTTGGTGGGCTGCTGGATCATGTACTTTAAATTGTGTGTATTTAGACAGCATTTTTTTCATTGGTGCCTGTTTCATTAAATAATATAGACAAGTTTTATCTATTTATTTTATTAATATGATGCATAATATTAATATTATTAATCATATTAATAAAATATTAAAATTAAATGTTAAATTTAATATTAACATTAAAGAATATTAAAATTATTAATATGATTTATAATATTAATATGGTGATTTTCTTTCGTCTTTTAATGATAATGTTATTAAGCTTATCAGATGATATAAAAAGAATTTACATAACATAAATAGACAACACATGTCTATATTATTTAATGAAACATGCATCAATGAAAGAATGCTGCCTAAATACACACAATCTAAATATACATACATACATACATACATATATATATATATATATATATATATATATATATATATATATATATATATATATATATATATATGTAATATCCATATTAATATCGGTCTATTTTATGGTTTTTCAGGGAAAATTTAAATATAAATTTTCCGATGTTGAGTAGTTCCCGGTATCATAAGTTATTACGAAACTATTTTCACAGTCTGTTATACGATGTCGCATTTTTTTTATCATTTCTCTCCCAAGCAAGGCAATAAAGCCACTAAGACGCAGAGGAGCGTTTATTGAGTGTAAGAGAATATGAGAACAATAACACATTATTATTGAAGAACAATGTTGATTTGGAAGCAAGAAGCCGGAAGTGAGTTCCACAAGCGAGAAGTGTGATAGAAGAAACTATCACCATAGAACTTCCGGCTGCAGCTAGCAATTTCAACTCTAATACAATGAAGCCAATCTTCATGTCTATGTACCACAGAGGAAAGTGATATTTATTTCTGCTGTGTAAAGAAAGTGTGGCACAAGGCCAAAATGAGGAATGGGTGAGAGACGGTCTTCTTCTGTCTTCAGTTTAAACTTAGCTAGCCACAAAACTGACACAAACATAGAAACAATATTCCTAACACCAAAACAACACATTCTTACTTACTCTTCTTGAAACAACCACCATAATACCTCATGGTCTCTATGAAAATAATAAATAGTCTCCACATATACAATTCATTGTCTGTGGGGCGGGGATAAAACAACAGTTTAAAAACTAGCCCCAATGAGTATTTATAATATGAAAACATAACTATTTACAAGAAACCAAATACAATCATGTTAGTAATAAAAAAAACCCCACAATCCTTAAATGTGGTAGAAACAACAGTTAAAAATATTCTTTCATCCCAAGCACTCTCACAAGGCAACACTCAAACAGACATAACAACAAATATGAAAAACTCACCGAAACGTAAAGCTCCCCACATCAACCAGAGAACGGACATCACTGGCCACCTAAAGAGGGAGGGGAAGTGATATTTATACTGTATAAATTACAGAAATATGGCACAATGCCTTAGGGGGGATTGGGGAAAAGAACGGTCTTCTGCTGTCTTTACTATAACTTAGCTAGCCGCAAACACTGACCCAATCGTACGAACAATATTCCTTACACCAAAACACCACGTTCATACGTACCTTTCTTAATACAACCACCATAATACCTCGCTGTCTCTATGAAACTACTAACTAGTCCCCGTATTTACAATTCAGTGTTTGTAGGGGCAGGGGAATAAAATAACAATTGAAAAATGTTTATCTCTTTTTAGTTAGCTTTATACTAAGTTTGAATGTAATTAATTTATGCGCGAGCTGGGAGAATGTTATTATTAGTGCTTGGTGGATATTTTCGTCTTTTTGTCTGTGCGAATGAGTATTTTCGTGTGTATGTGCGTTCGTGGGTATGTGTATGGGTATGTACGTTCGTGGGTATGTGTATGTACGTGTGTTTGCGTGCACGTGTTCATGTACGTATGTCTGTGTGCGTGTCGTGGTTAATTTTCATTTTCATAATTTTCTTATTTCCTGATAGTCTCTGCCTTTCCTTTTTGTTCGATTATAATACACCCCGCCCCATCCATATATATATATATATATATATATATATATATATATAT
>OZ038491.1:49201608-49206608 GCA_964036315.1 Acanthosepion esculentum | reverse complement strand
TCTATCTATCTATCTATCTATCTATCTATCTCATTCCGTTCGTATCTACGTCTACCTAAACCTTTTCATATCTATCTATCTATCTATCTATCTATCTATCTATCTATCTATCTATCTATCTATCTCAGTTTTTTCATCTATTTATTTAGTATTCATATCTATCTCTGTTTATTCCTATCTATCTATCTATCTATCTATCTATCTATCTATCTATCTATCTCAGTCCATTCATATCTATCTATCTATCTATCTATCTATCTATCTATCTATCTATCTATCTATCTATCTCAGTCCATTCATATCTATCTATCTATCTATCTATCTATCTATCTATCTATCTATCTATCTATCTATCTATCTATCTCAGCCCATTCATATCTATCTATCTATCTATCTATCTATCTATCTATCTATCTATCTATCTATCTATCTAGTTTACAATAGCTTATATTTGTATTATCCTTTTTGTTATACAGGAGTCCCTCGATTAGTGTGGCTAATCTGTAAATTAAAAGATACGCACTAATCGAAAACGCTTTAATCGAATATAATAATTTATAGGAAATAATGTAATTTGTACCTGAAATTTTAGTGTCATTCACAATTAATTCCCAATTTGCGTACTTTTTAATTAAAATATAGGTAGAAATAAGAAGAGACAATAAAAATGTTATTAATTAATTTTTATTCTTCTGACTTTTATGAAAAAAAAATAATTAAATTGGTTTGCCACATTAAAACTTAGCTGGAATGGTATTCTGCTGTTATTTCTATAATTGGCGCTAAGAAATTTGCCCCTTCAAATTCTTCAAACAAATCATAATCATTAGTATTTTAACCGGAAAATTTTATTTATAATCATTCCATAGTAAATGAATACCTCTGTTATATTTCGATGCTTTTAACAAATGTAAATTTCTCTATCTAATTAAAGTCCTCCAATATTTTTAACAAAAATAATCAGTTAATTTCTTTTTAAGAACTTCTAAATAATCATGAAAAAAATTTAATAGAGACAAATATACAAATATATATTTTTATTATCGGCTTATATTATAAAAACTAGCAGCATGGCCCGGCGTTGCCCGTGCTTGATTAAAAAATCGTATGACTCATACAGCAATCGCTATCACTTGACTGAAAATATTTTTGCCCTTCCTTGCCTTTAAAGTAGTGCCCTTTGCCGTACTGATGTTACTACAAGCCTTACTTCTTGCCTATCTCACACTGCAAATGTTTTCTAAACTCTATACTAAACATTAAATCTTTTACGAAAAAAGAACTAAACAAAATGAACACAAAACGATCAGCTTTAAAATAGGACTCGTAACTGGAAGAACCGAATGAAAAAAGAATGTTAACAACAAATACTTTTTCACACCTAACCCAGTTCTGCGGAATAAGAATCAACGCTGAGTTTAAGCAAGCGAATGAGCCAATTAGAGTAAAGTGCCATGCAGATTTAAATTTTTCCCAATTGTGACGAATGCAGCTATCTATTTTTTTTGCATGCTAGTTAACATTCGTGTCAGTCAGCTGTTGGCTCTCACGCTGGACAATAGAATCCTCCTGCCTATTCGTGGCAGCCAGCTATAGGCTCTCACTCTGGCCAGTAGAAAATGGCCGCAAACTACATGAAAACTGCCGTAGAAGCATGAAAAAATCGATTATTTCCACTATCTATGGGAGTTGGGAAATGCAAAGTCGGTCTTGGTCTTTTTGCTAACTTGGAGCATGTGCATGTAAATTTTGGTGCAAATCCGTCGGAAATTGCGGTCGTGCATTCGTTACACACACACACACACACACACACGCACACACACACACACACACACACACACACAGACAGACAGACACACGCACACACACATCCTGCCTTTTATAGATAGAGATTATCTATTTATAACCATCCATTTTTTAACACTACTCGAATTAGTTAGATAACGTAATACTTGACAAAGAAAATATATAACTATTTTCCAGTTTTAAATTTTAGAAAATATTTAATTAACCCTAACTATAAACAAATCATTTTCAATTCCTATGGTTAAACTGAATAATGTGTTACCGCACAAATCGAGTATTATGTATGCCCTAATCTAAATTTGCTATATAAAATCTTAGCGCACTAATCGAAAACGCATTAATTGACTGTGCATTAATCGAGGGATTCCTGTATTTTTATTTCCATGTTGTTGCTCCCATTTTCAACCTCGACAGAAATAGTGCATCTATTTTCATGGTTGAATCTCGTGTTTATTTTTCCTCGGTGCCGATTAAAATCCAGGATTTCAAATATTGGTTTTCGAGTGTGTTGGTTTTGCGATTGCATGCTCTTTGATAAAAACCATTGCATAAGTCCCGTTCTGTCACAGCCGAAAAGATTCTATTTACACTATGCATCTCGGTGCAGTGGCCGTAGATAAGCGCAAGAGATTTTTTAGCATGTTATTAAAAAAGTGGTTTTGATATTTCTAAATCTGTATCGCTCCACTGAAAAGACATTAAATAGGGGAAAATAGGGTAGGAATATTGTGCAATATTGTTTTTAAATGAACATTTAAAAGAATCTCAGACTCTTTCTGTAGGTTTGAACATTCTGCGATTGTATGCGTAACAAATTCACTGATATCTCATATGCAGCCTTGTGCAAAGTACACACACACACATATATATATATTACTCAAAGATTTGTATGTATAAAAAGAATGTATAAACATAAAAAATGTCTTAAAAATAATTGTCAAAATTTGTCTATTTCATAATATATATATATATATATATATATATATATATATATATATATATATATATATATAGGTATAGGGTTTGGTAAATGAAATAACTAGATATTAGCAACCGTATACGCGCGTGCTGGCGGGCATATGCTGGTAAACAAATAAATAATTACCAAATTTAACCAAGAGGTGTAAACATAATAGTGCTCAATGCGATTAGACAGAGCTAAGGAATATATATTAACAAATACACATATGCCTACATTTGGTGTGCGACTTCAGTTTCGCTGGTTACCCAAATCCTCGGGCACAAGAAGCTATATCTTGTTCAAAAATTATTTTGACTGCTGCTATAAAAAGTAACCTCCAACACATCAATTCTGCATTTAATCTCCTTCGAAGTAGTCTTGTTCTGAATCCAAAGACTTTAAGAATACCGCACAAATATTTAAAAATGTTTACAGTAGATAGTTTTAAAATATCTAGATTTTAACTATTAGCTTTAAAGATTTAGAAAATAGTTAGATATGGCAGTAACTTAGTTACCTCCCTTGATATTACTACACGTGTATGTTTACATCATAAAATTTAAAAATCGTACAGTACATAAATTTTGCGTTTTTCACTTCACAAGTAAGAAATAATAATTTTCAGACGAACACAACAATTTTGTCTTGGAAAAAATAAGACATTGATGATGACACTGTCCTAATTTCGATTACTGGGTATCAAATGAATATGCGTGAATATGGCAATTTTCTATCTTCCTTTAAAAAGGATACAAGGAAACTTGTCCGTAAATATGAGAGGATTTTATAAAGGATGAGTAGAGAAAACTTGTCTAAATTATTTAGTGAGACACATCTAACATACATACATACATACATACATACATACATACATTAGCGAGCATAAAGATCAGAACGATGTTAAGAAAAAATCTAAATGTGAAATAAGTTTTTATTTTAAAGCTTCAAAGAACATTTTTCAAGGAAAAATAAGGATATAAAGGTAAATTATACAATTCTAAAATATAAAGCACAATAAACTTATTTTGATAAAGTTATAAGAATAATTATATAACATTCAAAAAATAGATGATCAAAAACATCAGAACGATTAACAAAATCATACTATTATAATGGATACATCATATCCAAATGAAAACAGTGTTCATAATTCATTAGTATTTAATGTGTAGAACTTTATTATCAATAACAGCTTGACATATTTGTTACATGAGCGAATTAATGTCTTGCATTCATTAACCGATATATTCACCCATTCTCCTTTCAAATTAGTCCATAGTTCTTCGACGTTTGTTGGATTCTTTTTCTTTAACTCTTTCATTTAGTAACTTCCAAACATTCTCATGTCTGGGCTTTGAGCAGGCCACTCCATAACAGTAACATCCTCCCAAGAAAGAAATGTCTTAACAGACTTCGATATGTGACACGGTGCGTAATCTTGCATAAATACAGGTGGTTGATTAATTGCTGTTCTCAAATTACGTACATGTTTCTTCAATATCTCTATGTATACAGTTGCGTTAATTTTACCGTGTAGCCTAACAAGAGGTCCTTTACCAGCAGTTGAAATCATGCCAAACACCATCACACTTCCTCCTCCAAATTTAAAGCTGCTTTTACTGCACTGAGGCGAATATCGTTCCTTAGAACTGCGTCGAAGGAACGTTCTCCCTTCACAACCGAACATGTTAAACATTGACTCATCGGCGAAATGAACACAATCCCACTGTTCTTCTGTCCATATGACGTGTTCAGTGGCAAATTTCAATCGGCTCATTTGATTCTTTTTAGAAATGTAAGGCTTCGTAGAGGCTACTCGACTGTTCAAATTTATTTCATTAAGTCTTCAGGAAATAGTGTTCCTTGATATTTTAATGCCAAGGTTAGCATTAGTACTTTTAAAGTTAGCGGTTGCTGTCGCATATCGATCCTTTTTTGATTCATTATCAATCCATCTGTCTTCCCTTGCAGTAGTTTTCCTAGGCCTTCCAGGTGTTTTCTTGGCTTCACATCACCCAGTTTCCTCAGGTTTTCCCAAAATACTTTGAATAAGACTTAGATTTCCCCACAGTCTTTGAAATATCCCCAATCGAGGGTTTATCTTCATTACATAAATTGACTATCAGTTTTCTTACGTTCCAACGACGTCACAGATTTTTTTCGCCATGTTTACAATGAAAGAGCCAGTAAAGTGTCGGTGTAATTTAGTAAAATACCCTATATTATATTCTTA
>OZ038491.1:49166608-49194108 GCA_964036315.1 Acanthosepion esculentum | reverse complement strand
GATATATTTTCATATTGTTATTATTTAACCGAGAGATATATTTTCATATTGTTATTATTTAACCGAGAGATATATTTTCATATTATTATTATTTAACCGAGAGATATATTTTCATATTGTTATTATTTAACCGAGAGATATATTTTCATATTATTATTATTTAACACGAGAGATATATTTTCATATTATTATTATTTAACCGAGAGATATATTTTCATATTGTTATTATTTAACCGAGAGATATATTTTCATATTGTTATTATTTAACCGAGAGATATATTTTCATATTATTGTCCTTACACTTCTGAATGTTCAGAACAAAATATATTCTGAAGAAACATTGTAAATTGACTCACATCCAATTTATACATACATATATATATATATATATATATATATATATATATATATATATATATATATATATATATATATATATATATTCACGCTACAGTTATTTCAACTATTTTGGTTGGTATAAAAACTTTAGTTCTGTAAACATAATTGTACATTTTCAGTTCAGTGACGTTTCCTCTCCAAACAAAATTTGTTGATCCACCAAACTTAAAGATATCTTCCGCCTAAACCTCTCCTTTCCTTTGAAGATTGTAGCTTAGTTTGAACTAAATACAGCTCTGCTGCAAGCGTGTAGGTAAAATATGTCCCTAATCAGATTTCTACTATGTGTCATAGTATTTTATAGATGTAGGTGTAGAATTGTGGTCATTGACGCGTATGTTGGATTGACGTGCCGAGTTCAAATTCTAGACAATGCAGTTGCGTTGATTTTCGCATATTTTCTTTTAGGAAAGATAGGAATACAACTTATCCCACTCCACCTGCTACAGCTTAAATACCAAGGCAGACTGGTTAATCTCGCTTTGAATAGCAAACAGTCTGACAGAAGAAAAATTCTGAATTCTAAAAAGAAAGAAAAACGAAATATGGATAAGATAAACTGGAACAACTCCTATATGTTTCATAAGAAGATATTGCAGTCTATAGATAATAGAGAATTTGTAAAATCATTTCACCCCAGTCAATGCAATAAAACAGCTAAGGCGCAAGGGTTTACTCAGTATGAAAGAATATGAGAAAAATAAAACATTCTTAAGGAGAGAGAACAATAAAAGGACTTGAAATTCGAAGACAGGAGATAACGATTGTCATTTTCATTTAAGGTTTTGTAAATCAATGTTGACTGAAATACAAGAGGCTGAATATATCTTCAAAAAGTGTTGTGCTAGACCCTCCTACAGTAGTATGAACACTTACTCCTCTCATAAATAATAACTGCGAGGCTTCCTACGGTAGAGACGTAAGGGCAGCGGAGACGCAGTATTAACCTATCGTTCGGACGTACACCTCTATCTGTTTATTACTAACACTCTTGCTTTGTATATATCTATGTTTTCAATACACTTGTTTCAACCTACCTTCGTCTTCTGTGTCTTTTCTTTCTGGCCTCTAAACAGGCCACAACAAAAAGTGAGAAGTGCCAGGGCAGAAACTGTTAGCATAGAACTTACGGTTGCATCTACCTACTACAACTGTTAGATAATGAGACGTTGAGGAGAGCTACGATCGATTATATCCAGAAGTCATATGGCCTTTGTAAAATAGTTACAATGATTTAAGAAGGCGTAAAAAAAGTATCAGATATTTTTTAAAAAATCAATTATTTTTAGCAGAATAAAATATACAAAAGAAAAAATATGTCAAATGTCTAAATCATGGCTTAGGTTCAGATCTAAATAACTAATAGCAACCGATGAACAAGTGTTTTTATTTAAGATGGATCCTTTAAACCTGACAGTCTTGTTGAAAATTTTGAAGAAAATACAAACTGATATAGTGAACAAAGCCTTAGCATAGTACTCAGTGGGCGCGAACCTTTTCACGAGTACAAAACTATTGGAATTATGTGGGCTATCGTTTTGCAACAGTCCAGTGTTGTATTGTATGCATTATGCAACATCTCTGCTTGGTGTTTAATCCGCTAATCCTCTTGCAATTGGATATGGTTTCATTCTGCCATCAGCAAGTGTCGACCTGCACAGGTTTTTACAATTTTATTTTAAATTGTTAAAGCAATTCTACTCATTGATATGGCACGAGTCCCGTATCCCATTAGGGACTTGAGGGCAGATCCGGTACTGCGGCCATAGGATGAGTGGTGTGTCTGGGTTAAGATAACTTAAGGTATCACATCCCCCTGGTTTTGGATTCATAGTTTTCCTTCTGTAACAGGCTAGTCCGTCAAGAGAAGAGAGATTAGTCTGTCCTCCTATATAACTCATAAGTGAAGGAATGATGATTATTTTAAAGTATAACTATTTGCACAATATAGTGCCCAAGGGTCACTCATGGTGTAGTGTCGTGTTGTATAGGCGTAAGAATGTGGAAACTTGAAGTTCCTTTTTTTTTTAAGCTTATCACCCCAAGCAAGGCTGGAAGCCACTAGCAGGCAAGGGGTTACAGAAGGTTTGGAAGGAGAGCAGATAGGAGTGGTAAAGGAGTGGATGTAGAGAAAGATAGTGGATTGATCAAGGCAAGGGGATTACAGAAGATTTGGAGCGAGAGCCGATAGGAATGAAAGGTGAAAGGATGTGGAGAAGGGAAGTGGATAGATCAAGGCAACTTGAGATGTCGATTGACGTTACACTTAAATAGTTGGAGATTGTATTTGTCAGGGAAACAGATTTATGAAGAACAAATATTGCCAGCAATAAATTTTTGCAGAAAAAAAATATTACCAGCAACAGATTTATGAAGAACAAATATTGCCAGCAATAAATCTTTGCAGAAAAAAATATTACCAGCAATATATTTTTGGAAAAAAAATATTACCACCAATAAAAAAATTTTGCCGGCATTAAATAACCCATTGTAGTTTATATGCTATCAAACAAAACAAAACAAACATCAACAAACCCGTCTAATGAAATTCACGTTCTGTGATTCATCCGCTTAATGATCACTTTATTACAAGAAAATGGCCGAAATAGATAAACATTTGAGAGACAAAGGACAAAGGTATTTGCCTTAACTGTTAATAAATTCACTTTTCTGAGGAGGAAAGATTTTATTTTTGATTTATGTTCGATATGTTTAAGATGAATGTTTCACTGAAGAACTCTTATTTAGTAACTAACTTGAAACAGAACGAAAATACCTATTACGTATTGTTAATAGTTTTTCTTCTTTTCTTTTTTAATTTTTCACTGGCAAAAGCCATCCAGCTTAACAAGATCTTTGATTGTGCAAAAGACTGTCATCGTGACTTCGTCAGTTTCTTGAACAATAGTTGTATCTTGTTAATGGCAAACTGTATAATGCACAAGGAGCATTTGGAAAGATTCACAAATCAGTAATTGCTATTATGACAGCGGCAAATGAAATCAAGACACGTTCTCTCATTCGCCAACTGTTTCGATAGTTCTTCTCTGTCAAGACAAGATGGCGTGAGACGTTTCATAACAGTGGTTGAATACTTAGAAAACTTCGATTTTGTTCTCTGTGATGACCTAAGGAACAACGAGCATGGAATGGCTTGTGTAACGTATTCAGAAAGTTCGATGAAATTATTTCGTTGTTCGTAAAATAATATCCGACATTAGAATACGCCTTTTATTTTCTAATATATTATTGAAATATTTTCATGAGTAGGAATTAGAGTGACGTCTAAATGATCACCAATTTTAGTCGGGTGGTAGACAGACAGCCGACCCCGTGTTTTCAGTCTACCCTCTATTACTACACGGACCACTAATCTCTATTCTAGTCACTGTAGTATTTTTCTATTCAGATCACTATACGGTGATTACTATTGGAGCGTGTATTATCGAGCAAGTACTATTAGTGCGTGTGATATTCGAAGGCGTCTGATACCAGTATTGTTCAACGGCGTATTATAGTTTGTATCTGCGATTACAAAGTCTCTACTACAATGAGCATTACAAAAGTGGCAACGAGTGTTCGTTGACATCACAAATATTGCTCAAAAACGATTTAAGAATATGTCTTACCTGCAAAAGTTGTTATTTAATAAGAGTAGCTGAGTTTTGATGGAAGTAAACCAGTTTTATGAACCTAGTGAAGACTAAACCAACAACAAATAATCTACAAGTGAAGTTTATTTACTATTACACTACGATGAGATGTCTAGTTGTATAAGGAAAGTTGAGTTATCTGGGGGACTAATGTTTACACAGAGGAACCAGACGACAAGTTCGTGTACCTAAGTGAATATCATAATAATGTAAGATTAAAACAACATTGTAAAGGAATTATGATGGCCACGAGCAATAACATAGCTTGATTCATCATCAAATTTGGACAGCGTGGATGTAGCTTTTTAGGCCTGCTGGACTTTTACATTCTCCAGTGTAGAAGTCCAAGGAAAGCTGGTCCTCGGTGAGGTCTACATGATTCACTCGCCATTTTTGAGAAAGCGGTTGTATACAGACGAGAGTTTAGATATTTCTGAACGGGTTTGGTGCCAAGCATGTCATGCCTATGAAAGTAGCGATGTTTCGTTTGGTTTAATTTTGTTTTACGGCATATCAACCTCAATGGAATATATATTATTTGGTTTAGATTGGTTTGGTATATTTCGTTTAACGGCATATCAACCTCAATCGGTTATTTAATGCCGACAACATTTTTAGGATAGATTCATATGAATAGAATATGTATTATTTGGTTTAGATTGGTTTGGTTTGTTTTACAGAATATCAACCTCAATGGGTTATTTAATGCCGACAAAATTTTTTATTGTAGGTAATATATTGTTTTGTGAAAAATCTGTTTCTGGTAATATTTTTCCTTCAAAATTGTATTGCTGGTAATAATGTTTTCGAAAAAGTATTGCTGGTAATAGTTAACTATTTGCTCATAACAGGTGTAACCATCCTGGGTCAGGGTGGACCTGGGAACACCAGCAATTAAGAGGTGGTTCCACGCTCTTCAAAACCTCCTGATCAGAGGCTTAGCTGGTAGATGTAGTTTATCGTCTTACCTAGGACGCGGATGTAGTTTAACGTCTTACCCAGGACGGAAAGTGGCGATGTGAGGAGGCTAAGAAAATTTAGATTATGTTTTTGGCTTAATAAAAACATGAGATATTGGTTGAAAGTACTTCTAGCGCGGACCATCCTATTTTCGATTTCCTTCTCTCCTATGATAAATTTGTTAAGACTGAGCCATACATCGAGGAATTTGAAGTGTCCAATATTTAATGATTCCACATCATTCATTTTTATGATTGATTCAAAGTATGTGTAAACACGTTTTCCATTCCAATTCCAGATTATTCTTGATTTGGAAATATTTATCTTGAGCCATAAAGTGTAATTTAAAATAATAAAAATGTCATTTTCTCTAAGACATCCAGACAACTAAAGATTTATGTACTAGTACAAGTAGTATTTACGATAAAGCAACAAAAATAAGATAAAAATATATTATTAATAATACTGACAATATTTTAGTTAAGATTTTTTAAATAATCGGTATGGCCACATGCAAGGCAATAAAGCCACTAAGAATCAAGGCGTTACACGGTATGGAAGGATTAGGAACAGAAACAGAAGAATTAATAATGAACAAGAAGATAAAAGAATAATCAGGGCAGTAAATCGCGATTGATATTGTATTTAAATTTTTGCAGATTGAAGGTGGCTGGAAATTGAGAAGTGCAAGATAAGAAATTGCTAGCATAGAAATTACGGTTACATCTAGCTAGCTCTACTGTAAACTGATGCGATATCGACGCCAGTCTAGTACTGCGTTTAAATTCAAAAAGTCTAGGTACCATAGCGAAGAGCGATATTTATTCTGTAAAATAAACAGAAATGTGGCACAAGCCCGAAGGGAAGATTGGGGAAAGGACGGTCTTCTTCTGTTTTAACTATAACTTAGCAAGACGCAAACACTGACCCAATCGTACAAACAATATTCCTTAGACCAAAACAACACATTCATACGTACCTTTCTTACTACAACCACCCTAACCCAACTGGAGATCAGGACCGAACCAGACGCCGAGAATGATGACCGGCCCATCCGTCCAGTGGAAAGGTCCGGGAAGAGAAACTCCCTTCCACGCACCCAACCGCAAGCCAACAGACTTAACGCGGTTGATCTTGGCTCCTGTCACCATCTCATAACAACTGATTTCCTTGCTGACTTCGTCAATCTCGGCTCTGCTCGACACAAGAACTGAAACGTCGTCAGCATAGGCAGAATACCTTGCCGATGTGGTAGCACCGTGCAGGGCAATTCCGCGTAGAACCGGATTCGCCTTTAACTTGCGAAGGAAAGGTTCCAACGCAAGAACGTAAAGCAAAGGCGAAAGCGGACAACCTTGACAAATGGAGCGAGATAATACGAAAGGATCCAATCGTATCCCATTCGCCTCATCAGGAGTCGGATACAGAAGTCGGATACTGGTGCGAAAGTACGGCCCGAAGCCAGTCGCCGAAATCACAGCCTCCAGAAACCGATGGTCAATCCTATCGAAGGCCTTGGACTGATCTAAATTGATCAGCGCGGCTTCACAGTCGACTTGCTCGATGATCAGGTGTACTATATGAAGGTTGTCCTGAATAGTCCTACCCTTCACAGCACAATTCTGTTTCGTGCCAATCAGACTAGACAGGCCAACCTGCAAACGATTGGCCAAGATCTTAGCCAAAATATTTAACTCTGTGTTTAACATAGTTAAAGGGCGAAAGTTACCTAACCCATCCTCACCGTTTTTATCCTTGCGTAACAACTTGATCACGGCCCTGGTGAAGCGTTGGTGTATAGACTTCTGCTTTATCCAGTTGCCGAAAATCAGTGCCTGCAGGGGAACAAAAACGGGCGGCTGCCTCAAGTACACCTCATACGGAAGACCATCTAGTCCCGGAGATTTGTCCTGGCCAACCTGTTTCAGCGCTACTCAGATTTCCGACTCTGTAATGGGATCCTCGCACCTAGCCGCTTCAAGGCAGGGAAAGTCAGCTAAATAGGCGTCGAACTGAGTCACGAAAAGCCTCACATATGCCCTCGTCTGTAGTCACGGTCCGCTTATCCGGCAATGTGACGCATGCGATATGTCGCCGAGATGCATTCCGAGCTTCGTACCATAGCGAAGAGCTCATCTGAGCAATTACCGTGAAAGTATTTATTGCAAATAAGGAGGCACGGTGGAGTAATGGATAGCGGCTTGGATTGAGGAATCGGAAAGCCGAGTTCGAATTCCAGTCAAATCCATTACATTCACTTACGTGCTAATAACCTTGGGAAAGATGTGAATTCTTTTCTTCTCCCTCCAACTATGGGTAAATAGCAGGACAGACTGGGTTCTGAGTTTGGATGGCAACTGGTCTAGAGGAAGGACAACTCTGAATTCAAATCTGGAGTGGAGCCCCGAAGGCGGATGGGCGGCACTTTGTGCTACTTTCCGGCAACTCCTGCAGCCGCGTTGGTACCAAACTGTATTGGTTTATCCTTTGAACTCTGCTAGACGTCTGCGCAGCCCTAGTTCTCCATATATCCCGCCCAGTCTCGCGCTACTCCATCATCTCTCGACGACGACGATTTATAGATTCACAGAGAAGCAACCTTATAGAAGTGGGCAAAGGACTGAAACCGAGCCGCCAGATCAAGACCGATAATATTGCTGATTCTTCTTTGGATCTTATCAAGGAGCTCAAGGTAAATAGCGGGAACATCAATCTATATGGAAATCCTTACAAATACTGATTAAGAAATCTTTTTTCTCATTGCATCTACGAAAATCAACGAAAACAAAATCCAAGAATGTTAAAAAAATTGATAATAATGACAATGCTTTATTTCAGTCAATCACTCTATACACAGAATGCATGTGAATACTACGAGGTCTAAACAAACAGCAAGATGAAAGGATAGTTAAAATCAACACTAGTGACTATACTTAATCTAAGAAATTTGGATAATGAATTCAGTAGATAAAAAAAAATTAAAAAAAAAAAACGTGGGTAAGACAAGAATGGGTCTTCTCACCGGACTTATTCCACCTTTAGAGTCCTGATGATCCTAAGAGAATTAGAAATCCAACCATTATTCATTGTTGGCTGTCACAAACATTAATTCCTCATCCTGATAGGTAATGAAGAATTAGATTGATTTTGTGTCAAACAAATAATGTTATATTATCTCTTTATTCGTCCTAGTGTCGAAGTAAGTTTAGCAGATATCGGACATAGAAAGGTATAATGCAAATCGTTTTCTTTTTTTTCGTAAAGGCAGTTTGCCAAATGCATGTCAATCAAAGAGACAACAGAAAGTAAATCTGACCTTTACAGACGAAAATGAATTCGACAGACGGGCAAGGAACCGTTCTTTGTTTCATCACGTGTCCGTTTCCTCTCGCTTGCGTCCAGATCACACAATTCTTTCTGGCATTTCGGCTTCAGGTTGAAAACGGTTCCATTGGCACCGTATAAGCAAATAGCAAGAGTTCCCTGTTTCTCTATTCGTGTCAGTGACAGACACATTTGAATTTATCTTCGTAAAAAATCCCCACATGACTAAGTATAAGAAATCATTCTACTCATATCGTTCTTAGGAGTTTTGCGATTGGATATTGTTAATTTCTGCGATGATTATTAACAGATTTAGTATAGCCTATGTTAGTTGTAAAGCCTTCAGTCACCCAGACATCAGTCTGACTACATGTTGCATTCAATAAAATTATCGAAATTTAAAATAGCACATTTTATTTAATCTATTTGGACAGAATATTTTCATTTAGCTGTCAGCTTGAAACGACTTCTGAATTGCTGTTATGCCCAGTTGCACCCTGACTGTGGTAGTAGCACCTCTTAGGGTCCTAAATATACGCAATTAAAGCATGAAAATAAATTTTAATAGCGGGAATACCAGCAGTTCACTTTAATAGCGGGAATACCAGCAATTCATTTTAATAGAGGGAATATCAGCAGTTTATTTTAATAGCGGGAATACCAGCGGTTCATTTTAATAGAGGGAATACCAGCGGTTCATTTTAATAGCGGGAATACCAGCAGTTCATTTTAATAGCGGGAATATCAGCAGTTTATTTTAATAGCGGGAATACCAGCAGTTCATTTTAATAGCGGGAATACCAGCGGTTCATTTTAATAGAGGGAATACCAGCGGTTCATTTTAATAGCGGGAATACCAGCCGTTCATTTTAATAGCGAGAATACCAGCAGTTCATTTTAATAGAAGGAATGCTAGAAGTTCATTTTAATAGAGGGAATACCAGCAGTTCATTTCAATAGCGGGAATATCAGCAGTTCATTTTAATAGAGGGAATACCAGCAGTTCATTTCAATAGCGAGAATACCAGCAGTTCATTTTTAATAGAGGGTATACCAGCAGTTCATTTTTACATTAAAAAAGACAAAACAATACAGTAAAAATGAGCAAAAATACATTTTAAAAGCAAAATGATTAGCAATATAAATTTATCTGTAGTTAAACGAATATAATTTCGTTCAGAATACATTTACTTGAAGCCATAAAATGGTGTACAAAATATTTAGATTTCGGCATCAAATAACCCATAGAGGTGTTGATATATCGCTAAACAAAATAAACCAACCAGCAATACATATTTATAGTAAAATTAGCTACAATAAATTTTGAAGCAAAATTACTAGCAATACATTTTATAGTAGAAATAGCAGTATAACCTGTCTTCGACCGGGTCTTTAATTACTGGGAGTTTTTGTCGTTCAATTGGAGTAGTTTAAGTTTAAAATCAGCCCATCCGAAAATCAATATTAGTAACAACAATTGGATGCAACTGAGGTTAACAATTTGAATTGGTGGGGGCTGAAAAAGGTTGTTTTTGAGTTCTTAATCTTGTTTCAGCCTCACGCACAGCAGCTGTTGAAAAGGCGTTTCTCCTCAGCCGTTAAGTCCTTTGATCATCATTTCCAGCCTCGCGTGCAGAAGCGTTCAGGTTATGCTCTTCTGGAAAGCCGATGGCTACGTTGATCTTCGCACTCAGTGGGTCTGATTGAAACATTCCGAGAGGTATTTTGAGACAGGCAAACTGAACGTTCTGAAGACGATTCGTTATCTCTTATTCGAATGGCGCATCTAGCGGCAGCGGTTTTACAACCTAGGCAAGTTCTTTTCTTTGGTGGCATGTCTTATACAAGTATGAATTGTCAAATGGAATGCGTAGTCAAATACCAAAAAGGGAACGCTGTAAAACCACAGGGATCACTAAGCTCGAATAACTTTAGAAAAGTTTGGAAAAATAAATGTTGAGTAATAAAATAGCAATCTTACTTATTACTGCGGTGAATGCAATGCAAAAACTGGTAGGACAATAAAAAAAATTAATTTGGAAACGTCTATAAACGACAATGAAAACAACGCCTTAAAACTGTAGTAGTAGGCTATATGCAAAGAAAAAATGTAACCTTACTTGATAGAGATTGAATACTTGACTAAGAAAGGGGAATGTGAAATTTGGACACATAACTGGCACTGAAGAATTATCTATCAAACAATAAAAAATATCATCGAAATTGGATGAAAACTGTGGAAACGCATAAACATCCGATTAAACACACACGTAAGCGCACACATACAGTTTGAGAATTATAGATATAGATGACCAACAATGCATTTTATAGCAAAATGACCAACAATACATTTTATTTCGAGTTGAAGGCATACAATTGCGTTCAAAATATATTTACTTGGAGCCATAAAATTGTGTACCAAATATTTAGATTTCAGCATTAAATAACCCATAGAAGTGTTGATTTGTCGTTAAACAAAATCAACCAAGCAACCAATTTAGCTCTCAGTGATAGAATATAATCTTGTTTTTCTTAACTCTTCGCGCCTTATTCTTGATTTTGATGTGTTCGTTTCACTCAAAGTTTATGTATTTCCTTGACTAATTGAACTTATAGTCTGCGCCGGTAGCGTGCCTGTTATTCACGCGGATAATGCGATCGTAAAGGCGAGTTCGAATTCCGCCTTAATTGCTTGCAATCACTTTCGCACAAATACCTTTGGAAAAGACATGGACCTATCTCTCCCCATTAGCTATTATTCTAGAGGTTAAAAAGCTCTGAATTCCAAACCATTGAGAAGCCAAAGGGAAAGCATTCCACCATCTTTTCTAAGGGTTATGTGATGACCCTCTTCTAATATTCCGATATAATCAAGAAAGTTCCAGTCCTGACATATCGACCATAGTGAATATCAGAACCGAATCTCATATTGGAATGCTACCGTTCTTACGTCTCATCTACCCGCCCACAATAAATATATAGAGATTTGTGAAAATTCTGTCACGTCAAAATAAAGTGAAAGCGTTTTACAAAATCTTAGAAAAGGTGACATCGAAATCCGAAGCTGAATTGGAAAAGCGAAAGATAACTTTCCGAAAATAAACTAAATATTTAGAAACGGGAAAATTTCCTGAGAAACAAAAATATGAATTCTCAACTATTAGGTAATATCAATACACTTATTCGGCTGAGAATGCTGGACAATTTCCTTCCAGATAAATTTGTGAGTTGGGGCAAAAGATATCATGTTTTACAAGAAAGTTCTGAGAATACCATAGATGTAGCATGTGAGAAAGTAGGACGTTTTGAGGAAGAAGTGCAGATTTGCTTAGAATCCGAAGGAGACATGATGAAGAAAAGGGCTAGGATGGATGGTAAATGGACAACAATTGATTACAGCTACAAAGAATAGGACGCTGGAAAGAGCCATGATCGTTTGCACCCTGAAGGGATATTCTAAAAATAAATATGTCATTTGAAATTTAATGGAAGAATGTTACATATTTTCCCCACATTGAACATTTTAAATTTGTTTATAATCTTCAATCAGTATTTAAATGGTCTCATACTGAATATCGAGTCGAAATCATAACCAATTGAAAAAGAGGGAAAGATATCAGGGCCTCTCAGCTCACTTTCCGATGCTCTGTTAATTGCCCCGATACGAAAATAGAGGAATAAAAATGAGACCACGAAGCGAATTGCTGCAGGCATCATTCTTTACTTCCAAATTCACCAACGAAAAATCATTTTCGTTCATTAGGCAAGAAAGAAGTCAGGAGGGACTGAAATTGGAAATGCCTAATTACGACAAGTTCTCTTCTCGTATCATTCCGCGTGGAAAAGTAAACGGTAATAATGAGTTTGTGTCCACAGAGATAATATAATAGCAGCAATCATCTTATTTGTTGGATTTTTTTTTTCTACGCTCGGTCAAGATCCACACATGAAGGAAGAATTGATTTTATAGTTCGGGATTTATCTACAAAAGAATTATTCGACGTTTCAACTTCCTGTAATCAGTTGTATATTTAACAACAACAGAAACAGCAGCAACAACAACAATTAATAACAATAATATTAGAAATGTTTTTGGCTGAATAGATTTCAAATTATATTTCTTTTCTTGTGGTCAGTGCATATAAATTTAAATATTTGTTTTAACCTAGTGAAGTTTACTGAATAGAATAATCACAGGAAGGTTGATAATGAAAGATAATAATTAGGAAAAGAACAACACATATAAGATTCACCAGCGGCGCGTAGAAGAAGTAGTCAACTGCTAGAAGTCAGTCAGGTACCACAATTAAGCGCCAACTACAGGATATCTACCAACGGTACCACGCGGTTAGATGTAGCACAAGGCTGAATTTAATGTGGACTATCCGAGCCTGTAGGTTCAGCCAAAAATTCCCCATAGACCGTGTATAAAACGGGGTCGGGTAGTTGTTTTCCGAGATGAGACCCTGTACTTCGACACAGCCTTGTTTGGGGACCCCTTCTACCCCGAGGAGACGAATATCCAACTATAGGATATCTACCAAACTCCCCAGGCGGTCAGATGTGGCGCAAGGTAGAATTTAATGTGGAGTATCCGAGCACGTAGGCTCGGCCAACAATTCCCCATAGACCGTGTATAAAACGGGGTCGGATAGTTGTTTCCCGAGATGATAGCCTGTCCTTCGTCACCGCCTTGTTTGGGGATCCCCTCTACCCGGAGAGTTTGACTAGCACAGCTGGAAACGAATCTCCAACTGTAGGATACCTACCAACCTCCCCAGGCGGTCAGATGTCACACAAGGCAGAATTTAATGTAGAGTATCCGAGCCCGTAGACTCGGCCAAAAATTTCCCCATAGACCGTGTATAAAACGGGGTCGGATAGTTGTTTCCCGAGATCAGACTCTGCCCTTCGACATAGCCTCGTTTGGGGATCCTTTCTACTCGGAGACAAAAGGTTTGACCAGCACAGCTGGAGACGAATCTTCAAATGCAGACCAACATACAGTATTTACTAGTGTATTTATGTCAATGGGGACATGTCCATTATCGTCCGTAGGTATGCTACAACACTATTTAAAAATAATTTCACTCCAAGCAAGGTAATGAAGGCACTACGATGTAAGGGGTTAATAAGTGTTAGAGAGTATGAGAAAAAAAAACATTATTAAGGAGAGAACAATAAAAGAACAAGAATTAAGAAGGCAGAATATAACGATTGGCATTGCATTTACATTTTTGAAGATCAAAGATGACTAGGAAACAAGAAGTCGAAAGAGAGTTCCACAGGCGGGAAATGCGTCAGATGAAAATGTTATCATAGAACTCACGGTTACATCTAACCATTTCAACTTTAATAGCTTTAATCTCAACTTAATCTGTAAATAATAATATGTACGCAAAAACGATACAAAATAAGTATATGTTAATTTATGCATGTGTACGTAATATTCTATCTATCACGTGATATGCCGTTTCTATATGCTTTCTGAAAAATGCAAAAGACGCCAGTACCAGTGGCCTTATATTTTGCAAAGTAATCGGTGCCTTGTCAAAAAACATGACTCACTTCAGTTATCTGGTAAAGAAATAGTGGTATCCATGTGGATGTGCAGGCTTCAAAATAATAATAATAATAATAATAATAATAATAATAATATTCTATTTTGAATAGTGTCTTTGAAGATATTCGAAAAACTGTCAAAATACAAGGACCTTGAAATAGAAATCTCAAAAATGTGGCACATGGGAACATCAACAATTCCTGTTGTAGTTGGAGCCCTGGGACTGGTTGGAAAAGATTCCAGTAGGCTGATTGAAGGGATCCCTGGAAGTCCATGCCTCAAAGAGATACAAAAAATTGTTCTGACAAGTACAGCCCACACTTTACGAAGGGCTTTATCTATGTAATTATTTTTTTTTTTTTTGCAGTGGAAAGTGTCATGATGCCATTTCTAACCTTAGGTCCCTGGGCGGGACCCGGAAAGAAATGTGTAAACGCCAGATATCAAAGGAAATAAAAATAATAATAATAATAATAATAATAATAATAATAATAATGATAGAGATAGGACCTGTAACAATGTTATGGGACTTTTCAGTACACACAGACGGAACGATCAAAACTAATCGCCAAGACATCGTGATCAAAGACCACATGAACAGAATCCGCTTTCTCACTGACAGGGCTGTCTCTTCAGAAAACTATCAAAATACAAAGATTTTGAAGTGGAAATCCCAAACACGTAACACATGATGCCATCAATAATTCCAGTTATAGCTGGAGTACTCGGATTGATTGGAAAATGTGCAGATAGACTCATTAAAGGGGTTCCTGGTAGACCACGCCTTAGAGAAATTAAAAACAAAAATTGCACTCACAAGTACAGCTGACACATTCTTTCTTCTTTTTATGTGCAATGATCTTTCAGGACGTAGACGATTATGGCTCTCCACCTCCCTCTATCCCTTGCGGCTCTCAGCAAGTTCCTTCCCTCTGCTTCCGCCCTCGGACCACGTTCTGTCATCCACTTACTTAAGCCCGCCATGTATGTCACGCACTGCTTTCCCTTGTCTCTCTTTCCCGCTATTCGACCCGTGAGTATCATTCTTCAGGCCTCCACTTCCTCATTATGTGTCCCAGAAACGTCAGCTGCCTATTTCTGATGTTAAGTATAAGACTTCTCTTAGTTTGCAACCTCTCAAAGACCTCATCGTTTCTCACATGCCCGGTCCACGATATCCTTAGCATCCTTCTGTAGAACCACATCTCTGTCGCCTCGAGTCTCTTCTTCATCTTTGAGGAAATCGTCCGACATTCGTGGCCGTAAAGAAGATCAGATGTCACGTAACAGGTCAGTATTCTTTTTTTTTGTTACCAAAGAAATCCTCCTGTCTAGCAATACTCTGCTCAGCTTTTGGAATATCTCATTGGCCACCCAGACACATCTACGGACCTCAGTGTCGCAATTACCGTCCTATATCAAGACGCTTCCCAGATATTTAAACTTCTGCGTCTGCTTGACTCTAATGTTCCCGACCTGAAAATCGCATTTCAGACTTGCTGATGAACATGCATTCTATCTTCTTGTAGTTTATGCTTAGTCCTTTCTTCTCACTCTCCTTCGCTACCTTCTGTAAAAGATTTTGCAACATATATTTCATGTCTGCTACCAGTACTGTGTTGTCTGTGTATCTTATGTTGTGAAGGTTGTAGCCACCAATGCTAAATCCCAGTAGGATTTCCAATTCTCTCAGAATTGCCTCGCTGTATAGGTTGAACAGGTCGGATGAGAAAACACATCCCTGCCTTACACCCCTTTATATTTTCGTATATTCACTGAACTCGTTCCCTATCCGTATGCATGCTGTTTAATGCCAGTATAGGTTCTTGATTATTCTGATATCCCCCCCCCACGAATATATCAAGGTTGCTGAGCAATTCCATCAGATCCTTGTGGCGTACTTTGTCGAACGCTCTTGCGTAGTCTATGAAATATAGGTACACATCCTTCTGCATTTGTATTGCTCTTTCTGATAACATTCTGAGCATGAATATTGCATTCCTTGTTCCGGTGTCTTTAACGAACCCGCACTGTTATTGTCCTATCTCTGGCCTGATACTGCTGCACGCTCTATTCAACAGAATACGGATGATGAGTTTTGTCATGTGCCTCATCAGGCTTGTTCTTCAGTGGAGTTCGCATTCGTTTGCTCCTGGTTTCTTAGGCATAGCTATGAAGATAGATCTGCTGAAGTCTTCCGGTATATTCCCGCTGTTGTACATTTCATTTGTTATTTCGGTGATCTTGTCTATGTCAAAATTTTCTAAGGCTGTCAGCATTTCCGCTACAATTCTGTCTAGCCTAGTTGCCTTGTTTCTGCTCACTTTGGCCAGTGCGTCTTTTACTTCGGTTTTCAGAATTCCAGGTCCGCTGGTAGTTCTGTGTATTTCTGGTTGTTACCTTACGTCGTGGAAATGTTCTCCAATACACTATCTGCATCTGAATATTTTTTCAATCTCTAATACGAGGGTTCCATCCTTTGATTTTAAGCAGCCTGTTGGCGAGCATGTCTTTTTTCCCCTGTTACTTGTCTTATTTGTTTGTGAATGTCTCTTTTGTTGGTAGTACACAATCTTTCTATTTATGCACATTTTTAGTTTAGCCATTCTTCTTTAGCTTGCCTGCATTTGGTCCTTATTCTATTGTGTAATTTTCTGTACTCCGTCCCTTATCTTGGCAGGGTTTTCTGTCACCTTTCCATCATTTCGAGAATCTCATCATTCATCCAATCATTTTTCCTTCTTCATCCTGTTTCCTTTGGGATGCTATCGTTTGCTGAAGTTACAAAAGCGTGTCTTAATGCGGCCTTGTTTGATTTTCCATTGCGGGCCTCTTATCTTTTCTTCACATTGTCCATATATTTTTAATTCAGGATAGGATCGCTTAGTAGTTTGTTGTATTGCATTTTGGGCGCGTCTTCAGATTCCGCAGTCTCACTCTTAGTTTACATCTAAGAGGGCGATGATCGCTTCCGCAGTCGGCACTTGGGTAGGTTTTGCAGTGAATCATTGCGTTCCTGAATCATTTGTTAATGGTTATATAATCTATTTGGTTTTTAGTTTCTCCTCCTGGACTCCTCCATGTTCATACTAGGTTCGGATGATCTTGGAACCTTGTGTTGGCTATTAACTGGTGATTGGCTGTGCCCCATTGGATCCGTTTTTCTCCGACACATTACAAAGAGCTTTATCTATGTAAAATGTGTGTGATTTTAATTTTATTTTTTACAAAAAAAGATCAGGGAAAATGTCATTAAGTCATTTCTGAACTTAGTTCTCTGGTTGGGACCCGGAAAGAAATGTGTATACAACAGAAATAAAAGGAAATAATAATAATAATAATAATAATAATAATAATAATAATAATAATAATAATAATAATAATAATAACCAATACTCTGCCCGTACCAAACAAGCAGACGTAGACAAAAACCGCACCCATCAGTGGCTACGTAGTGCAGGGTTGAAAGGTGAAACTGAGGGTTTTATAATTGCTGCACAAGACCAATGCTTGTTAACTAGGAATTATCAAGCACATATACTAAAATACTGTGTTAGCCCAAGATGCAGATTCTGTGACAAATATCCAGAAACCATTGATCATCTTATATCAGGTTGCACGATATTGGCATCCACTGAATATAAAACCCGGCATGACAGAGTGGGCCAATATCTGCACTGGAAAATTTGCAACTCCTATGGGAAGGAAACTGGAAGAAATAGGTACGAACACCACCCTGACCCGGTTACGGAGATAGGACCTGTTACAATTCTATGGGACTACACAATGCACACTGACAGAACAATCAAAGCCAACCGCCCAGACATTGTTATTAAAGCAGATAATTTCTCCCTTTTATCGTCTCGGAAACTAACGGTGATAAACTCGGAAATATCAGTTTTGGATTGATTTTCTTAATGCATATACTTTCTTTTGGGGGGCATCTCCACCTTTTGCAATAACTAACAATTATGTTTAACTTCCTTAGCAGTTCTTCCAATCATACGTAGTATTAGGTCTTAACCTTCTCATACTGTGCTGGCAAGGGTGTGGCTGTTAAATTCAGAGTTATCTTTCCTTTAGACTATATGTAATTCTTGTGTGCATTACTATTTTACTCAATTTAAACTCGGGTTGCCGATTCCATTTTCCCTACCGTTATTTAAGATATATTAACTTTACTCTTATTAACCAAACATATATTGCATGCGACGTCATTGTGAATCTTTGTTGTTCTAATATTAATGTAAGCTCTTAGCAAATGAAACACATTTCAATATTAAAGCCTTTTAGCCTAATCAGTCGATTATATGGTAGGCTTCCAGAAGATTCCATGAGCAAATCTACTTCACATCAAAGAATGATTGTCTAGCGAAACTTGGTTAATTTTAAGCGTTGGGAAAATTGTTTCCATACACGACTGTTAAAAGCCAACTAATCTGATAAATCGATGATAATTGCACTCCGCCGAAGAAGTGGTAATAATAATAATAATAATAATAATAATAATAATAATAATAATAACAATAACAACAACAACAATAATAATAATAATGCGAACACCACCCTGGCCCGGTTACGGAGATAGGACCTGTTACAATTCTATGGGACTACACAATACACACTGACAGAACAATCAAAGCCAACCGCCAAGACATTGTTATTAAAGACCACAAACAAAATAAGTGCCTCCTTATTGACATGGCAGTCCCTGCAGACTGCAATGTATCTTTGAAGATATTCGAAAAACTGTCAAAATACAAGGACCTTGAAATAGAAATCTCAAAAATGTGGCACATGGGAACATCAACAATTCCTGTTGTAGTTGGAGCCCTTAGACTAGTTGGAAAAGATTCCAGTAGGCTGATTGAAGGGACCCCTGGAAGTCCATGCATCAAAGAGATACAAAAAATTGTTCTGACAAGTATGTAGTTTTAACCATCGCGTTTCGTCCAATGTCGACTTTTTAAAAAAGTAAAAACGAAATGGATATGTATAAATTCCTTAATACATATTTTTTTACAGATTAATTCTGAGAATTTTTACGTATAATTTTATGCAAACAAATAAGCTATCAATAATGTTGTATTTTTTGTTTTTAAATATACACCGATAAAAAAATATCAATGCTTTATTTAATTTAATTAATTAGTAAAAAACTAATTTATATTTTCAGTTTACAGGGATGTTTCACTTAATCTTACTATTTTAAAAATTGTAAACATTATTATTATTTTTATTTCCCAGCAGTTACACGTCATGCTTCGTATAAAGTCTAAACGTTATTAACCGAATGTTAAATTTTTCTTTTCCCATTAAAATCTTTTTGCAATTAATTTTGTTTAAAAGAACTGCTCGATGGTTGTAACAACAACAATGTTTTTAATTAATTAACAAATAATCTGATGAACAGGGGCAGTATAAAAACAGTAAATAAATAAATATAATATAGATATAAATCAATTTTTTTAAATTATAAGTATATAATGTAATATTAAAATATAATGATCTGGTATAATAATGATTTGTTCATTGAATAGGTTTTTTTTTATCAAAGTCCATTTCCGGCAGCTTTTTGTTCTTGTTTTTAATCGGAATCACCCCAAGCAAGGGAGCAATGAGAACTAAAACACAAGTAGTTACAGGGTGTGAAAAAATTAGGAACAGAAACATTATTGATGAGCAGAAAGATAATCAGATGGACATTAGATAGCGATTGATATAGTATTTAAATAAATCCTGGGAGACCTGTACGCCGAAATAGGCAGGGAAAGAGCAGGGGAGATAATAGGCAAATTCGGACTTTTCTTTTTATGTGCCATGTCCTTTCAGGACGTAGGCGATCATGGCTCTGCACCTGCCTCTGTCCCTTGCAGCTCTCAACAAGTTCCTTCCCTCAGCTTCCTCTCCCAGACCTCGTTCTCTCATCCACTTGCCCGCTAGGTATATCCTAGGTTCTTTTCCTTTGTCTCTCTTTCCCTCTATTAGACCTGTGAGTATCAGATTCTCCAGTCCCTCCTTCATTATTATGTGTCGCTGAAACTTCAGCTACCTCTTCCTGATATTAAGTATAAGCCTTTTCTTTGTTTGCAACCTTTCTAAGGTCTCATCGTTGCTCACACACACACGGTCCATGATACCCTTAGAATCCTTCTGTAGAACCACATCTCTGTCGTCTTGAGTCTCTTCTTCATCTTTGAGGAAATCGTCCAACATTCGCTGCCGTAAAGTAGGACAGATGTCACGTAACAGTTCAGTATTCTTTTCCTTGTTACCAAAGATATCCTCCTGTCTCGCAGTATTCTGCCCTGCTTTTGAAATGTGTCCTTGGCCATCCCTCTACGCCTACAGTTTCGCACTTACCGTCCTCTGTCAAGACGCTTGCCAGGTATTTAAACTTCCGCGTCTGCTTGATTCTAGAGTTCCCGACCTTTAGATCGCATTTCCGGCTCATCCTCATACTGTCGACCATGCACCCCCGTTTACTTGTAGTTTATGCTTAGTCCTTTATTCTCAATCTCCGCCACTACTTTCTGTAGGAGATTTTGTAATTTCATTTCCGTGTCTGCTATCAATACTGTGTCATCTGGGTATCTTATATTGTTAAGGTTATAGCCGCCAATGCTAAATACTGGTTGGGTTTCCAATTCTCCCAGGATTGCCTGGCTTTATAGATCGAACAGGTCTGGTGAGAAGACGCATCCTTGCCGTTACGCCCCTTTCTAATTTTGTGTTTTCAATGAACTCGTTCCCTATGCGCATAAGATTCATTCTTGTACATATTCTTGTTTTTTCCTACATTTTTTTCTTTCTTTCTTTCTTTCTTTCTTTCTTGTTTGTTTCCAAATTACTAACTTACTTAAGTATTAATCTGTTCTTCTCGTTATATACTAATTATTATAGCAACTTGGTCCCGGGGGTCGAGTTGTTTGGTCGAACTCTCTGCCTTCGGGCAGAGAGGAACCCGGACGAGGCTATGCCGAAGGGAAGAGTCTCGTTCGGGGAGGTGGACTCTCCCTGAACACGGTTTTACGGGTTCCAATAGGGACTATTTTTGTCCGAGCCTACGGGCTCGATAAACCCACGTTAAACCCTGCCTTGTGCCACATATAGCCCTTGTGGGGGTGGTGGCTAAATATTACTAATTATTATAGCTGGGCACCTCGGCGTGGTGTAATGATTAGCAAGCTTGTCTCGCTAGAACAATTAGGACTGAGTGCTCCATACTTCCGGCCTTGTGCCACATCTAAGCAGCGCTTTGAAAATCACAAATTATTATAGTTTATTTTCCATAACTGTCCTATTTTTAATGGTACTGAATTCTTGTACACCTTCTTGGTTTTCCTACATTTTTTCTTTTTCTTTCTTTCTTTTTTGTTTGTTGGTTTCTAAATTACTAATTTACTTAAGAATTAATCTATTCTTTTGTTACTACTAATTATTATAGTGTAGTTTCGATAACTGTTTTATTTCTAATGGTACTGAATTTAATTCACCTCGTCTGAAATTTGCTAAGTTTATCTAATTTGGTTCAGAAGAAACGTCTAGACACAGTCGTGAAGTGATTTTGTTTTCGATTTAAACGGTGAGATTACCCCACCCCCTCGGTAATGGCTTCAAATAAGGGAAAATTTTACTCATTTTTCTCCTTCCTTTAGTTTTATTTTTTTGCTACTGCTATTTATTTTACTTTTCTTGTTTCTCAAATGTTTCTTCTCTAAGAAGAACTACATGAATGTAACCGTGGTACTAGATTGGCATTTAGGTTTTACTGCTGAAATAGTTAAATGAAACCGTCGCTTCTACGCCGACAGTTTCTTTTCTCGCCCAACCCGACTACGAAATTTTTCTCCTCTTACTTGCTTCTAGGATATCAAGGTTCTTCAAAATTTAAAATGCAATGTCAATCTCATCTTCTTGAATTCTGTTCATCGTTTAATTTTTTCTCCCTCTCCCCCCGCTTTAACCAGTCTTTCTCTTAATTTCACTCCCTGTAACCCCTGCGTACCAGTGGCATTTCCCCCTTGCTTGGGGTGAAATGATTAAAAAAAAAACTCAGTAAAATATCACAATAAACAAAATTTTCTCCTGTATTATATATAAATAAATAGAATTAAATAAATATTCTTTACGTATATTCCCGACTACATGTCTTACATTTTCCGGAGACTTAATGGCGTTGTATTGTTGATTTCTGGAACATATAAATGAAAATTATCTTACCTTAAGCGGTTTAAATGATTGATGTCATGCAGGTGTCGTTTAACGTGGATTTCGCGTCGGCCACTGTTCAGTTTAGCTGTAGAATGAAAAGAATAGAAACATAAATTAATATTCTAGAAAATAAATAAACTAAATTGTAAGTACTAAATGCCGGATACAAAAAGCAGCAATTCTCGAATATTCAGTCAAGAAAGAAAAGCGTATGACGACGTTTTAGAAATTGGTCTTCATTTTTTAGAAAGACATAAAAAAAAAAGAGTACCGGTCGAGTCGGCAGTAAATTTAATTTAAATATTTGGGAAGTGTTCTGAGGACGGAAAGTGTGACACGGAGACCTGAAGAAGAATTTCCTTTTTTGATGAAACTTCAAGACGATAAACTACATCGGCGTCCTGGGTAAGACGATAAACTACATCGGCGTCCTGGGTAAGACGATAAACTACATCGGCGTCCTGGTTATGACAATACACTACATCGGCGTCCTGGGTGAGACGATAAACTACATCGGCGTCCTGGGTATGACGATAAACTACATCGGCGTCCTGGGTAAGACGATAAACTACATCGGCGTCCTGGGTAAGACGATAAACTACATCCGCGTCCAGGGTAAGGCGATAAACTACATCGGCGTCCTGGGTAAGACGCTAAACTACATCGGCGTCCTGGGTAAGACGATAAACTACATCGGCGTCCAGGGTAAGACGATAAACTACATCGGTGTCCTGGGTAAGACGATAAACTGCGTCTGAAGCAAGACCTCCGATCAGGAGGTTTTGAGGAGCGTGGAACCACCTCTTAATTGCTGGTGTTCCCAGGTCCACCCTAACCCGGGGTGGAAGCACCTGTTAGGTTCCTAACTCTGGGTAAACAGTTAACCCCTAAACTGGGGTCAAAACACTATGAAATTGTAAAATTAGGTTTTAATACCAGAAATGCTTTGTAAAAAAATATATTAACAGCAATAAATTATTGCCAGCAATACATTTTTGAAAAAAGAAATATTACCAGATATAGATTTTTGAAGGGAAAAATATTACCAGTAATATATTTCCGAAAAAAATAATTACCAGCAATAAAAATTGTCGCATTTAATAACTTGTTGAGGGTGATAATCCGTAAAATAAACCAAACCAAGCTTAGACTTGCTGCCGCACAAGGCTCGATATTTTTAGTCAGCCTTGCTATTTAACCCATTTTACTTTGGTCTTTTTATGTTCAGTTTCTCATTAGGGATGACCAAAGATGCATTTCAAAAGCTAAACAGGATATTAATAGACAGAAAAGTGTTCTTAGAAACAAAGAAAAGAAGTACTGAACTGTTACGTGATATCTGTCCTTCTATATATATGAATTCTGGACAATCTCTCCACAGATGAAGAAGCGACTGGAAGCAACAGAAATGCAGTTCTAGAGAAGGATGCTGTGGATAACATGAACCGAAGATGCGAGCAACGGTGAAGTTTTATCAAAAAAGGAAATTTACGCTTAACATCAGCAACAGAAAATTCCTCGGGCATGAGAGAGAAGGCATGGAAGATCTGATACTCACTGGACATATTGAAAGCAAGAGGAAGAGAAGAAAAGAACGCACAACAGCGCGCTTGAGTAAATGGATAACGGAACGGTGTTTAGGAGTAATAACAGACACACTTTATTAAGATCTACGAAGGACAAGAAATTGTGGAGGGCGATGATCGCCTACGTCATGACTGGGCACGGCAAGTAAAGAAAAAGATTGCTTATGTTGGCTGTCGAGTATAACTTAGTTTGGGACAAGACTCTATGCATGGATCAATTTTGATCGGCCACCCGGTTTGTAATGGCCGGTTGAACAGCTTTCTAATCGATTAATATAAAGATATTCTAATATGTTTCTTTGGAGTTTGCCAAAATATTCTCTTTTTTTTATAGCGGTATGTACTCATGGATCCCCACGACTTTCTGTTCTTTAATATTTCAATTATAATATATTCTTGCAAACGATAATACAATAGTTTCTCACCTTACACATTAATTTCAGTGTTATCTTATTTCTAGTTTTGCACGTCTTGGGTAAGACGATAAAATACATCGGCGTCCTGGGTATGACGATAAACTACATCGGCGTCCTGGGTCAGACGATAAACTACATCGGCGTCCTTGGTAAGACGATAAACTACATCGGCGTCCTGGGTATGACGATAAACTGCATCTGACAGCAAGACCAGGTCCACCCTGACTCTGGGTAAACAGTTAACCCCCAAACTGGGGTCAAAACACTATGAAATTGTAAAATTAGGTTTTAATACCAGAAATGCTTTGTAAAAAAACATATTAACAGCAATAAATTATTGCCAGCAATACATTTTTGAAAAAAGAAATATTACCAGATATAGATTTTTGAAGGGAAAAATATTACCAGTAATACATTTTTGAAAATAATAATTACCAGCAATAAAAATTGTCGGCATTTAATAACCTATTGAGGGTGATATGCCGTAAAACAAACCAAACCAAACCAAACTTAGACTTGCTGCCGCACAAGGCTCGATACTTTTAGTCAGCCTTGCTATTTAACCCATTTTACTTTGTTCTTTTTATTTTCAGTTTCTCATTAGGGCATATAGGTTTCTTAATTTTGAACTCTTAATAATGACTTTTCCCCCCGATCGGCTTTCATTCGAAATAGTTTGTTAGGTTACCTATTTCCTTTTCATCTTACTGACCTCAACATATCTTGCGAGTTGTTTATTTCCAGACCTTCTTTCCTTAAAATACGTCCTAGAAATTTCTATTTTCCGATTTTACTGAATTTGCCTTAGCATAATACGCAACCTCACATAAGACCCCTCTAATATTTTACAAGGATATTTTGTGGAAAAAGGAAATTTAGTATGTTTATTGAAATATATTTCGAAGTCGTTTTGAAGGGGAGGCGCCCAGTTTTGTGCGTGTAAATAGACCATTGTAACAGTAGACTGGCATAAAGTATGAAATTATAAAATCGTAGTTTTAGCCGTTAAAGGAAACTAAATCCAATTTGCCAAAGCAGAAAACACAATCCTGGTCCATTTCTATCAATGAGTAGACAGAAAAAGGCAAACAGATATAAAGCCATCTCTAATGTTCAATAAATGCGAATTAATTCTTGTAGATAATTCCATTACGGACAGAAAAAGCAAAATACTTCACTGAATATTACAAGCAGTATACTCGGTCGTCTCCCATAAATGGCTGCGGGCTTACAACCATACCATGTTCAAAACCCGGTTCTTGTACGATCACTGAAGTTAAGCAACGTCGAACCTGGTCAGTACTTAGATGGGTGACCGCTTGGTTACACCAGATGCTGTAATCTTGGAAGCGTGGTTGATGTAATGGATAATAGCTCGGAATTTTTAATCGTAAAGCCGAGTTCCAATTCCAGTTGGGTTCGTTATATTTCAATTAGGAGCGGTATGAATGCATGTCCTCTCCCCCAGCTATGAGTTAATTAATAAAACTTGTATCGCTAAATAATTATAATCTCAAAAATAAATGTTCAGCATGCTTCATCATATATTTATTGAAATATATTTCAAAGCGGTTTCGAAGGGGAGAAGGTATGGTTGGGTGCGCGCATTTTTTTAAAAAAAGAAAGTCATGCGAGGCCGAAAGTGTGGAACGCCCAGTGAGGATCAAACTTACTACTAAGTCGTAATTGATCCATGGAGAAAAGATTGTTAACCAGTACACCACGTGAATCAACTTAGATATCAGGATTCTATGCAAATAATAGAAGATTTTTTTATAACATGTCAATTTTTCTAATACCGAAAGAAAATATTAAAATACATAATTGTCAAGTGTCTTAATAAAAAAAAAATTTAAATTGTAATTAAATTTTATATTTCACACACACACAAATATATATATATATATATAAATATAAACGTGAACATAGAAGTCAACACTTAGAGGCGACAGTCTGTTTCATGCTAGATGCAATCGTCAGGCCCGACAATTGCATCTAGCATGACACAGACTGTCGCCTCTAAGTGTTGACTTCTATGTTCACTTTTATATTTACACAGGCTCTATCTCTGATATTGAGCACTTTATCCCATAAATATAGCACACTTTAAGACTATATTTCTTCATATATATATATATATATATATATATATATATATATATATATATATATATATATATATATATATATATATATATATATATAATATTAATAGTAGTAATTTTATAAATATAAGTAACTACACTCGTGTTTCGGAAAACCTTCGGTTTCTTGATTTGCAAATGATCAAATCAATATCGAAGGGAAAAAAGGTATAAAAAAAGAAAGTGCCAAGAACATGAACGCCTGTCGAAAACAATTGTTCAGCATGCAGGTCCAAAGCCCCCCACCCAAAAAAACAAACCCGATACGATTACGCAACTAACTAAATAAAGTGTTCAATAATATTTTTACCTTTTTAGCCAGCCTTCCCTGACGATCCGCTTAGGTGAAACCTTGGTAGGTTTGTCTGGCTCTCTAGGTTTATATATATATATATATATATATATATATATATATATATATATATATATTTCTCTGGCCTAAGCTTTCTTTTATTTTGCTATATCAAATCACTATATTCACAATTTAATTGAACATTTTTCTGTATAACAATCTAACCGGTTTGTTCAAAGATATTTTTGTTTTTTATTAATTCTATCTTTCTAAGTACAAAGATCGCAAACTAATATTTCTTTACCTTAGAATTGCACTCATAATGCTCATACGGGGCAAAAATAGTGACAACACAATATAGATTTAAATATCGAACTGTTCTGGACAAATATTGTCGGACATGTTCGTTTACTTTATACCAGCATTTTTAATTTTTTTTATTTTAAATCGATTTTAACCTATGCAAGCCAGTAAAACTACTATGGCACAAGGGGTTATAAGAGATGGAAGAGTTAAGAAGAGAAACAATAAAAATAAGCGGGAAAAGACACTGTTAGCATAGAATTTACGGCTAACTCCCCAAAACTGATTGGGACTATGGTCGTACCCATGATCTACACGACATACTTTTCTTTTGCTCATGTTGTGAGGATTTTTGGAAGTGGTGCTCTAGATATAATTAGATGGTAATTTAATCTGTATTCATAATTGAGACTAAGAAAAGTTCCAAAGCTTCATGTATAAACAATTCTGTCACTTTTGATGAATACGTTTTTAAAATTTTTAATCGGTTTCACGTCATGCAAGGAAGTAAAGCCACTAAGACAGAAGTGGTTACTGGGTGTTGAAGAATTAGAGATAAAAGCATTACTAATGAGCAGGAAGAGAAAAGACTAATCAGGAGGACCTTTAGATTGTAATTGACATTGCATTTAAATTTTTTTCAGAG
>OZ038491.1:49156608-49161608 GCA_964036315.1 Acanthosepion esculentum | reverse complement strand
AAGGCATTTTTTGATTTTCCTAGTGATCCTTTCCAGTATTCTTTTGCTTATGTTTCCTATGTCGGGTTTGGTTGGGTTTATAATTCTGGTAGTAGGGTCTTCTTCAAAATCTTGTTTGTGGTCCTTAAGAGTGATGTAGAATTCCTTTTCAACCAGTTTGCCTACTCTATCACTTATTTAAAAATTTTTCAGTAATAATTTTACTAGTTCTGTTGATACTCTCTACCATATTCATATTGTTATTATGAGCTTTTTTTATAAGTCTTAGTTAATTTTTTTAATTAATTTGTTGTAGCCGTCTGCCGTCAATTTGTATATATATATATATATATATATATATATATATATATATATATATATATATATATATATAGAGAGAGAGAGAGAGAGAGAGAGACATAGATAGTGGGATATATATATATATATATATATATATATATATATATATATATATATATATATATATATATATATATAATTCTTAAAATGTGTGTATGTATGTATATGTGTGTGTGTGACCGGATATTGTTTATGCATTTCCACAATTTTCATCCGATTTTGATGAAATGTGTTTTGCTTGATAAATAATTTTTCAGTGCCGGTTTTGAGCCTGAATTGTTGGCGACAATGTCTCTCTACTACATCCTGCACATTATAACTCTCAGCAACGTTTTACTTTTTACTGTTCTTGGATATATATATTTCATAAAAATCTTTAATAAAATTAAATAGTTTAAATTATTGCATAATATTATTTATTATTATACAGTTAAAATTTATAATTAATTATATCTATATCTATAATTCCCAAAATGTCTCGGTGTGTGTATATATATATGTGTGTGTGGGTGTGCAGGGTGTGTATGTGTGTGTGTGTGTATGTAGGTGTGTGTGTGTGTGTAGGTGTGTGTGTGTGTGTGATCGGATGTTGTTCATACATTTCCACAGTTTTCTTTCTATTTCATTGAATTTTTTTCTCTCAGAGTTAATTCTTCAGTTCCGGTTTTGAGTTTTAATTGTTGACCACAGTGGCTCTCCACTACTTCCTGTCCATTATAATTGTGAACAACGTTTTACTATTCACTATCTGATCTTGGATATATATCTTTCATAAAAAAAATGAATAAAAATAAATAGTTTAAATTATTACAATAATAGTATTTATTATTATACAGTTCCCTTTACAGAGCAAGCCCCCATTCATATTGTCCCCCCATATGGGGATGTGCCTCAGTTGAACCCATTTGTTGTTGCTAATATTGATTTTCGGGTGGGCTGATTATGACTTAAACTGCTGCAAGCGACGGCAAAAATTCCAGTAATGAAAGACCCGATCAAGGACAGGTTATACTGCCAGTATATATATATATATATATATATATATATATATATATATATATATATAAACCTAATATTTTAGTGGGAAGAGGGGTTTAAGAAGATGTCTCCTTTTTTAACACGGTGTTAAATTTATGACGATTGGTGTGAGATCGAGCATTCTACTAAATAATGTGAATCCCGAATGAATTCGAACCTGTATCCATTTTTCCATCGCTAAAACAATTAAATGTTGCTTACCTTATAGAAACCACTATAAGAAAGCGAGCGTCAATTAAGACTATTTCAGAAATTCTCATCAGTCATTGGAACTTTCGATGTCTCTAGATGCAAAAATTTAGATTCGTACCTGAAAAGCAAACAATTTGCAATTAATGGATATAATTTAATCCTTCGTTTATTTCTTATTACTACAGTTTGTGGCAGAAATGCCTCGAAAATATACCGCCTACGAAATGGTATGACTGTAGCTAGATGCCATACCATTTTGCGCGAGCTTTTTATCATTAATGTATGTCGGAGCTGTTTTTGCCGCATTCTGAATAAATGTTATATGTTACCAGCTATATATGTCGTAGTAATCATACCGTTTTCTCTTTACGGCAATTGCTGAACATTTCCTAATGAAAAGGGATATTTATCTCCAAAAATATTTTCCTGATGTCAAAAATGAGAGAGAGTGAGAGAGAGAGTGAGTGATATATATTTATATATATATACAGAGAAAGAGATATAGAGAGATGTATATATATATATATATATATATATATATATATATATATATATATATATATAGTGAGAGAACGATATATATATATATATATATATATATATATATAGTGAGAGAACGATATATATATATATATATATATATATATATATAGTGAGAGAACGATATATATATATATATATATATATATATATAGTGAGAGAACGATATATATATATATATATATATACAGTGTAACCCGGATATAAGAGACCCTGATATAAGATAAACCCGGATATAAGAGAGATTTCCCAAGTTAGAGCCTGTGTTAATAAAACAAAATAGACCAAACCCGTATATAAGAGAAACCCGGATATAAAAGACTTCTTCTCCGGTATCCGACAACTCTCTTATATCCGGGTTACACTGTATATATATATATATATATATATATATATATATAGATTTGGATATATATATATATATATATATATACATATATATATATATATATATATATATATATATATATATATATATATATCTAGTGAGAGAAGGATAGAGAGACAGAGAATTGAGAGTGAGAGTGATACACACATACACAACCTCTCACACACACAAACATGTATATATATATATATATATATATATATATATATATAGAGAGAGAGAGATGAGAGAAAGAGGGAGAAAAGCTTTGACCGTAATTTTTCCTCTGATATTAACTTGAAGTTTGATTTCTTCGAATGAGTAATGTACTTTTTCCAACCTAAATTTCTTATATGTCATTTGTTGCGTTCTTTTTTTGTTTAATTCTACAAAATACCAAACGACAAATGATAAAAAGAACAATCACTTGGCGCACAAGATTGAATGTTTACGAATCAATAGACCAATAATAAAAACGAACAAATTTCTGGCAGCAAAAGAACGTTCGTGTTTTCAGATTTCTCTTTTTTTCTTTGATTTTTCTTTATTTTTTTTTTGAAAAGAAGAAGAGATATAAATAATTTTTCGTCACATAAAAAGAATTCCTCAATGATCTGTTTTGGTTTGAAATACTTTCAAAGTCGGTATTTATTACTGTTCCGTACTATAAAAAACATTTTCTTGTTTTTCAGTAATGTTTTAGAAAGATATTATTCATTACCTTCACTAGCATAAAAAGAAGTTTCGAAAGTATTAAATATTTTAACAAATAGAAAAGTGCCATGTTTTCAACGGAATATTCTTTAAAGACATTTTTATTGTTATTCAGTAAAATAATTGAGTTCTTTTGCCAAAAATATGTTTTTCATTTTACGAAGATGAAGTAAAAATAAGATAGCAAACTGATGAAGAAACGAAAGAAGTCGGGAATTTAAAAATAAAAGAAGAAGACAGAAAAAAATGGCAAGAATAAAGAGGAAGAGAGAGAAAGACAACAAGGATGGAAATAAAATAAAAAGAGGAGGAAGATCTGGATAAAACTGAATGAAGAGGACGAGAATAAACATGGAGGTTGAACTCGAAAAAAAAAAGGGCGAAAATAAAGACGATAAAAATGGCGTAAATAAAGAATACAAAAAACAAAAAACGCAAATAAGCCGACAAAGAAGTAGAGGGAGAAAATCAAGAAGGTAAAGAACAAGGAGAAGAAGAAAATAGAGAGGTAGATAAAGAAGCAAAAGAAGAAAAAAAAGAAAGAAGGATAGATAAGGAAAATGTTAAAGCGAAGACAGAGAGATGGAGAGAGATGATAAATAGAAGAAAAAGAGAAACGATAAGGAAGATGGTGGTGTTGGTGGTAGTGATGATGATGATGATGATGATGATGATTCAAATGATGATGATGATGATGATATAAAGAAGAGAAAGAAGAAGGAAAGGAAAATAAAGGCGATAAAAAGAAAAAAATAATTACATAAGAAAGGACGAAAAGAAGAGAAAGAAAATGAAAAAAGAAAAAAGACGCTCATGAAGAAGAAGAAGGGGTCAACGAAAAAAAAGATAAAAATAGTATAATGTAAATAAAGAAAGAGAGAATTCCGATGAAGAAAGGAGACGTGTGTGACGAATGAGAGGAATAAAGTAAAGAGGCTAAAAAAAGAGGAAGAAGAAAGAGATAAATATATTGATGAAGAAGGAGGGAAAGAAAATTATAAAAAGAAGAGGAAGGAGAAGGAAGGAAATAAAGAAAGTAAAAACTTAAGCAAAGGAAGATTTAAAAAATATGAAAAGAATAAAGAAGATAAGGGAGACGATGAAAAAAGAGAAAAGAGATAAAAATGAAAAATGCAAAACAGATCAAAACAAGACGAATGAGAGGGAAGAAGAAGAAGAAGGAGAAGAAGAAGAAGAAGAAGAAGAAGAAGAAGAAGAAGAAGAAGAAGAAGAAGAAGAAGAAGAAGAAGTGGAGGAGAAGAAGAAATAAAACAATTAGATTGAAATGTAATATTTGAAGAAATATTAGAAAATTTGATGGAATCGCCAGGCCGAGAACTCATATACCTGAGAAATCAACCATGGCAGGGCTCGAACGTGGGGATTATAGTCGGAAAAGTTGTATATCTGTTGTACTATCGTTTGTACTTTGAGGGAAGTCCTATGCAATACTAGATATCATAACTGTAAACTGTTGGTACGTCATTTTCTCTCTCTCCCTCTCTTTCTCTCTCTCTCTCTCGTTATATATATATATATATATATATATATATATATATATATATATTTAGTTGTATTGATATGAGTTTGTCTGACGATCGCAAGGGCCTGAAATCGAGAGTGACAATCTCACATCAGTACAAATAAGTATGTTAGCTCTATCACTGATATTGAGCACTTTCCATTACCGTATATATATATATATATATATATATATATATATATATATATATATATATATATATATATATATATATTAAGACATGTCTCATTTAACAATAAGGACAAGTTTTGCCTACTTATTTTCCAT
>OZ038491.1:49094108-49151608 GCA_964036315.1 Acanthosepion esculentum | reverse complement strand
ACGTACCTACGATCTCTCCAAAAGTACATGTCATACTGAATACGTAAGTTCCGCTCAAAAGTCACAAACATATTCAATACGTACGTTCCACGCAGATTTAAGACTCATGCTGAAGACGTACGTCCCGTTCAAAAGTAACCTCCATATTGAATACATACGTTTCATCCAGATCTACACGTCATACTGAATACGTATGTTTTGGCCACAAAAAACAACCATCATCCTGAATACTTCCGTTCCGTTCAGATCTACGCGTCATAATGAATACTTATTTGCCAGTATAGTCGATTTGGTATATAACGAAAACTGAGAGTAATAAATATCGCTATTGTCTGCTCCTAGCAATTTTCTTGCACGGAAAGAAAATGTCCATCTGCGAATTGTGCTCATAAACTATTTCTGCACATCTCATAATTCTAATTAACGACAAAATTTGCCACAATATTTGCGGCTTTCTTTTAAACATCTGCTGTGATGCTCAGGTTGAATTTCTGTTTAATGACATTTCATTTAATGTAAAGCTAGAGATAAATGTCTCATTCCACCAATGGCTTCAAAGTCATTTCAAACGCCAAGAAATGATAAATAGATTTATGATGATAAAAAAAAATATCAATTAGCACTCTGTAAATTGATAAATATTTCCGGATATACTTAATGACACATTCTACAAGTTATACTATTTTATAAAAGCGGAAACCCAATAAAAACTCTATAGTAATTTACCATTAGTAAATTTCTAAGACAGGTCAGTTCAAAATATGTGTGGCTCGTGAGGTGTTTTCAAAATAGCGAAGATTTTCTGTTCATCTTACATATGTTTTCAGTTTACAATTCGCCCATGCTTCGAATGTTGGTGCCACATATTATTTTGTTCTCCGGCTATATATTTAGAGATTCTTGGTCGTGACTTGGCAACACAGCTTCAGTCAATTTCCCATCAAATAACGAAACTTACCTGTGTCTTTTCTATAAATACCTTCATAGGAACTGGACCTACGATCTGACTAAGTGAAACCTTGGTAGGTTTGTCTGGCTCATTAGGTTTGACTAGGTTTGCTCTACGTTTGTATTGAGCTCTTTAGTTAGCTGTTTACTCGTATCGGGTTTTTTTTCTTTGGGCCTTGAACCTGTATCTGTGCGATTATTTTCGACAGACTTTCATGTTCCTGGCTCTTTCTTTTTTAAAACCTTTTTTCCCTTCGTGATTGATTTGGCTATTGTTAAATCAAGAGTTCGAAGGTTTTTCGACACGAGTATAGTTACCTATATATATATATATATATATATATATATATATATATATATATGTATATATATATATATATATATATATATATCAATGTATATATATATATATATATATATATATATATCAATGTATATATATATATATATATGTGTGTGTGTGTGTGTGTGTGTGTGTGTGTGTGTGTGTGTGTAGGATCTACCCATCATACAGGAAATTACGTTCTGATATAGTCGATCTGATATATAATGAAATCTGATGGTGGTAAATATCGATGTTTTCAGATCCTAACAATTGTCTTGCTCCGCAAAGAAAAAAATATATCGCATATGGCCTGATGATTGCATTTAGCATGAAACAGACTGTCGCCTTTGCGTGTTGATTTCAATTTTCACTTACATACATACATATATATATATATATATATATATATATATATATAGACAGATAGATAGATAGATATACAAGTACTCATCCGTTGGTATAATCCAGGTGAGTCCTATTAACACAACATACAATTTGAAATATCTTAAAACTGACTCACAAAAGAGCGTTCTCTCTCTCTCTTCCTCAAACTAAACAGTATCCCACTACAAACTGATACTATTAACGGTTTGAAAAATCCTGCGAATTTTAAAATTAAAATTCGTGAGTGAAAAAAATAGTCATTCACAAAAGGTATCTTATTTCTGATTGTAATATATATATATATATATATATATATATATATATATATATATATATATATATATATATATATATATATATATATGCACATTCCATTGAATACGACAGACAAGGTGCTTTTATTTATTTTTTATACAATTTCTCATTCGATCTAATAATTTTTTTTCTTTTCAGATCATAAATTATATATTTTATATATATATATATATATATATATATATATATATATATATATATATATATATATATATATATATATTAAACGTGTTGTGTTGAATGTCAAATACAACATAGTCCTGCATATTTTATTTTGAATTTTCTCATATTTTCTAATGAGACTTTTTATTTGAAAATTATATCGAAATAAATATTTTCCGTAAGTTAACCGAGTACTTTCGAACCTCATTGTTCATCTTCAGGGTCAAATTTTTTTAACAATGTCTGATATATATGTAGAGTCAAATTTTTAAAAAACATTTGCAAATTGTCTTGTAGCGGAATCATGTTGCTACATTTTTTTTTTACAAACTAAATAAACTTTACAAAATCATTTTAATTTCAAAAGACGCGATGATGTTATCACGTGCATGGCGAAGATTTTTAATCATGTGAAGGCGTGAAAAAGATTTTTATTATACAAGCCAAAAAATCGAAGAAAAGTGGCTGCCAAATTACACACATATATATATATGTATATATCAAGATATTGTATCAATGTTCATATTATTATTATTAAGTGTGTTTTTTTGTTTTTATTAATAAGGCTTCCATTATTTTTAGCCTTTTTTTTGCATGCAGATGATGCTATTATATTAGTGTTGTCAACAAGTATGTTACGAATAGTGTCCGGTCGGTTTCCATGAATATTTAAATGGAATCTAATTGAGCTATTGTCAGAAAGGTGTATAGCTTCACCGTGTTTAGAAAAATGAAAACATTTTATAAAACACACATATGCAACAAACTATTTCTTATTTAACAGTTAAAATATTTAATCCTTGAAAATGGCTAAATGTATAGCCGAAAGCGCTCGGATAAAAAGAACATTCGGATAGTTTTTATATAATTTATTACCTGAAAAGAAAAAAAATTATTAGATCGCATGAGAAAATGTATAAAAACTGAATAAATGCACCTTGTCTATCGTTTTCAATGAAATGTGCATGAAAGATGGATTGCTGCCTAATTACACAAATATATATTTGGGGGCACCGTCCTTTGGTTAGAGAGAATCTCAGCTGTGTCCTACCACGGAATATGTGAGCGAGCAGCGCTATATTGAGTCTGATTTGCTATCTCTTCGTCACCGAGGTATGAAGTTTGCTTGATAATCTAACTGTCAGGGTTTCAATTCTCGGTAGTGGATGCGCACTGCTGATGAGTACCAAATATAGGACGAAACGGCCGTCCAGTGCTTTCTGCGTTCGGGTGAGGTTTCAGACTCAATGAATTACTTTATTATATATATATATATATATATATATATTCAATCTATTTTTATGAAACGTTTCCATTTGAAAATTTTAATATCTTGTTTCTATGTTACACTGACAAACCTATGCAATGGTTTCATCCAGACTAGAATTGAATCAGAATCAAAGTTTGCAACAGGGTAAAAAACAAGTTTGTTTTGAAATTCCCGCGTAATCTAAACCGAGAATCAACATTCTCCTGTATGCTGGTGATAGTGTGTATATAGCGGGCGGGGGTGTATGAATGATTGCAAAATACGACGTTACATGTTTATTGGTCGCCAGGGGCGAACAAGACTGAAAAACAATCATCATTTACAACGTCACTTTATCATTATTGATACACATTTTTTAAAAATATCAAATTTTGGAATTCTCTAAAAAAGAAAAATCATTTAATGTTAGAGGCCATTACAAAGAAAGAGTTTGGCAAATCATCAAGGATAAAAACTCAACTTTTCTTAACAAATGTTTAAAATAAAAAGGAATGGTCGACGCCTGAATAACCATGATGACAAGACAATGCAAATTAAGATTTGGCTCTTTGGGTATAAGTCTGTGCATTTTTTTAAAAATCATCTCACCTCAACCAAGTCGGGATGCCACTAACACGTAAAGGGTTAAAGATAATGGGAGCAAGAGTAAAGAGGCGTGAAAGAGAAAAGGATGAAGAGAAGGACATAGAATAGATCAAGGCATCTGGAGATGTCGACTGACATTACATTAGAATAGTTGGAGATTATAGCTATCAGGGAAACAAGTAATAGGAAGGGAATTCCACAGACGGGAAGTGCGAGACATGAAGCTACTGGAGTAGAAGAGACGGCCACATTTAACAGTTTCGACAGTGAAAGGGTGGGACCATGATGCCAGCCTAGCTGCACGGTTAAATTCATGCAGTCTGGGAACTAGACAAAATAGCTCGTCGGAGCAATTACCGTGACAGTATTTGTAGAAAAGACAAAGGGGGGTGACGGCACGTCTGTGAGAGAGAGAGTACTGTAGACGAGATGCCAGATCAGGGTCAATCTCCAGACCATATGTGGCAGTAATATTTCATGCAAGGGCGAATAATTTACTTACAGATTTGTAGGATGGACTCGGGCGAAAATAACTTTCTGGCGCAACACAGGGGACCAAATTTTCTTGTGGTGGATAATGCTATTGATTCAATGTATCTGTTCCATCTGAGGTCAGCGGACAGTGAGAGATCAAGCAGTCGCAGAGAGATGCTCTCGTGGAGTTGAGCATCAGACATTCTAATGGAAGGGAGGAATGGTACCTTGTGGTGGGTAATAATGAGTAGTTTTGTTTTTGAGGCATTAAAGTTAACCAGCCAATTCTTGCCCCAGTCCACAACCGATTGGAGGTCCTTTTCGAGACAAACGAGTCCAACCTTCACTATTGTCAGTGATACCAGATTTGCTTTTGAGGCAGGAGTAAATAGTGCTGTCTTCTGCATAGATGCCTACTTGGGAACTGATGACATCGAGAAGATAGTTAATGAAGATAAGGAACAAAGTAGGGCCAAGGATAGAGCCTTGGGGAACACCCGCGTTCGTGGGATAGGATCTGTAGGAGAATCCGTTAAGGACGACCTTCATTACACGGTTTGGCAAGAATGATCATATTAAGTCAAATAATTAACCTGAAATTCTGTATAACTGAAGCTCACGAAGAAGGCCGACAAGGCAACAAGGCAACAAAGATGCAAAGTGTGAAAGAATATGATAAAAAATTATTAAAATGGAGAGAACAATAAAAGAATTAAGAAGACAGAAAATAATGATTGACATTGCATTTAAATCTGTGAATATCAAAGTTGACTGGGAAGCAAGAAGCCGGAAGAGAGTTCCACATGTGAGAAGTGCGAGAGAACCTTGCTAACCATGGCACCGCCTCAAGGTGACGATATAGCATAGGTATTATGTATGAATATACGTGTTGACCTGTTTGTTTCTATCGTTTTTCTTTTAAATTCACTCCATCTAGCCAGTTGTAAGTTAATATGTTTATAATTAGTGATAAGCAAATGTCCGCGGTATTTAACATACGACATTGAATTTTCGGAGAATGAAAAAGGCTTCTCTCTCTCTCTCTCTCTCTATCTATCTATTCCAGTCTTCATTATCTATCTGTTCCCGTTTTCATTATCTATCTATCTATCTATCTATCTATCTATCTATCTATCTATCTATCTATCTATCTATCTCATAGTCTGCATTATCTATTCCAGTGTTCAATATATATATATATATATATATATATATATATATATATATATATATATATATATATATATATATATATATTTATATATTTATATGTATGTACATGTATATATATATATATATATATATATATATATATATATATATATATATATATATTCTAGTCATCATATCGATCTATCTATCTATCTATCTATCTATCTATCTATCTATCTATCTATCTATCTATCTCTCTCTATATATATATATCTATTCCAGCATTCATATCTATCTATCTATTTATCTATCTATCTATCTATCTATCTATCTATCTATCTATCTATCTATCTATTCCAGCCTTCATATATATCTATCTATCTATCTACCTATCTATCTATCTATCTATCTATATATATATATATTCCAGCATTCATATCTATCTATCTATCTATCTATCTATCTATCTATCTATCTATCTATCTATCTATCTATCTATCTATTCCAGCCTTCATATCTATCTATCTATCTATCTATCTATCTATCTATCTATCTATCTATCTATCTATCTATTCCAGCCTTCATATCTATCTATCTATCTATCTATCTATCTATCTATCTATATATATATATATATATATATATATATATATATATATATATATATATCTATTCCAGCATTCATATCTATCTATCTATCTATCTATCTATCTATCTATCTATCTATCTATCTATCTATCTATATATATATATATATCTATTCCAGCATATATATCTATCTATCTATCTATCTATCTATCTATCTATCTATCTATCTATCTATCTATCTATCTATCTATGTGTCTGTCTGCAATTCAGCGTCTATATGAGAAAAACAGAAAATAAAAATAGAGAGGCAGGTCGAAAATTCGTTGTTTATTTGACCGTATTCATTAAGGTGTATGACTTCAAAGAAGTGTGTGGGATCAGTTATCGCTTTTCTCTTCTTTTCTCTCCTCCAAGATCTATGTCTTTGTATTTGAATCTTTTTTGTACCTTCTTGGAAGGAAACCGAGCTTTCAGATACGTCCATAATTATCATACTTTCTTTATATTAGGTGACATATACAAGTTTTTTTCTAAATATTCGGTGAGTCGTAATTTTTTTCACAATGCAATAAACGGGAGGAGGGGGGCTTTACAAAAAGTTGTGTTTGAAAATGACTGCCAAAAAATAAAGTTCTTCCCTTCTATTATGCAGCTAATGGTACTATTCGTGTTAATCCATTTTATAGGTCGTATAGTAATCTGTCAGCAATATTTCACTGACATGTATATTGTAGTGATAATGCAATTAATGACATCTGACATGTAAATGATATGGTTAACCCGGTTTAACCATGTAAATATTTATCTTCTACTAGAGTCATGAACTTGAATATGATAGCCACTACGTTGTTAAGTAGTATGGCCAACGCAAGAGTGCATAACCAATTGTGACCTAAGTGGGTCTTTCAAATGGTTCAAGAAGGAGTTGGAGAGAGTTTTTCACTATTTTTCTATATAGTCCCCCTTTGACATTGATACATTTGGTTCAACGATGCTTCGGCATTGCAATTCCATCAAGGGAGAAGCTGGCATCCAGGTCCTTCAAAAACTCCCATAGAGCACACCTCATCTCATCATTCTTTCCAAAATGATGACCACGCAGATGAGATTTGACTTTCGGAAACAGAAAGAAGTCAGGGTGGAGATAATCCTGGTATATAAGTCGGGGCTAGCAATTCAAAGATGGCTGTCAGCTACTGATCAGTATGAATGGGCGCGGTATTCTGGAGCTAAAGCACTCCTGCTCTCAGCTTTCTTTCTGGGTTTCGATTGGTTTCCTTCAGCTGGTTTAATTCTGATGCATTGTACTGTCCATTAATAGTTTGTCCCTTTTCCAGATTATTAAAATTAAATTGAATTAAAGTATCAAATTTCGCTTGACGATGAAACAGCTTGATACTTTCATTCAATTTAATTTTAATAATTATATTGAAGTTTTTGGCTTCTGTTTTTGAAACATGAGAACACTTATGTAGGGAAGGAATCATATTTTTTTAAAATAATTATAATTTAGGCCCTACTTTTGTGTTGAGAACTGTTTTTTTTTTTTAAATAAAAACAAAAATACTAAAGAACTCCGGATTATTTACCTAACATGCTCTTTCCAATTTTTCTATATATCTGCACACACACACACACACACACACACACACACACACACACACACAATCTCCAAACTCTCTTTCCTTGTTATGTGGCACAACAATTTCAAGCGTATCTTTCTCGTTCTAAGTATGTCTCCTTTTCGTTTGCCATTTTAATTAAAACATTATTGTTGCTCAAATGGTCTGTCTACGGTATTCTCAGAATTGTTCTGTAGTATCACATCTCTCTTGCCTCAAGGGACCTCTATCCGTGACGGCATTCTTAGACATTCACTCTCATATAGATATTACACAGTGTCTCTATTCCTAACGATATTTTCCTCCTTCTTTACGCTTCCTCTAGGTTTTTGAAAACGTCTTTTAAACAGGAATGAGACGAGTTGTAATAATTTTGGCAACAACTACTTACAATAATTTTTCGAAATGTCAGGAAACTGTAATCTTTGTCTTTGAATCTGCAAAACGTTAGCAATGGAACACAATAGGAAGTTATTAATATTTAGGTTTGCCATCATTTTTTTTGTAAAGTTTCTTAATATGTTGCTTGTGTACGAAGGCTTGCCGCCAGGTGAAAGATGAAAAGAAGACAGAGATCCGGGCGCACGCGACAAAAAAAAAAAAAAGATTCCCGTAAGCTGTCTGAGTGGACTCACCGGTTAAGAGATATCGACTTTCAGAACTTTTCATTTCGAAATTGTTATTTAGAGCTTTCAGACGACTAGCTGCGTGTTTTAATTTTGACAACTTGCGTTGGAAGACTCAAAATAAAAACGAACAGAAAACACTTTAAATTTTATGAAAATTGACACATCGTTTAAAGCAAAGCCGTTGTAATTTGAAGTTATTGACTAGTTTTCCTCATTCGTTTTACATTTCATGATTTAAAGCAGTAGTTCTGAAACTATTTTTGTCTCTTGTTTTTAATCTAGCGTGGGTTTAGCTCCACTCCTGACCAGGAAAAACATGAAAAAAGCCTAGTGGGGAACATGTTTAATCTAGGATACCTAGACTATTCGTCAGTTATTAGTGGGTTACAAAATAGAAGTAGCACACACAATATGACATAACATATAAAACTGATTGCACACACACACACGCGCTCATATATATATATATATATATATATATATATATATATATATATATATATATATATATATATATTGGTAAAAAACATAGACTTATAACAAAGTGATAACAAACAAATATATATATATATATATATCTATATATATATATATATATATATATATATATATATATATATATTATAAAGTGGACAAAGTCAGACAATTATTTTATGACATTTTTATGCTTATACATTCTTTTTATAGATAAAAATATTTAAGTAATTGTCGGACTTTGTCCATTTCATAATGCGTGACATCATTTCTTTACATTTGTATACGCATCGAGCAGATATGAATGTACGTGAGAGAATCATGGAAGAATGTAGTTTAAAGATAGTAAAATCGACCTTGATAATCGAACGCTCCTCTGTGGCCAAATCGGTTAAAGGCACGTCAGGCTATAGGATACAGGTTCGATTCCTGTCGGATGAGTAATATTTTCTATGAAAATTTCTCGGACATTCAGGCCAGTAAATGTTGTTTAATACTGTTTATTATAAACAGAGCATTTACTTAAATATATGTATCTAAAAAAAGAATGTATAAATGTAAAAATATCTTTATATATATATATATATAACTTAGATACTTAATAAAAGCCCCAGTTTTGTCTAATAAAATTGTAGATCTCTCTCTCTCTTTCTTTCTTTCTCTCTCTCTCTTTCTTTCTCTCACTCTCTCTCTCTCTCTCTCTATATATATATGTATATACTTTATGAGATGCGTTGTATGCGCATCGGAACACGACTGCACATGTACAGTACGAGACAAAAATGTCAGAGTCCTGATCTTAACCCAATTGAAAACATTTGGCCGATAATGGACTAGCGTAGCCGTAATAGGAAAGTTAACACAAAATATGAGCTTTTTTTTTCGAATTAAGGAAATTCTAGAAAAATCTGGCGAAGGACGTTGACTTACTAAGGAATTTAGCTACCTCATACCACGAAGAATTAAGGCCCTTATTAAAGGAAAATGTTACCCAATAAAATACTACATCATTTTTTGAATTGTATAATGTACATATATACAACTGTATTAATATCTTTATCAATAAACGAATTCTATTACTCATTTGTCTTGGTAAAATACCAAAATACACATTCTATGGGTGCGTCCATATTTTTGCAACGTAATGTACCTCACTAAATTTTATGTGATAAAAAGTACATTTAAAAATTAAAAAATAAAACAGAGAGAGGGTTAAAGGGAGATAACTGCGGATTCGAAGTCATAAAATTATCATTGATAACTCTCTCTTCCAATTTGCAGACCTTAGTTGCTATATTCTTAATACTTGATATAAAGCAAAAATATCACAATGCTACAATCGCTAGATTATTTGTAACTATTTATACTGGGAAACATGCATGAAATTACAAGTAATCTATGATAATATTTTAAATCATATTTATGTTTGGCGTCTGTCTATATTTCTGAGATGAGGTATCATGTACATTATTTACATTATTCGGATTATTGTCCTCATCTTTGTTGCCATATTTGTTAAAACGATTCGGCCGTTGTACGCTCCGGCCTTCTTCAGGTGGTTGGAATCTCGAACTGAACCCTTTATTTTGCTCACTGGTGTTGACTGTTCTAGTTCCACGCGCCATGTTTAATGGATGTCAGTTATCTGATATCTTCTGTTAATTTCCCTCTGAGAGTTCTCCACTGCCTTAACCGGGTATTGAACTCACACTCTTTGGGCCCTGTCACTGGATCTAACTTACGCCTTTATCCACTGTGTCATTTGAATTTTTAAAAACTGTTTCTAAATCTTTGATTGTCTTTCAACCATTTTGCCTCACCGTTTGCTAAGAACTGTTTTAAAGAATTGTAAAAATGAGATGACGGCAAAAGTCGCCATTAATAATGACGACATTTCATCTAGAAATACTATTATGTCTTTTACTAAATGTCATTTTAACTTTCGGGAATAAAACGTCAGACCTGCGCCATTCTTTTTAGAAAGTTGAAAAAAAGTTGTTTTTATCAACTAGACGTTTTTCATATAAATTTTCTCCGATTATTACATTCATATTACGCACCCTATAAAGTATTTTTTTTACATTGAATGACACTTGATGCATTTGTTGTATGAACTTTAATGGCGACCATAAACCTCCACATCTTCCTGCCCTTTGTAACTATTAATAAGTTTTGACTTATTTTTATTTCTCTCAAACTCTGTTCTGCCATTCATTTGCTCAAGTTCATCCAGTATGTTACGCGCCGTTTTCCTCTGACCCTTTCTCACTCAATCTCCTCTTTGACCATCAGTTTTTTCAGCCATGCTTCCTCATTACGTATCCCAGAAACCTCAACTGTCTCTTCCAGAGGTCAACTATACGTTTCCATTTTGTTTCCATTCTCTCCAAAACCTCATTTTCGATCACATCTCCGGCCCATGGTATCCTCAGCATCTTTCTGTAGAACCACATTTCTGTTGCTTCAAGCATCTTCTTCACCTTTGAGGAGATTCGCTGCCATACAAGATGACAGAAAAAAAACAGTAACAAACGATACATAATATCAAGTTTGAAATATGAAAACGATCTTGACGTGTAGGTGGATATTGACAGCAAGTGTAGACTGTAAGTAAGCGGCAACCCGAGCACGAATCCATTCTTGTATAACCAGAGAAAAACAACTGCATGACCCGGTCGTCTATTTCTGCAAAACGATACCAAGTTCAGTCAATAAAACTGTCTTTGCAAGAACAGTACGCTATATAATTTACCGATTATTCTGTAAATGACAGCCCAGTCGACAAGCTTAGAGAAGGAAGTATAAACGAGAATAATGTTTACATGATGGTTTTTGGAGACAGGAACTCATTTATATTCTACAGGGTGTCCCTAAATTCTGGGCATTTAGGAAATCTCACTAAATATATTCTTTTTACGTCCACAGATTAAACTTTTTTTTGTCGAAAGAAGAATTGATTAGTTTTGGGGGGGTATGTTAAACGAGAAGGTGTACTCAATGAACATAACAGATGCAACTCATTTGACTGAACGCATAAAGAGTGAATGTGTTAAAATTGACAATACTGTGGATTTATTGCATCGAGTGTATGTGCATCAAACTTTGCTTAAAAAATGATGGAAATCATATTGAGATGTTATTTGTTAATATTCCAATCCAATAAAATGTTGAAAATTTATGTTCTTGAAGATAAGCATTTTTGCCTCTGTCCCCAGACGTTAGGGCACCTTGTATATTGAAATAACTTTGATACTGGCGCGATTTATTTAACCACTAAATAACTAATAAACACAGGTACATTTTTGTAATCCAGTTTATGTTAAAATATATATGTACTAGCAGCATGGCCCGGCATTGCCCGTGCTTGATTAAAAAATCGTACAACACATACAGCAATCGCTATCACTTGACTTAAAATATTTTTGCTCTTCCTTGCCTTTAAAGTAGTTCCCTTTGCCGTGCTGATGTTGTTACATGCCTTACTTCTTGCCTATCTCACACTGCGAATTTTTTCTAAGCTCTATACTAAACATTAAATCTATTACGAAAAAAGAACTAAACAAAATGAACACAAAACGATCAGCTTTAAAAAAGGACTCGTAACTGGAAAATCCGAATGAAAAAAGAATGTTAACAACAAATACCTTTCAACAACCAAACCAGTCCTGCGGAATCAGAATCAACGTTGATTTTAAGCAAGCGAATGAGCCAATTGGAGTAAAGTGCCATGCAGATACAAATTTTTCTCACTTGTGACGAATGCAGCTATCAATTTATTTTGCATGCTAGCATGCTTGTTAACATTCGTGTCAGTCAGCTGTTGGCTCTCACCCTGGCCAATAGAATCTTCCTGCTTATTCGTGGCAGCCATCTATAGGCTCTCACTCTGGCCCGCAGAAAATGGCCGCAAACTACATGACAACTGCCGTAGAAGCATGAAAAAATCGATTATTTCCACTATCGATGTGAGTTAGGAAATGCAACGTCAGTCTTGGCCTTTTTGCTAAATTGGAGCATGTGCATGTAAATTTTGGTGCAAATCCGTCGAAAATTGCGGCCATGCATTCGTTACACACACACACACACACACACACACACACACACACACACACACACACACACACACACACACACACACACACACACACACACACACATCCTGCCTTTTATAGATAGAGAATAAAGTTTCCGATATAACTAAAATATATATCTGTAAACGGAGAATATGAATAAAGACAAAAGGAAATGTTATCTTAACCGACGTGTTTCGTCCTCTGACAGACTTTATCAAGGCAAATTTAAGAATTTTATTTTGCAACAAGTATTTATGCATCAACGTAAAAATGTTAGTTTTTCAACAAGTTTAAATTTACATAAACGCACGTAAATATTCATCAGGTTAACTGAAAAGTCGAGGCAAATCCTACTAAGGGAGGTAATTTAATGTCTAATAAATTAAAGTGAGTAAATGATGTTAATTTTTTTTATATAATTAATATTTAAATTAACTTAGTTTAGGATTAATTTATGTAGCGGAGTTCTGTTGCCATACTTGGGCGAAAGCTGCAAGGTCCTCGCTTCCAGTCTTGATAGAGTTCCAAAGTCTCTTTGAGTCTTTATTGGACAAGAAATTTTTTCCATCCTCCAACCTCTTCCTCACAGGCGGAATGTGGCTAGACTCTCACCGCTACTAACATGGAAAGTGCTCGGACGAGCTACGTTCCTTGTTTCCGACAGGTCTAACCTTCACAGCAAGGACGCAGCAGGCCACTTACATAGTAACAAAGCACCGGCATTTCCTCCGTATTCCATCCGCGAAAAGTAAGTTCCACTCAAACCGCTTCTTCCCGTAAACCACATTCCCTGATCACTACAATATCACCTGTTCATGTTATCTTCCCATCCTATCTGTATAAACTACTCCTTAACGTAACCCTCTACCTTGAGCGGCTTCCGGGCTTAATATAATGTGAAACTTACTGCGAAAAATTATATATTTTAGATAAAACCGTTATCTTCTAATTTTTAATATTTTGATGGTTATGGATGTTGGCTTGGGTAAGGAAGAATTCGTTCTGTAATGGAGATATCTGAAAAAATCCAGGCCGGAGATTTATATTTTGATAAGAATCGATAGCAGCAGTGAATTTTCCCTCTAAGGAAACTGCTGACGCTTAAAATAATTGTGGATTCTTCCGATCAATGTTGTGGTTGAATTTAAAATGAAATAAAATATTTAGAGGATATTTGATATCAATAAATAGTCAATTGTTTGATTGACCTTTTTTCCTACAGAACAAGTGCAACTAACTTTCCGAATTGGTAGACACATTAATTGAATTAACAAATGATAAGAAACCGAATATGCGATTACATCATATCGGTTTCCCTGGCAGGCGCGAGTTCAATCCCTGTGTCTGATAGTGTTCAACATTCTCATAATCTGTTTCAGTGAAAGAAACGGACAAGCGGCACAAAATAACTAAAACTGGTAATTATTAACTGACGTATAAAGCATACCTTAAAGCATAGACACTAGAAACAAATTCGGACAGGTAAAAGAGAAATGGTTCTATGAAGAATTAGCACTGAGAGAAAAAAAACGAGTATTATAGGTACGACAAGAAAGCTTAAATCAATAAAGTAACGGGACAAAAATTGTAATAATCGACAGTTAGCATATAATTAAAAGAGGGAATGCTCATAATATTTCAAATATGTCAGAGAATCCTTTCATGTCGAAAAAGGGAAAACTAAAATACGCGAAAATATGAAATATTTTGAATTGTTTATGTGTGAAATGAAATCACCACTCACCAAGATAAACAGGAACAAAGCAACAATGACTATCTGGAATTGTAATAAAGATGCTAGCAGCTTCAGACGACTTCGGCATTGACAAAATTAACGGAAGACCTTACGAGAATTATCTTCGTTGCGCTCTCTAAAAAGCCAATGAATGTGAGCTTCATCAGCTTAATGAGTTCCATAACTAAACATATCATCCAAATTCGGGGGAATAGCGTGCGTAGCAGAATTAGATCGAAAATAGGAAAAGAACTATAGTTCCGGTAAAGACGCTGACAAAATAAAGTACAATATCACAATGATATTAGAGCGAGCAACCCAATTGTGGAAGAACAAATAGCTATGATTTATAGACTACATGAAAGCATTTGATAAAGGAAAAAAAACTATTTAAACTGCTTAGAAAACTTAATTCATTTGGGAAAGATAGAATAATATCAAACATATAGTGGAAGCAGACCGCCTGCACGCGGATAGAATATGAATTATAAGACACGGATGCGTCATATCACCTGGTTTATTTAACTTTGAGAGCGAGGCGATGCATTTAGAAGTCAAACCATAATTTGCTATTGGCCGGTACAATCATAACAACATTAAACACGCAGATTGCACGTTGTTAATTGCAAAGTCAGAAAGGATACTGAAGGAACTATTAAATAAGTGAATAAAGGATAAACCATAAATTTTAATATGACAGAATATTGGATTATCGGCAAGGAGAACATAATATGTTACGCGCCATAAATTAGAGATGTCAAAATCAAGAGATTTTAATATCTCGTAAGTCTTTTAATAGCCGAATCGATAAAACCGTTCGTCGAAGTAATCCAGTAAATTGAGCTGTGAGTTCCGTAACTGTACATACCTTGATAGTTGAGTTACCGAAGGAAAGTAACTGAAACTGAGAAATCCAGAAGAGGCATGACACGTGGAAGTAGAATAATGTACCCCCGCTGAACGAAATAAAGTGGTCAGTTCGAAATTCCAATCATTTGAAGAAAGCCGGGCTTAAAACATCTGAAGCGGCGTGAATATGACAACAAATTTGAAGACAATAGACTGAACAATACCTCATCTCAGAAATATAGACATATACGCAATGTAAATGTCGTAATTTCTTGCTTCTTAAATAATATTCAGTTTTTCATGCTAACGTTTCATGTTTACTTTCAATATTTACTGAATATTAAATATTAAGAAGTGAAATCATTCAATTCAAAACAGATATCAGTGGTTACTTTGTCGATTCCTTTATTAAAAATTTCAACAATATTGTATCAATATAATGTGATATATTAAAATAATTCCTATTTTAAAATATTATTTATTTAAAAAGTATTTTTTTCGTTTTAATGTAACATTAATGCAATCTATTTCGTAAAAATACAAGATAACCCAAAAACATCTGTTCGTTTTTTGATTAGTCATTGAATGAAGTTGAAATATATACGAAATGCGTGTAGCGATTGTTTTCAAATTCTGACAGCCGGAAGTAGGAACATCAGACATTATAAAAAACACGCGCACCGTGCCCTGCCATCAGTTATAAGCCGGGCAGCTATGAGAAGGATGGCAGTGTCTAGAGATCTCGTTCGAGGCTGTTTGCTTTACGACTTCAAAGTGGGCTTATCAGCAGCTGCATCAAGTCGCCGCATATGTCAAGCGTTTCGGGATAGTGCTGTGGATGAACGTACTGCAAGGTGTTGGTTTCGAAAATTCAAGTCGTGAGATTTTCTCTCCATGATGAGCCTCGCATTGGACGACCACACGTCTTGAATGACGGAGTCCTGAAGGCGGCCATTGAAGAGGATAGTAGTCTAACGTGTGGTGAACTTGCAAGACAGTTCAACGTTTCCGATGAAACAGTTAGACTTCACCTGCACTGCCTAGGTAAGACGTACAAACTGAGCAAGTGGGTTCCGCAAACGCTGTTGGAGGTCCACAAGGGACAACGAATGGCAGCCTGCGTATCGCTGCTTTCTCGCCATCGTATCCCATCGTTATTCAATTGAATGCTTACCAGTGATGAAAAGTCGGTTCTGTACGAAACTCCCAAGCTTTCCAGACATTAGTTGTCTCCTCAGGATGCTGTCCCTCACACCGCAAGACAGTCTATGCACCCACGCAAGATTATGCTTTGTGTCTGGTGGACAGGTCGTTAAGTGGTTCATTATGAACTGCTACCAACTGGCCAAACGGTCACTGGAGACCTATACACGCAGCAATTGAAACGTGTGCAACAGGAATTGCGCCAGAAGTGGCCAGCACTGGTGAATCGCAAATGTGTGCTTTTTCTCCATGACAACGCAAGGCAAGAGTGGTCAGGGATACCATACAGCAACTTGGGTGGGAGACTTTGTGCCATCCACCTTATTCACCTGACCTTGCGCCATCCGATTACCACCTCTTCCACTCCCTGGATTATCATCTTCGTGGGAAATCCTTCACCAAGGAAGCAGACTTGCGCAAAGCCCTCACGGTCATCTTTGCGTCAAGACCTCCCTCCCGAGTTCTACCGCAAGGGCATTGAAAAGCTGGAGACACGTTGGCAGAAGGTGCTGGATGCCGATGGCGATTACATATTGTGAAGCGTTTTCTATTTTTCCTTTAAAAACGGACAGGACTTTTTGGTTACCTTATATGTTACGATATTTCTGTACCCACAGCAATATTCAGGCTTCAAACACGCTGTCGCTGACCCTGGGTATTACTATAAACTACATCCGGCAGCAAAGCCTCTGATGAGGAGATCGGAGGTTTTAAGGAACGTTCAACAAACTTTTAATTGCTGTTGTTCCCAGGTGCACCTACATACGGCGTTGGTAGCACCTGTTAGTGTCCCAGCTATGAGCAATTAGTGAACATTCAAACAAGAACAAAACACTATGACAGTATAAAATCACATTAATATGCAAAAATATTAGAAATAAATTTTTATAGTAAAAATACCAGCAATACATTTTATTGTAAAATTACCAACAATACTTATTTATAGTTAAATAACCATCAATATATTTTATAGCAAAATCACCAATAATATATATATATATGGGGTGGGTGGGTGTTTGTGTGTGTGTGTGTGTGTGTGTGTGTGTGTGTGTGTGTGTGTGTGTGTGTGTGTGTCTTTCTGTGTATATATGTTTTTAAGTTTTTCACTCCAAGCAAGGCGGGAGTCCAAAGAACGCGCAAGGGTTAGTGAGAGTGAAAGCAAGAGTAAAGAGGCGAGAAAGGGGTAAGGATGACGAGAAGGCCGGGGAATAGATAAATGCATCTGGAGATGTCGATTGACATTGCATTTGAATAGTTGGAGATTATAGCTATCAGGGAAGCAAGTAAGAAGTAGGGAGTTCCACAGATGGGAAGTGCGATACATGAAGCTATTGGAGTAGAAGAAACTGCTATATTTAACCGTTTCGAAAGTGAAAGTGTGGAACTGAGATGCCGAGCTAATGGCACGTTTAAATTCATGCAGTTTGGGAACTAGCGAAGATAGCACGTCGGAGAAGTTACCGTGAAAGTATTTGTAGAAAAGACAGAAGGAGGCGACGTCACGTCGGTTAGAAAGCGACTGTAAACGAGATGCCAGATCAGGGCCAACCACGTTGCATATCCGTCTCTAGATTTTGTCGAGGACCCTAAAACGAACAACGGGGTCACCTCACCATATATGACAGCAATATTCCATGCAAGGGCGAATGGTTGATTTATAGATTTGAAGGACGGACTCGGACGAGAAGAACTTTCTGGCGCGACACGGAGAACCAATTTTCCTTGCGGTAGATGAAGCTATTGATTCAATGTATTGGGTCCATCTCAAGTCAGCGGACCGTGTGAGACCAAACAGTCACAGAGAGGTGCTTTCGTGGAGATGACCATCAGACAGTCTAATGGGATGCAGGGAGGGTGGTGGGTAATAGAGAGCAGTTTTGTTTTTGTGGCATTAAAATTAACAAGACAATTCCTGCCCCATTCAACAACCGACTGGAAGTCCTTTTCGAGACCAACGGCCAAGTTAGTTTTGTCAGCGATACCAGATTTGCTATTTAGGCAGGAGTACATAATAATCACAAGCTTTTCCGCACAAAATAGGGACATACGGCCAGATCACTTTGAAACACGGTTACTCCTGCTATCACCGAAGTTAAGCGCAACATCGAGCCTAGATGGACGACCCTTTGCCAACATCAGGTTTGGGAACTAGCGAAGATAGCACGTCGGAGAAGTTACCGTGAAAGTATTTGTACAAAAAGAAGACCAAGAAAAGAAGATCAGGGCCAACCACGTTGCATATCCGTCTCTAGATTTTGTCGAGGACCCTAAAACGAACAATGGTCGACCCTTTGCCAACATCAGGTGGTGTAACTTAAGATATGCGGTTTGTGTAATGCTCAGATTTGTTATATACACTTATACGTAAATACCGCTGGGAAAGCTATGAATTCGCCTCCTTTCTCGCTCATCTGTATCAGTAAAAATCATTATTATTTCCAAAAAGTTCTTACAGTCTGAAAATATTTCTAGCTATAAATAACCTTCAAAGGAGTGATAAGCTGTAAGAAGGAAATCAATCAATTCGACAAAAAAAAATAAAACTCTTTGATAACAGCCTAAGTAAATCATGTTCATTTTTTCATCCGGATATCAGAAAAATTGGTTTGAAAATTAAAAAGAAATAAATAAATAAAAAAATCTTAAAGAAATGACTTTCGTTGGTCCTCAAGCAATCTTTCAGGAACCAGACAGAACTAATTCTCTACGGTTTTACGCCATTTTATGTACCAATCCAATTGTCGGAATCTTCCCTTTGTTTCAGAGAGAATGAATTACACCTTTTCCCTAGTTATCGTCTTAGAGAAATTCTAAGATTATCATATACATCATCACCTGAGCTGTTTTGACTTGAAGCCACACCGCAATTCCTTGTTTTTTCCCACCTTTATAATAGTTTCTCCTTTCCGAGCAAGCCCGTCCATTCAGATCCATTTCGAAATCTTCAACTTCAACTGAGCGAACCTTCTGAACGGACCTTAGTCCCAGTTCAAGGATACGCCTAACCATGACTACATATGGTTATATATTCACAGTTTTCCTTCTTCTATGTTGATTGACAACCACAGCTAAAGAGTTAAGTCTAATCTACTGTTTGGTTGAATTTGTTGAGCGGCATTTCAACATCTAATGCTGTAATCTAAATAATTCGAACCCAATTATATGCCTTCAACAACATATAAAATTTATTGCTGATTATTTTAATATAAATATGCATTGTTGGTCCTTTTTATATAAAGATGTACTGCTGGTATTTTTATTAGAAAAATGTATTTTTTATACTTTCATATTGGGTTGCTGCTTAATTATCTGGCGTTTTTGTAGGCGAGTTATTTGTAAATAAAAATTGCTGTTTTGTTTACTATTTTAAATAAAAAATATTATTTTATTTACAGGTTACAGAAATGTGTATCGATAATCATATTCATTTAAAAATGTTATTGTTGAATTATGTTTTTTTTCATAATAAATATTGTTTAAAAACACCTGATAATTATGCACCAACCCAATAGTATTTTTTTCTGTCTGTTGGGTTCATTATTTGCCCATAGCTTTTTTTTTAAAGCTTATCACCCCAAGCAAGGCTGGAGGCCACTAGCACGCAAGGGGTTACAGAAGGTTTGGAGGAAGAGCAGATAGGAGTGGTAAAGGAGATGATGTGGAGAAAGATAGTGGATCGATCAAGGCAAGGGGGTTACAGAAGATTTGGATCGAGAGCAGATAGGAATGAAAGGGGAAAGGATGTGGAGAAGGGAAATGGATAGATCAAGGCAACTGGAGATGCCGATTGATGTTACACTTAAATAGTTGGAGATTGTATTTGTCAGGGAAACAGGAATAAGGAAGGGAGTTCCACAGGCGAGATGTGCGAGACATGAAGCTAGTGGAGTAGAAGAGACGTCTACATCTAACAGTTTCAACGGTGAAGGGGTGGGAACGGGATGCCAGCCTCGTAGGACGTTTAAATTCATGAGGCCTAGGAGCTGAGACCTAACCGGTGCTAACAGCCCGAAGCAGGGTGGACATTGGAACAGCAGTTAAGAGATTCTATACTACTTAAAACCTACAATCTCCCGATCAGAGGCCTTGCTGTCGGATATAGTTTATCGTCATACCCAGGACTTGGTCTACTGTTCAGCCCATAACTGTCGAAACAGAGATTATTCATACCTCCCCTAAGCATATTTGCTTGAATGTGAATTCAGTAATCTCCACCGGTATTCGAAATCGGAACGCTGGTTTCTCGTTTCGAGCCTTTAGCCATTACATCACCTGCATTTCCTCAATTTTCATACATAAGACTTATTTATTTTCAGACGCCGTCTCTGGGTTTAAAGATTACAGTATATCTACTTGCTTAACGTTCCGTATTAAACACAGAACGAGGGAATGAATAATAAAATGCCCATTGTTTAACACCTGTAAAAACTGTGTAAGAGAAGAACAGCAACCTTTTGATAAACAACTTGACAACCTTTTGAAAATGTGCGACTATTTTGTGGAACGTATTAACCGTTGCTCTCGAAGGTAATTCAATCGCAAATTCCAAGCAGTTAAATTAATACAGAATCCATTTATTTCCGTATGACATTCTCGAGTGCCTCGTTTATATTTTGTCCTTGATTATTTTAGACCCTTTTGACAAAGCCATTGTCCGTTACTTAGAGAAATCTGCTTTTGTTAAAGATATATTAAAATTGGCAATCGTTTGAACTTTTACACACCTGCTTCCCCGGAAGTGCCTTCAACAGCTGAAATATTTTCTTGCAGATAATTCCTAAGCGACTTTTGATATAGTGAAGTGAAAAAGACGAAGCGTTTTAATCTTTGATAAGTTAGTTTGAAGTAACAGCTATTCCTAGATTAATCGATTTCAAATTGTCAAAAAAATATACTTTCTTATCTGCTCGAAAGTGAATGCAATAATCTCGACCGGTATTCGAAATCGGGCGCTGGTTTCTCATTTCGAGACTCTAGACATTACATCACCTGCATCTCCTAGATTTTCATACATAGGACTTATTTATTTTCAGGCGCCGTCTCTGGGTTTAAATATTACAGTATATCTACTTACCTAACGTTCCGTATTAAACACAGAACGAGGGAATGAATAATAATGTGTTCATTGTTTAACACCTGTATTTATTTTCGTATGACATTCTCGAGTGCCTCGTCTATATTTTGTTCTTGATTATTTTAGACATTTATTTATAGTTAAATTACCAGCAATATATTTTATAGCAAAATCACCAATAATATATAATAATAATAATATATATTGCTAATTGATTCAAGGTATGATTAACTCTTTGTAATATAAAACTATATCCTACCTATTTTATTATGTTCATGAAAAACAATTGATCCGCAGTAAAGAATTCCTGAGAAAAAAAACTACTAAGACATATCACTCTGTTAATTGAACTATCTGCTTAGTTCATGTCATGTTAATTGAAAAACACTTATAATAAAAAAATTCGTGGATTTACCAAATTACAAAATTCAAAAAAGTCTCACTTGTAATATTTGAACTTTAGCGTTGCGATTTGCACGCTCCAACACCACATAGCCGTTAATAAATAGCTCATTCTTAAAAACATCTTTCGGTCGGAAAAACACATTTATTTCCGCTTCCAGTTTTGATTCTAAAGGGAAAAATACAGCCTGAAGATGAATGCGTGAAGCATTTGAAAGTACTAGCTGAATTAAAAAATACACCATATCCATTTTATCCATAAGGATCTCCTCATTCAGTGGATTATTAGTAGTATAATGCTTATAATTATGTCTACTAGCGGAGGGATTTCGACAATAATTGCATTAATATTACTAATTGATTCAAGGTATGATTAACTTTTTGTAATATATATATATATATATATATATATATATATATATATATATATATATATAGCACATAACACCATTGGACGCTTAGTCTTGGAGCGGGTAGAATGAAGATCAAACGTGTTTTAGTGGACTCAGCAATTTTCAGTCTGCTTGTCTGAATCATCTTCAAGAAGCGAGAGCAAGATCTAAAAGGGAAGCCAATCTAACAGTGATCTCATCTCACAATCCTCACACTTGCTCCATATTTGGCCTCCTTGGTAAATAACTTTCTGGTCTTAAATGGCACTTAAGATCATCGCACAAAATTTCATAACTGAATCAAATAAGCTGGCGTATCCTCATACGTCGAAACCGATGGGAGAATACATTATATATATAATGAAAGCCCTGGTCGAAAACGGATTATACTGCGTGTATATATATATATATATATATATATATATATATATATATATATATATATATATATATATATATATATATGTGTGTGTGTGTCTGTCTGTCTGTCTGTCTGTGTATATATAAGTTTTTCACTCCAAGCAATACGGGAGTCCCACGAGCACGCAAGGGCTAGTGAGAGTGGGAGCAAGAATAAAGAGGCGAGAAAAAGGTAAGGATGAAGAGAAGGACGGGGAATAGATAAATGCAACTGGAGATGTCGATTGAAATTGGATTTGAATAGTTGAAGCAAGTATGAGGAAGGGATTTCCCCAGATGGGAAGTGCGAGACATGAATCTATTGGAGCAGAAGAGGCAACTACATTTAACTGTTTTGACAGTGAAAGTGTGCAACTGAGATGCCAAGCTAGTGGCACGTTTAAATTCACGTATTTTGGGAACTAAGTTAGTTTGAAGTAACAGCTATTCCTAGATTAATCGAGTTCAAATTGTTAAACAAATATACTTTTGTATCTGTCTATATTTCTGATATGAGGTATTAACATTATTCAGACTATTGTTCTCATCTTTGTCGCCATATTTATTACAACGTTTCGGCCGTTGTAAGCTCCGGCCTTCTTAACAGGAGATAACTGACATCCATCAAACATGGCACGTGGAACTAGAACAATCTACCCCAGTGAGCGAAATAAAGGATTCAGTTCGACATTCCAAACCCATGAAGAAGACCGGAGCGTACAACGGCCGAAACGTTGTAATAAATATTGCGACAAAGATGAGGACAATAGCCCGAATAATGTAAATAGTGTAAATATACTTTCTTTTTATAATAAAAATCGTTGTTAGTTACTTTTTAATACCGTGTCCATTCGGGATGTTGGCGATCATGGTCCTCCGCAGATCCCATTTTATTATTATCTGTTAATTGCCTTGCATTCATGGATAGATATTGGAGTGATTTCCCGTTGATTTCACGGTGGTTCCTTTTGTAGAGTAGGACTCAGCGTACTTCTTTCTCTTTCGTACTACCGTTAAAAATGGACTGCTCCTACGTATAAATATGGCAAGTCGCCACATTAGAGTAGGATTTGACGAGGAGATTAACTTAGCTAGGGGATTGCAGCTTTTATTTTTTTTTGGTCCCTATTTTCATTAGTTTATTTCCCCATACCCTCTTCCGTTAGCCTCATCTCTACTTTGTTCGCTTATAGCAGTAGGTTTCGAAGCAAAAATAAAACCGGGTTTTCACGCCCAGCTGATCTCGCAAAAAAATGTGCATATTCTCAACCATTCTCGCGAATACTCTTAGCTCCGAGACCGTATCTTTCTTAAATTAAGGTGCCTGGGAGGCCATATTTCCTTTTACCTTTCCTTTCCTTCACTCTTATAGTGACAATGTAAAAATGAGCTGAGAGTTGGGATAAGCAACTATAATAAGATGAAAGAGAAACTAGTCAAAAATTAATGATTGACAATGATTCATCTAAGTAATTCTTAATGTCTTATGTTTTTCTTGTTTCCGATCCGAACTGCTTACTTAACGATGTGCTTATAGAACGTAAAAATGAGTTGAAAATTGGGGACAAATAGCAGCTATAATATGATGAAAAGATGCTATTCAAGAATTAAAAATGACAATGCTTCATCAAAAAATAATTATTATTCTTTATTTGTCTATATTTCTGAGATGATGTATTATGTACAGTATTTACATTAGTCGGACTATTGTCCTCATCTTTGTCGCCATATTTGTCACAACGTTTCGGCCGTTGTACGCTCCGGCCTTCTTCAGGTGGTTGGAATTTCGAACCGAACCCTTTATTTCGATCACTGGGGTAGACTGTTCTAGTTCCACGAGCCATGTTTGATGGATGTCAGTTATCAGTTATCTCCTGGTAATTTTCCCTCTGAAAGTTCTCCACTCCCTGAACCGGGTATTGAACTCACACTCCTTGGGTCTGTCACTGGATCTAACCAACGCCTTTATCCACTGTACCATGTGTCCTTGAGGACATCTGGGTATGAATTTCTGAGTATTATAAACCTAATTTTATCATTGCATGTTTTTACCAGATCTCATATTGCAACTTTTTTGTTATCATTGCTGTTCTCTGGCATTCCTTATTACTGGTTCCCATATTGTATTTATTTCTATGCTTGGCCGACTCAGGAGATTTTTGTGGCCTAGCATATGTGCTGATTCCTTAAGTTTACGAATTTTCCAATGGTGTTCCCTATCTATGATCTCAACCTGATCCCACAGGGGACGGTGATCTCCCTTCTCTCTCCATATGTGGTCAGCCACGCCTGATTTTTCTACCTCCCCTCGCATTACAGCTTTCTGGTGTTCTTGAAGCCTTACCTTGAGGGGGAGGCCTGTTTCTCCTTTATATTCCTTTCCGTAGCTGATCCAGACTGTTTACTTAAAACTTATATAAAGTAAAATGTCTTGAGAGTTGGAGTAAAACATGCACACATAGGATGAAATACAAATTCTTTTGAAATTGCCCATAGTAAAAGTTCTTAAACTAAGATGTTCGGACAACATAAGGGATATAACGTCGTTTAGTTGATGCTAACTTCATTTGACAAGCATCTCGTAGTCTCTATTCTGTACGGCACGTTTGCCTGATAATCTGGTCCAGAAAAGAACAAGACATCCGAGAAGATTATAATCAAATATTAGGAATGAGCCGTGCGAATAACAATTACTGAAAGGCCTGGGTGTTCCAGACAATCTACTTCTTAATAAAGTCTATTTCAGTTCTTTCGTCGCCACGAAAAATAGCGTCAGGGAAATGGCCAGTCGAAAATAGCTACCAATAGTTGTGGATCTCAAGGCCACGTCTTTTACACGATAATATCAAATTTCTTCCTAGGACTTGGAAACCAGAGAATCATATTAACAGTACACACGCAGGCACATAAAAACACACAGAGAAGCATACAGACAGGAACACATAAGTCTGTGTATTTGTGCCTGCGTGTGTGAGTACTGCCATCTTTCGCTAATTTTTTTTTACATATTCAGCCTACCAGCCTGTTCCAGTATGTCATTCGACCCTCTCCAATCTTTCCATACCTTTCGAGTCACACACACACACACCTATATAGCCAGCTTGGTTTGTGTGAAAGGGACTATTCTTGAGTTCTTTCTTTAAGTCCTCTTTGGCACAACGGAGCGATTTCCTGTGATCCCTCCTGCGGGTTACTCTTGACACTACTTGTTTATTCCTAATTAATGTGAATGAATGTTGGTCCTGACCTGTTTCCGATTTCGTCCATTATTATGACCCCTGTCGAGTCTCCGAAAATCCCCAGTTTGTATTTGACCCCCGCTTTCTCATCTCGGCTGTGTCAGACTTCGATTTTCTCATTCAGTCATTTATTTTATCCTTCCAACTCCATTAGTGAGTTTGCTACTTGATTCTGTCGATTGAAAGAATACAGTGGCCACTCTTATTATTTTGAGGGGTGGAAGGGTCCTACTAACATCTGTTTGCTTTTAGTTTCTTTTATTTCAATTTTTGTTAGTTTTGGGGGTTCATTCCCTCCACTCATGGTTACGTAGAATCCATTCTCAATCATCTATCTGTCGACATCGTTAGCTAACTCAAGGACTAATTAGGATATTAACAGAGTTAGTTTCTAGCTACGTAAACTCCATTCTCAATCATCTATCAGTCGACATCGTTAGCTAACTCATTATATACACTAGCAATTTAAACTGTCTCTTCCTGATGTTAAGCATAGGTTTCCTTTTTGTTTCCATATTTACTAAAACGTCATTGTTGTTCACATGTTCTGTCCATGGTATCCTCAAAATCTTTCTGTAGAACAATGTTTCTGTTGCTTCCAGTCTCTTCTTCATCTTTGAGGAAATTATCCAGCATTCACTGCCATCTATGAGGACTGATATTACGTAAAATATCAGTACTCTTTTCTTAATAGTATTGAAGATTTTCTGTTTTTTTTAATATTCTGCTTAGCTTTTGGCATGCATCTTTGGCTATCCCAATGCGCCTCCAGTTTTCAGTGCCACACTTTCCGTTCTTCGTGTAAAATCTTCCTAGATATTTAAATGGTTGGACTTGTTTGATCTTGGTATCCGCGATTTGTAATTTTGCATTTGGGGCTGCTCTTTTTGCTAACAACCATTCATTCTGTCTTATTGTATTTCATGTTTATTTATTTTCTTCTCGTTTTCCTTCACTAACCTGTGTAGGAGGTTTTGTAGTTTTCTTTCCGAGTTCGCTATCAGCGCCGTGTCATCTGCATATCTTAAGATGTTAAGACTGTGTCCGCTAATCAATCCTGGTATGACATTCAATAGTCTTAGAATCACCTAATATTTAATTTTTGAGATGAAAATTAAAATAAAACAGAAACGTGACTTGATTTGTAACAATATGTTTAAACGCATTTATATGTTGTTTTATGTCAAATATTTAAGATCAGTTTCCTCTTCTGGGATTTGGCGAAAATCATAGTCATCTTCAGTCCTATGACCAGCTGTGGGTGTCTGCACAGCTGATTACCTCACCAGTTCTCTCCAAATGTCTGGGTTGAAAGCCGGTTAGTTATTCATTAATGGTTTGCCTGTCTCGAGAAAAGAAGATTGGCTAGAATATCCCTCTCCAGGTGACACCACAGTCGATATCCCCAAACTTGTGTTCGCGCTATCGTCACCAACACATGTTCGTTGATTCGATCGGGCTATTGATTTCAGTCTCGGGAGACGTCAGTCCAGCGATGCTGTGTCGTCACCGCACTAGCTTTATCTATCGTCTCAGGTGTGCAATATTTATGGGATAAAGTGCTCAATATCAGAGATAGAGCGTGTGTAAATATAAAAGTGAACATTGAAGTCAACATTAGAGGCGGCAGTTTGTTTCAAGCTAGACGCAATCGTCAGGCCTGGCGATAGCGTCTAGCATGAAACAGACTGTCGCCTCTAAGTGTTGACTTCAATGTTCACTTATATATATATATATATATATATATATATATTGATGTTTCATTGAATAATATAGACAAGTTTTGTTTATTTATTTTATGTAAATTCTTTTCATATCGTCTGATAAGCTTAATAACATTATCATTAAAAGAAGAAAGAAAATCACAATATTGATACAATGTTTTTAATCCTATTTCGGCTTACATAAGCCTTTATGAAAGATGACAATTACATTACAATATATTAAACAATACAGGGACAAAACAATAATGATAGTCTGTTTTTGTTTACACTGAAGATTCCCAAGCAACTACAAACTCGTGCATATGAGACGCTGGAAATGATAATCGTACCCTAGCGCATGACGTCACACATAACCACGCGAGAGTGAAAACGAGTAGTATTACGTATATGAAGCCATTGGTATAAATAAATAAATGGTATAACCATTGGTATATATATATATATATATATAACCACTCTACTTCACTTTGCTATAGAGCCGTTGAAGTAAAAGGAAGGTTCATCCAAATTTTAATACTTTACCTGTGCATCACCTGTGGTACACACGAGCTGTGGTTTTAAAAGAGTGGTCAAACTAAGGACACTTAAGAAAAATGTCTACTATTGAGCAGGACGTCTCGGGCAAAGGACTGATCTAATATTTTGTGCACCATATATGACCAAAGGACGCTTGCCTGTTTTCAGATTTATAACTATTGTAAGGTAACTCAGCTTATTTGCCATATAGAATGTTCTGATATATAGTGTTTCGCATAATAGAACAAACTGTGTATCACATGCAATGCACAGAACACAGTGTAAATAAGTTATGATTTGTAGGTTTTTATGATGTGAAACATTATATTTCAGCGCAATCTGTTTGACAAAAATGCTGAAAACAAGCACGAACGTTTGGATAATAGGCACAATAGGTTATTTAAGCTTGAAAATATTTTTGCAGTGCAAGAATCTATTGTTCCTTTCGAGATACATATCCCTCACCTAACTTCTATTAGGTAACTAAGAATAATAATGAAGTTGTTTGAACAAAATTATATTGCTAAATACTAAGTTAATATTGGAACAAATAATATTGAGTACTTAAAACAAAAATTACCAAACTTTCTGCATAGATGCAGAGACTTATATAATAATATTGCAAATCTATCACAAAATTAAGAAAAGTGTTTTATGTACAGTCCTCAAATTTGGTATCCCTACTAATTGGACACCGAAAGGAAGTTTTAACCTCTCAAAAAAAAAAAAAAAAAATAATAATTCATTATTAAAGAAAGAGGTGTGTACATGGTTTCTATTAACTGAGTCAATCTTTAACAGAAACAATTATCATTTATATCAATGAATAATACAATAAGTTAATAAATTTACTAAAATATTACTTTAATGACTATAAAGTTAAGATTTATCACTAAACTTGAGTATATTGAAATATTACTTATATTAAATCGTTTTGATTGATTGATTAATTCATTTCCTACAGGTTATCAAGCCTTTGCAGGTTATTTAAAGCTTGAAAATATCTTTTGGATTGTAAGAATCTTTTTTTTCATTTTGAGAAACATATCCCTCACCTAACTTCTATTAGGTACCTAAGAATAACTTGGTTCAATGCAAGTCACAGTACAACAAACTAACTTGTTCATTTTAACTATCACAAAAGGCAACACCTTGTCCCCAAATCTACATCAGATCATATACATGATTATATTTCAATAAAAAAAAATGATGAGTTTTGTTTGGGACAAAAGTATAAAAGAAAACACTATGTTTTAACTCTTTGCCTGTCCTGCTCATCATGTGATGCACATGTCATGTGATTTATATCGCCATGCATCATATGTGATGCACAGGTCATGTGATTTATATCTCCATGCATCATATGTAGTGCACACAAGCCATGATTTTAAAAGAATGGTCAAACTAAGGACACTCAAGAAAAGAATCTACTATTGAGCAGGACGTCTGAGGAAAGGCCTGATATAATATTTCTGCACTATACATGACCACAGGACGTTTGCCTGTTTTCAGATTGAAAACTACTGCGAGGCAACTCAGGTTATTTGTCAAAAAAAAATGTCTAGATATACCGTGTGTAACAAAAACAAATGTCTAAATCGTGTAAAAGCATGGGATAATCGTCCTTCCCATAAAATGTTTAATATAAAAAAAACACTAAACTAAATGAGTTTCTTTCTTCCAGGTTCTCAAATAAGACGTGTAACCTTCTTAACACCATTTGTAGTAAGAATCGCGGAAAAAAAACCTTCATGTTATTCAGTAAGAAAGAGAACAGGTTAAGATCGTTTTGTCAGCCCCGCTATATCTTTCTAACTGCGAAATGGTGAGAGCAAAAGATAATTTAAGCTTTCAGTAATGGTTCCACCATTCGTAATTCAGTACTGGTACGAACATTCACAATCTTCAAAGTTCATTCAAGAACAATCTAGAGAACAGTGAATAAGTTAAAAATGCGCAGAGTTGAAAATTGGATCAGAAGGTCATAACAGCAAGAGGGATCATCATTTCAACTGACCGCTAAATACATTCTTATCGGTCAAAGTAAAGACCAATAGTGTTATAAAATGTCGGGAGATTTCCAGTAAGATATCTTTAATTAGTTCTAAGATACAACGGTTCAAAGTTTAATCTAACAATTGGACAATTTTGCTGTTACACGATTTGGACAATTTTACTGTTACACCCGGTATAGTGTTTAACATAATAAAAAACCTGTGCGTCACATGTGATGCTCAGAGCTTAGTGTAAATAACTTATGATTTGTACGTTTTTATTTTGTAAAACACTAATAGCAGCACATTTTATTTGCCAAATAAGCTGAAAACAAACGTATGTTTGGTTAGTACACATGAAAGTATCCTGGACAGGGAAAGGGTCAACTTGAGTTGTTTTAATCTTCCTAGGTGTCTAGATACAACCCAGAAAAGTTTGGTGGGGGAAACGGTTTAGTGGCTGATGACCCGACCATGTTGCAGGTGTAAGCATCTCTCGTATGTTTGGTATAAGTATCTCTCGTAGAGTGACCTGAAATAAATTTGTCAGAGACCTGTAGTATATTAATGATCCTCACATGAAAGAAGTCTTGTCAAAACTAATCATTGAGCTATATTTTACCTGAAGCTCCTTCCTTCTTTCTTGATAAATAATTACGTGTCTTACATTATGAATATAAAACAAGAAAACAGTACGCCGCTTTTATGACTTCACAATTGAAATAATTCCTATTGAACTTGGTGATTGTCATCGTGCCAAACATAACTACAAGGTTTTACTAAGTTGCTATTTTTTTTTATCAGCCTAGTACAAAATGGCATGCAGTTCTGCAGTTTCTTTCTTTCTTTTTCTTTCCTTGTCAAAGGATATTCACAATCAATATGCAAAAATATATTTCCTCATTTGTAAATCACAATGAAAGAGTGTGCTGCGAGCAATAGTATTTATAATCGCTACAGCAGAGCAATATTTCTCTCGTGCCAAATCTTTGTCCTCATCTTTGCATATTTTTCTTTGCTTCTTTGGAAGAAATGGAATCCCAGAGAGTGGCAAGCAAAAATAATCTGCTTGACGCTTCTTCAGAAACAGAAAAAAACAAAAACCTAAGGAATCAATCATATATCAAATCAAACTGTTTCCTTTGATGGACTATAAATGAAAGAGGAAATAAACTAGGCAGATATATGCAGATGACACCGTGTTGACAGAAAAGGTAGCTACAAGACTCCCTAGAGAAGGAAGTGGAGGAAAGCGAGAAGAAAGGACTAAACATAAATTACATGAAACAGGAGTAAGACAAGGATGAGTCATCCCACTAGACTTATTAAAACTATGTTAGGTTAATATGAGAGAATCAGTAGTCCAATCAGGATCCATTACTGGTGAGCACAATCTTAACAACATAAGATGTGCAGATGACACTGTGTTGATAGCAGATCCAGAATGAAAACTACAAACACTTCTGCAGATGGTAGTGGACAAAAGCGAAAAGAAAGACCTAAGCATAAAAATAAACGAGCGTACGACAAGGATGAGCCTTCTCGCCGGACCTATTGAACATATACAATGAGGCGATTAGGAAAGAAATAGAAATTCAGTCAGGATTCATTATTGACGACCACTATCTTAACAACATAAGATATACAGAATATACAGTGTTGATAGTAGATCTGAAAAAAAGTAGTGGAGGCCAGCGCGAAGAAAGGACTAAATATAAATTGTATGAAACGGGAGTAAGACAAAGATGAGTCATCTCACCAGAGTTATTTAACCTATACAGTGAGGTTATTATGAAATAATTAGTAGTCCAATCAGGATTCATTATTAATGACCGCTTTCTTAGCATAATATATGCAGATGACACACTGTTGATAGCAGATCTAAAAAAAAAAAGAAGAAAAAAACTGCAAACGATCCTACACAGAAAGTAGTGGATGAAAGCGAGAAGAAAGGACTAAACATAAACATAAGCGGAAGTAAGACAAAGATGGGTCTTCTCGCCGGACTTATTGAATCTATACAATGAGGGGATTAGGAGAGAATTAGAAGTTCAGTTGGTATTCAATATTGGCGACCAAAATCTTAACAGCATAAGATATGCAGATGACATAGTGTAGATAGCATATACAGAAAGAAAACTACAAACACTCCCACAGAAGATAGTGAAGAAAGGTAAGAAGAAAGGATTAAACATCAATTGCAAGAAGCCAGAATTCATGGTTGTTAACAAAAAGTGAATCCAAAATGCAAATTACAAATTGGAGATACCAAAATTAAATAAGTAAAAAAAAAATGAAATATATTTAAATTTTATTAACAGAGGGTGGAAAGTGCGACATTGAAATCCGAGGGCGCATTGTAATAGCAAAAGCTGCCTTCCAAAAGCTAAGCAGGGTATTAAGAATTAGAACTTCATTAGAAACAAAGAAATGAGTACTGAAATGTTACGTAATATCAGTCCTACTAAATGGCAGTGAATGCTGGACAATCTTCTTAGAGATGAAGATACTTGACGCAACAAGAATTTAGTTCTACAGAAGGATGCTGAGGATGCCATGGACCAAATAGAGCAACGGCAAAGTTTTAAAGAAAATAGAAACAAAGATAGAAACAGAATCTCTCATACTCACGAGGATGTGCGTTAAATGACAGCGTCTTCAGGGCGGTCACATAATTCAGATCATTGTTAATTTCCTGTCTCAGTGTATTTCCATCTTGTCATATCGTAGATTTGGAAAAAGAAACATATATACATACGTACACAAAAATGGGTAAGCCGAATAATGAGAAACATAAAAACCTCATCAAAAAGAATGAAAAGAGTACAGAAAAATGATGTGATTTCTGTACTCCTATATGGAAGAGAATCCTAGACAGAATACTCAAAGATGAAGAAAAGTCTTAAAGCAGTGCTTCTACAGAAGGATGCTAAGGATACGATGAAACAAATAACAATGAATTTTGGGAGAAAATCGAAGCAAAAAGAAAACTTATACATAACATTAGAAAGAGGCAGTTGAAATTTCACGGATATATATATATATATATATATATATATATATATATATATATATATATATATATATATATATATATATATATATATGTTGAATCGCAGAATACGTTAGACAAAGTTTCGTCAATAGCATGAGCTTATAAGTTGCATTTTAAACGAAAAAAAAAACCCAGATTTTTATATATTGAATTCGGAGGAATGAAAAGTTACAAAAAACGAAAAGGGTGTAATCTAAGAATGTGTCTTTTCACCGGACTTATTGAACCAAAACTGCGAAGTAATTCTGTGAGAATTACATGTCCTACCAGGATTCATTAATGGCGGCCGCAATCTTAACAATATAAAATATACAGATGAAACAATATTGATAACTCACACGGAAAGAAATCTACAAACAATCCCACAGAAGATAGTGAAGGAGAGCAAGAAGAAAGAATTAAACATCAACGGCAAGAAGAAAGAATGCATAGTTTGATTTGGTTTAGTTTGTTTTACGGCTTATCAACATCAATGGGTTATTTAATGCCGACAAAATGTTTATTGCTGGTAATATGTTTTTCTTCAAAAATCTATTTCTGGGAATATTTTTCCTTGAAGAAATCTATAGCTGCTCATATTTTTTCAAAGAATGTATAGTTCTTTGTATTACTGGTATATTTTTTAAAAAAGAATTGCTGATAATAATTTTTCCTTCAAAAATTATTACTGGGAATACTTTTTTTATTACAAAGTATTTCTGGTATTAAAACCTATTTATAAACAAGTTTGGGCGTTAACTATTTGCTCATAGCTTGGACTCTAACAGGTGCTACGACTACGGGTCAGAGTGGACCTGGGAACACCAGCAATTAGGAGGTGGTTCCACGCTCCTCAAAACCTCCTGATCAGAGGCCTAGCTGTCGGACGTAGTTTATCGTCATACCCAGGACGCGGATGTAGATTATCGTCTTACCCAGGACGCGGATGTAGTTTATCGTCTTACCCAGGGGGTTGGTTGTACTTTATCGTCATACCCAGGACGGGGATGTAGTTTATCGTCTTACCCAGGACGCAGAAAAGTTATTAGGAAAAGCGGCAGCCCAAAATGCAAACTACACCTTGGATATTCCGAAATTTTAAAAAGAAAGGAACAATAATTTAAATATCTAGGAAGCGTTTTAACAGAGGAAGTAATGCCCGACACCAAAATCCGAAGGCACATTGTGGTAGCGAAAGTTGCCTTCTAAAAGCTAAGGATGGCAATAAGAAACAGATAAAAAAAACTTCGTTAGAAACAAAGAAAAGAATACTGAAATGCTATTTAATATCCAGTCCTCCTATATCGCGTGGAATTTTGGATAATGCTATCACAGAGGAAGAAGGGACTTGTCGTAAAAGAAATGTGGTTCTACAGAAGGATGTTGCTAATACCATGGACAGAATATCTGAGCAACGAAAAAAGAGCTCGTTCTGAGGATAGCATAAACTGAACATGTGAACAATGATGAAGTTCTACAGACAATGGAAACAAAAAGGACAGTTAACAGAAGGAAGAGGTAACTGAAAATTCTAGGGTACATAACGAGTACTTAGAAAATTTGATACCGACAGGGTAGATGGAAGTCAAGTGGAAACGAGGGATTATGTGAATATTGTTCAAAAATAATTATTCGAAAAACATTTATTCGAATTTTAAATAGTTTGAATGAAAATTAAATGAAAGGTCGATTATACTATACTAGCTTAAAAGCCGTTCTATCGGTCGGCTTTTAAGCTAGTCCCTGATAAGGGCTCTTGATTGGGCCTTCGTCATAATAGGTAGGAACGAATAGATTCTATAGGCAACAATAAACTACAGAAGAACTCAAAAGCTGATCGCTGCATTTAAGTATTGCATTAATATTTGAGCTTACCTTTTAAAAGTTCAACGATAATTCTTCAGCCTCCACTTAATTTAAAGACAATTTGATGTACGTAGGTCCTTATTTCCGTACAAACAATTATTTTCATTTCATGGATGACTTTCGCCGGATTTTGCAATTAACTTCGATTATCCTCAAATTTATTTCCAAGTTATAAGAACAGTTATCAAACAAAAAAAAAGTGTCGAAAAAAATCACGTAAAAAGTCGCCGAAAATAAACGCAATGATGAAAAATTGTGGATCCAAAATTTCAGGATTGCAGGTCCGGATCTGGCTCTCAATGTTTTTAATTTGCTCACAGAGTCTGTGTGACCCCAAAATGTTATAACATGTTGGGCTACCTCCTCTAGTAGTAAAGTTAAAACAGCCTGACACAGTAAAACATTGACATTTATTATATAGAAGAAGGAGATGAGCTATTGAGAGTTGTGTCACTTGAATTGAAAAAGTGTGACATTTTATTATATAAATATGATGCTATTCCTAATTATATAAATATGTTGCTATTCATGATTGTTCTTTGAACTTTCTTTCAGAATTATAATTAACCAATTACCGCTTACTGAATCATAGTTTAGACAAGACATTTTTGGTCAATAACTTCAGCTCATTTGATTTTCAGTTTATTGAATATGGCCAACTTTGGCGCGTTAACAACATCACTAGGTAAAAAAGTTCACCTGTCTGTCACTCTCAGGGCAAATATGCTGCAACTGATATTAAGTTTTATTTTATAAAGATGTATAAGTGACCAAATATCCTCTTGTGTGAGGTGAAGAAATTCACTTCCAATTTATAATAGCCATTCGGGATTTTTATACACCACTCAGTTCGGTGAACTGCAAAATTAACTGAAAATATGGTCGCTTGATTTCGCTTGTAGTTTGGCTGAAGACATTTTTCTGGGTAGATTGCAATAAGTCAATAACTTATTTGTAGTTTGGGCTCCAGAAACCAAACGTATATTTTAGGAGTGGTTGAATAAATGTAGTGTTATGGGATTTTATTTTCGGTGTAAGATTCATAAAGCAACTTTAATCTTACGTATCACTTATTCTTTGATTAGCCTTGCTTACGATTGCACAAATGCGAGGTCTTTGAAATAAGTCCGGTGAAACGAGAATACGTAAATATCTTTGCTCTGTTGTTTGATTAAGACAAACTCCATCTTGTGTATATGTGTATTTTAATTTTTCTCTATTCTTCACCACAACACACATTCCAGCATTGAATTTTAGATGCGATAAGGAACTACAAGCTTAAAATGAATTTAATTCATCTTGAAGTAATGAGTACTTTTCTTTGTCATTATAGCTTTTTGTTCTCAAATGTTTAGCAAGTCTTGATCCTCCGTACAGGGCGGGTCAATGCATGCAAAATCAACCATTAGCATTAACATAAAGATGGTGAAGTTTCAAGAAACGAAACTACAGCTTTTTGATGGCGATGACTAATGACTAGGAACATGACTATAAAATGACTATAAAAACAGTAGTGGTATTAATGAAACAGAGAGAAGTATAAAGAGAAAGTACTCTTAATAAGTATCCAATAAATAAACATGTATATGGGTGCATTTGCATGGGCAGAATATAGTAGTGAAATTAAACGCATATATGTATAATATAAGCATTGTCACGTCTGCACCAATTAATACTAAAATAAAGCTGTTGCAGTTGTTTTTGTCAAATTATTGAGAATTGTATTATGTTTGATAATGAAATTGATTTCAGATTTTCCATGGCTTCTCGGAAAATTAATGGAAGAACCTATTAGTACACACCTTACATTGTCTAAACTCTGATTAAGTAAGCGGAAATGGTGAGCTTCAGCAGAATAATTACAGCTGTGTCTGTATGTGTGTGTGTGTGTATATATGTGTGTGTGTGTGTGTATGTATGTGTGTGTGTGTATGTATGTGTGTATGTGTGAACAGGACAGTGATATATAGCTAGATGGATAAAAGAATGCAACAAATACATGAGAAATAACAGAGGCTGATACACAATATTGAATAATGACAATGGTAGATAATAACAAACTGGTATATATATATATATATATATATATATATATATATATATATATATATATATATATATATATATATATATATATATATAAATAAAAAGGAAAGAACAGTAAGATATAAAATCCGGTGTTCTTATAGATATTTTTATTTTTACACAATAGTACTCTATGTAAATTTAAATTTACAGAGCATTAATACTATAAATTAATAGATTTAAAATATGGTTTTACCGCTACACAGTGATGACCATGTTTCAGAAATGGAAGCTAAAGCCCCTGAATTTAATTTTGTTATTAAACCAAAGACATTAGTTCCATTTCCTCATCAAGCGAATTTTGGAGTAACTTACTTTTTAAAATTTACGGTTGTTAACGGCACAGGAAAGATTCATAGTTTGAGGGTTTCCAAGGTTACCGATAAATCCATTCATCTAGACAAGGGGTGGTAGAGGGTTCAATTTTTAATTTTCGTTGTCTCAGTTAATAGTTACATTTGAAATCGGGGTTAATAACAAAATTAAATTCAGGGGCTTTAGCTTCCATTTCTGAAACATGGTCATCACTGTGTAGCGGTAAAACCATATTTTAAATCTATTAATTTATAATATATATATATATATATATATATATATATATATATATATATATATATATATATATATATATATATATATATAAAGAACGTTAAACATAATATAAATGTCTTTATATATATATATATATATATATATATATATATATATATATATATATATATATATATATATAAAGACATTTATATTATGTTTAACATTCTTTTTATAGATACAAGTATTTAAGCAAATGCTCTGTTTTATAATAAACAGTATTAAATAACATTTACCGGCCTGAATGTCCGAGAAATTTTCATAGAAAATTTTCGCTCTCCGATACAGGATACAGGTTCGATTCCTGTCGGAGTGCGAAAATTTTCTATGAAAATTTCTCGGACATTCAGGCCGGTAAATGTTATTTAATACTGTTTATTATAAAACAGAGCATTTGCTTAAATACTTGTATCTATAAAAAGAACGTTAAATATATATATATATATATATATATATATATATATATATATGTATGTTTGTGTGTGTGTGTGTGTGTGTGTATAGAAAGAGAGATAAATTTATAGATAGGAATATAATAATATAGAGAGATAGTAACAGATTAAGATAGAGAGGGAGAGAATAAGTGATAGATAGGAAAGAATGAGATAGAAAGGAAAATAGATATGAACAGATGAAGACGGAATAGATAGATAGACAGACAGACACATAGACATATGGACACACAGCCACAGGGATAGACATACAGATAGACACATAGATAGATAGATAGGCACATATATAGACACATTGATAAATAGAAACACAGAGATAGATTGACAGACACATACAGATAAATAGATAGATACATAGATAAATAGTTAGACAGACAGACAGAGACACAGATAGATAGATAGATAGATAGATAGATCGGCAGACACATGATAGACAGATAGATAGACAGAGATAGACACATACAGACACATAGATAGATAGATAAATATACAAGTAGATAGATTGACAGAGACATACAGTTAAATAGATAAATACATAGACAGATGGATAGACAGACAGACATACATAGATAGATTGATCGTTAAACACATAATAGATAGATAGATAGATAGACAGACAGGCAGATAGATAGATAGATAGATCGGCAGACACATGATAGACAGACAAATAGATAGATAGATAGATAGATAGATAGACACGCAGACACATAGATTGACAGACACAAACAGATAAATAGATAACTACATAGACAGATAGATAGACAGACAGACATAGATAGATAGATCGGCAAACACAAGATAGATAGATAGATAGATAGATAGGCATGGTGGCATAAAATCAATAGATTGAACTGAATTAATGTCATTTTCGGAGACACTTATGCTTAAATAATGACGCAACAAAATGGAAGGACACAGTTTTTCACCTAACCTCTGCGAATCAATTTAGAAATTGTTCTTTATATTTTACATTCCTCTATTTCTCATAGTCCTGTGCATCATGCACACACACATAGAGACATACACGGATATACATACGTGCACACGCGCGATTTATTGTCACGCATCAATTGTAATACAAGCAGACTTGCAACCGCTAGTCCACTTTAAACTTGTCCATTGATTGTCTTCTATTTCTGTTTTGTTCACGTACTGTTTCAACATTTCCTCTAATTGAGTATTCTTCAAGTATTGACTTTTTTCCAGAGCTAAGAACCTTCTTTAAGCTTCGCAAAACACTCCTGAAACCAGCCTGTCATTCAAGCATCATTGAATTTATAGTTGCCCGTCGTTGTTTCCAATGCACTCTTTACCGTATTAAACATAAAGAGGGCGCAACTTGATCAAAATGTATCGGGACTGGTTCTATAAAATAAAAACTCCAACACAGCAATTCGTCATTATACTCCCTCGAAGTAGTTTCCTTCTAAAGACATACATTTTAATTAGCGTCGTTTCCGTTGAGAGAAGCAGAACAGGATCGTCTTTTTCGGGGTTAGCGAGAAGCTGCCTTCTCGCATTCGCTTGGATTTCCGCGGCGTCTTGAAATCTTGTTCCTTTAAAGTAGGTTTTGATTATTGGAGAGAGGAAAAAATCGCAAGGACCGAGATCGGGGTAATATGGTAGTTTTCGGGCCTAGGGGAAAGGGCACTTGGCCAAAAACTGGTGGGAAAGACATGGTCACTGATGAAATCTCTGTGGCGTGATAAGACGACTAAACTCTACACTCTTTCCTTTCAACGGAAGAACATTAGAATTTAGCGTGTGAACGTGACAGAGGTCAAGATCAACTTGTTTCAAGCGGATTCGCTCTACCTATTTTGCAGTATGTCTCTCTCTTTCTCTCTCTCTCTCTCTCTCTCTCTCTCTCTATATATATATATATATATATATATATATATAATGCGTTATGTAAACAGATACAGAGGTATCTCGAGTGGATCTATCAAATTTCTTGATAAACGCGTCGGTTAAGATGTTTTATTTTTGTCTTTACATATATATATATATATATATATATATATATATATAATAGGTTTCACCTCATACAAGTCAGTAAAGCCACTAAGATACACACACACAGATATATATATATATATATATATATATATATATATATATATATATATATATATATAAGTATAAGATTGTTGTATACGGAATAAATTACAATAACCAAAAAATACTATTCTTAAATGAGTGCTCAATGCAGAGTAGAGCAAATATAATTTATTAGAAAATTTTAACATAAATATGCCATGAAATCACTACAAAAATAGCCATTTTGTTTCAATACTTCTGGTGTCTTGTCAAGTGAAGGTGTTGAATGTAGTCACTTGAAAAGATACCAGAAATGTTTAAACAAAATGGCTATTTTCGTAGTGATTTTATAACATTTTAAGTCCTAAATCCCTGGTTGGCAGAGGAGTACAGACTGGATCCTATAGACTTGGTTGTTATATCAGTACGAACTGTGTCTTATAGCCTTGTTTGACATAGCAATAAAAAATGGATCCTATAGCCTTGCATATGATAGCAGTACAGACTGCATCCTATAACCTTGGTTGCCATAGTAGTACAGACTGGGTACCCTACACTTGGTTGGCATAGCAGTAAAGACGGATCCTATTGCCTTGGTAGGCATAGCAGTACAGACTGTGTCCCATAGCATTGTTTCGCATAGCAAAACAGACTGGGTCCTATAGCCTTGTTTCGCATAGCAGTACAGATTGCGTCCTTAAGCCTTGGTTTGCAAAACAGTACAGACTGGGTTCCCTTGCCTTGGTTGTCATAGCAGTACAGACTGGCTCCTATAACCTTGGTTCTCATAGTAGTACAAACTGGGACCTATAGACTTGGTTAGTATAGCAGGAAAGACTGTGTCCTATAGCCTTGGTTGGCATAGCAGTACAAATTGTGTCCTATAACCTTGGTTGACATAGCATTGCAGACTTTCTACTATAGCCCTGCTTGGCAGAGCAGTACAGAGTGGGTCCTATAGACTTGTTTGTCACATCAGTACAAACTGTGTCTTATAGCCTTGGTTGGCATAGCAGTACAAACTGGGTCCTATTGCCTCGGTTAAAATAGCATACAGAATGAATCCTATAGCCTTGGCTGTCATAGCTGTACAGACTGTGTCCTATAGCCATGGTTGGCAGAGCAGTACAGACTGGGTCTTATAGTCTTGGTTGGCATAGTAGTATAGACTGGGTTCCCCAGCCTTGGTTGGCATAGCAGTACAGACAGGCTCCTATAACCGTGGATGTCATAATAGTACAAACTGGGTCCTATAGCTTAGGTTGGCAAAGCAGTACAGAATGTGTCGTATAGCCTTTATTAGCATAACATTACAGACTGGGTCCTATAGCATTCGTTGGCATAGCAGTACAGACTGGGGCCTATAGCCTTGGTTGACATAGCAGTACAGTCTGTGTCCTATAGCCTTGGTTGGCATAGCAGTACAGGCTGGGTCCTATAGCCTTGGTTCGCATGGCAGTACAGACTGGGTTTACTACCCTTGGTTGGCATAGCAGTACAGACTGGCTCATATAACCTTGGTTCTCATAGCAATACAATCTGGATCCTATAGCCTTGTTTGGCATAGCAGTACAGACAGGCCCCTATAACCTTGGATGCCATACTATTACAGTCCTATAGATTTGGTTGGCAAAGCGGTACAGAATGTGTCGTATAGTCTTTGTTAGCATAGCAGTACAGACTGTGTCCGATAGTATTGCTTGGCATAACAGTACAGTCTGTGTCCTATAGACTTGGTTTGCATAGCAGTAAAGACTATGTCCTATAGCCTTGGTTGACATAGCAGTACAGTCTTTGTCCTATAGCCTTGGTTTGCATAGCAGTACAGACTGGGTTCCAGAGCCTTGGTTGGCATAGCAGTACAGACTGTCTCCTATAACCTTAGTTGTCATAGCAATACTATCTGGTTCCTATAGCCTTGCTTGTCATAGCTGTACAGACTGGGTACTATAGCCTTGCTTTGCATAGCGGTACAGTCTGGGTCCTATAGACGTGGTTTGCATAGCAGTACAGACTGTGTCCTATAGCCTCTGTTGGCATATCAGTACAGACTAGATTCTATAGCCTTGTTTCGCATAGCAGCACAGACGGTTCCCTAGCCTCTGTTGGCATTGCAGTACAAACTGGATTCTATAGCCTTGGTTGGCATAGAAATAACGAATGTATCCTATAGCCTTGCTTGTCGTAGCAGTACAGACTGCGTCCTATAACCGTGGTTATCATAGCAGAACAGACTGGATTCCCTAGCCTTGGTTGGCATAGTAGTACAGACTGGATCACGTAGCCTTGTTTGGCATAGCAGTACAGTCTGGGTCCTATAGCCTTGGGCTTTATAGCAGAACAGACTGTGTCGCATAAACCTTGGTTGGCATCGCACTACATACTGGGTCTTATAGTCTTGGTTGTCATAGCAGTAATGACTGGGTCCTATAGACTTGGTTGGCATAGTAGTACATACTGGGTGATATAGCCTTTGTTGGCATAGCAGTACATACTGACACCTATAACCTTGGTTGGCACAGCAGTACATACTGGGTGATATAGCCTTTGTTGGCATAGCAATACAGAATAGATCCTATAGCCTTGGTTGGCATAGCAGTATAGACAGTGTCCTATAGCCATGATTGGCATAGCAGTACAGTTTGGGTTTTATCACCTTAGTTTGCATAGCAGTACAAACTGTGTCCTATAGCCTTGTTTGGAAAAGCAATACAGACTGGGTCCTATAGTTTTGGTTGACATAGCAGTACAAACTGCATCCTATAGTTTTCGTTGGCATAGCAGTGCATTCTGTGTCATATAGCCTTGGTTGGCATAGCAGTACAGACTGGGTTCCCTAGCCTTGTTGGCAAAGAAGTATAGACTTGCACCTATAACCTTGGTTGGCATAGCAGTGCAGACTGGATCCTATAGCCTTGGTTGGCATAGCAATACAGACTGTGTCCTATAGCCTTTGTTGTTGACAAATGCACCACGTCTTAATCACCAAGTCAGTCATTAATGGAAAGAGACATCATCACCAAAACGTGTATCACATATGGCCTTTAACTGTCTGCTTTATTTACCTCTTGAAATAAACCAAAATGAAAGGACTATCAGTTTTTAACTTGAACCTCTAACGGATTGATAACCCGTAAAAATATATCAATCAGTCGATCATCTGTAGAATGATGATAATAAACTATTACTAAATATTTCGCTCAATATTTCTCGCTACATCATTTTATCCTTGAGCCAGACTAGATACAATCTGCTAAATATCTTCTGTCAAAATACTGAAAGATTTAATTTTGTTTGAAATAACACATGAACTTAATATATATATTTTGCCTTATCTATGGTCTAACATCATTAATTTTCAACGCTCGACTGCTTTTCACCGAATATGAAGAATGAAGTGGAGGCAGTTTGTTTGGGCGGGTACTTAGAAAAAAAGCACCTATTAATTTCAAGAGCGTGTCTTTTTTTGGTATAATAAACGTTTTAAATAGAATTACAATATTAACTTTTGGTATTTTGAACTGAGGATTTACTTCAGGTCATCGAGTGTACAACCGAGAACAACCTTTAGAGTTCTTGTTGGCAATGAGACGGTTATTGCTAATAATAAAGAAAAAAGACTCTTTCGAGAGATAGGCGACATCGGTGGGGTTTTAAGGACAGTGAGGCCAGCTTTTCAATAAAAAAATTGGCATAGTTACCCAGACATAGAGTGATTGAATTGAATAAATAACTCATTTTAAATAGGTTCAAAAACATCGTTTTTTGTACAAATAACAGTTTACAAACAAAAAAAAAATATATATATTTGTTTGTAAATATATATCTATATATTTGTTTGAATATATATATATATATATTTGTTTGTATATATATACAGTGTAACCCGGATATAAGAGACCCGGATATAAGAGACCCGGATATAAGAGACCCCTATATAAGATAAACTCGGATATAAGAGAGATTTTATCTGGTCCCAAATTAGAGCCTGTATTAATGTATATATAATAGACCAAACCCGGATATAAGAGAAACCCGGATATAAGAGATTTCGTCTCGGGTCCCGACAACTCTCTTATATCCGGGTTACACTGTATATATATTTGTTTGTAAATATATATCTATATATTTGTTTGTATATATATATATATATTTGTTTGTATATATATATATATATATATATATATTTGATATATTTGTTTGTATATATATATATATTTGTTTGTATATATATATATATATATATATATTTGTTTGTATATATATATATATTTATATAAATACACATGCACCTCGGTGTGGTGTAATGGTTAGCAAGCATGCCTCGCTGGATCAGTTATTACTGAAAATCGAGTTCGGCCCTCCGTAGGTGCACCAAACTTTCGTCCTTTTGCCACATCTGACGATACGCTTGGAATGAGAATGAGAAAAAATATATATATATATATATATATATATATATATATATATATATATATATATGAAACAGACACTGATGTCAATTCCGTGCGGCGACATTAGGTTTCATGCTTTCTACTGTGAACAGACTGTCGCCAACTGATGTTGATATCAGTCTACACTTTTATCTTTGCACAGGCTCTATGCCTGATATTGACCACTTTGAACGAACCATACATATAGCATACCATAAATCTATATTTTAATCATACACTCAAACATACAGACGCACACACATATATATATATATTATAACTTTAAACGTTATTCTAGTCGCTAACCGTATTTTAATAGATGTTTCGTTTATTTATTATTACATCATTATAAAAAAAACCCAGCAGCAAAGCCTCGTGCCACCTTAACTTCAAAAGCGAATGTCCACTTAGGTACAAAACTGCAGTAATAAAAATATTGAGGGGGGTCTTCCATTTTCACACAAATGGACTCACCCAAGGTATACTTATACTATTACCAGTGAATACCCGAGGAGTGAGTGAAGGAGTCGAGACGGAACGACAGAAGAATGGTAGAGTTCAGTAGTAGTAGAGTAAGTCACACACAGAGACGGCGGCAAGCGTCACAGTTAGCGAGCACGTAGACTCAGTAAGGAGTCATACAGCGATACTTCAATACAAAGACTGTATATATATTAGTGCTGCTAACCCGCATTTCTGGATCTACTAACCCGTATTACCAGTTCGTATTATTACAATATTGTTAATACATTTATTTTCCTTATCCATTCCTGGCGTTTGTTATTCATTTATATCGGATTTCATCCCGGAATCCGCAACAAAACACTTTCTAAAAAGAGCAAACCAGAATTCATCCTCTCGACTACTCTTCCTCAAAGAACTTAATAATGTTAAACAAACACTAATCAACAACGGCTTCCCTAACCACCTTATAGACCACCAAATTAGACTGTTTCTCCCCAAAGTAAGTAATGACGATCGAGTACACAGTTAAAAACCAAAATGCATATTAATTACAATCAAGACGAATCTTCACTAAGATACATTATAAAGAAATACACTACCCCAATTGACCCAAATAAAAAAATCAAATTAATTATCTATTATAAAAAAATTAAGACAGCTAACTTTATCCTAAATATAACAACACACCAGCTAATTCAAAATTACAAAGAATGAACATTATCTATGAATTCAAATTCCCTTTAAGGAACTGTGTTCCTGATCAAACCAGACTCATGAATAATTACATCGGTTACACAACTACTAGCTTATCCATATTTCTTACGTTACACCTATCTGATCACAGCTCCATTAGAACCCATTTAAACACACACGCAAATTTACCAGACTCCATTAGAAACATACTATTAGAAAACACAATATATTATTTGCATCCACCTGTAAAAAAGATTAAAAATAATGGAAGCTTTAATAATATAAAAGAAAAGGCCAACTCTTAACAATATTAACTACGAACAAAGCCACAACGTGCTAACTAACCGTATTCGGAAATTAAAAACATCCCTACCACACACTAAGACATACACATGACGCACACACCCAATTAAGCTGAAAAATCGAATCATCCTTGATAATGGCTAAAGGTATAGCCGAAAGCACTCGGAAATATAAAACATTTGGATAGTTCTTACACACCCTTTGTCCAGAAAAGAAAGCTCTTGTCCGAACACAAGAAAAATAAATAAAAAGCTTGACCGTAGTACCTTGTCTGTCGTTTTTAATGAAACATGCATATAACAAAGGGTTGCTGCCTAAATATACCACTCCTCTCTCTGTCTCTCTCTGTCTCACTCTCATTCTCTCTCTCTCTCTCTCTATATATATATATATATGGGTAAATTATATATATATATATATATATATATATATATATATATATATATATATATATATATATATATGCCAAGATTTTCATATATCATTTTTTCGTCCACTGGTGAAAAACATCAAAATGATATATGTCCGAAAACCTTTTAGATATTTCAATATACTTGTTACGTGGCCTTGGTATATCTTGGCACTCTATAAGAATGGACCTTACTATGTATCTATGAACGGGGACTTTTCCGTATGATTACTCTGGTGGTAGTGAGAAGACATTGAGTGAAATTGTGGACTCTGCGAGGAGTTAGCGTTTCATCGCATCATCCGTATATTTTATGGCCTCCTCTGGCTATTCCCAAATTTGAAAACCATCGTTGCAACACAGAATGTGACACTGAGGAGAACGCAACATGGCAGATGATAGCGATCCTGAAAATTGGCATTGAAGCATGCTCTTGTAAACTGTTAGGAACTCTGCAATAATTGGGGTCAGATGAGAAATGCTTCAAAGAGAACAATTGTGCTATTTCCCAGATAGATTATTATCTTATTAATATTAAAATGTTGGATCTTCTTCTTGTTCTTCTTTTTCTTGTTGTTGTTGTTGTTGTTCTACTTCTTCTTCTTCTTCTTCTTCTTGTTCTTGTTCTTGTTCTTGTTCTTCTTGTTCTTCTTGTTGTTGCTGTTGTTGTTGTTCTTGTTCTTCTTGTTCTTCTTGTTGTTCTTGTTGTCCTTCTTGTTGTTGTTGTTGTTGTTCTTCTTGTTGTTGTTGTTGTTGTTGTTGTTGTTGTTCTTGCTCTTGTTGTTGTTGTTGTTGTTGCTCTTGTTGTTGTTGTTGTTGTTGTTCTTCTTCTTCTTCTTCTTCTTCTTCTTCTTCTTCTTCTTCTTCTTCTTCTTCTTCTTCTTCTATGTACTATGTAACGTAGTAAATTTTGTCTTCTTTTATCCCTACTAACACTGTACTGCCATCTATTTACAAAAGCTCATTATCCATGTTTGACACTATTTTCCTCGGTTACTTTTATCTTCACTATGTACTGTGAGTGCCAAATTTTCCGAGCCCTCTTCCCTCATTATGTGCCCTAGAAATTTCACCTCTCTCTTCCTGGTGTTAACTATAAGTGTTCTTCTGTTTCCATTTTCTTTAAACCTTGCTCGTTGCTCAAACAGTTTGGTTACTTTTTGAAAAATATCGTATATTTACTGCTGACGGTTTTATTATACATTTACTTTAAAAAAAATATGGTGAGTGTTGATTGCTTGCGAAATCGCCGGTTCTGAGATTGTCGATTCCACTATCGATCATATATCGATTTCTAGCACCTGATTGAGTCTGATGTTTAGAAAGCTCGGTATTACTGCATAATGTTTTTATTGTATTACTGGACTCAATTCTCGTTGGGTACCCAGTTCTTGCACGTAGTCTAACCTAAACAATGACAATATATTTCGTGGCGCAGGTTACTTTCGAAGGAGATGGCAGTTTCGAATTATATCTCCTTACCAAATTCAACCCGATGAAGAATGAAACGTTATGAAAAATTCATAAGAGTAGATAAGGTTCGCTTATCGCCCACTTCACAATCCTCCCCGGTCTTCAGAACAGGAGTAGGGGTTTATCCCTTTTAGGATTGGGGTTCCGGTCCCTTCTAAAGTTTTCTTATTCTTTTTCACGCTCAGTAACCTCTTGCGACTTAGTGGCATTATCCTGATGCTTGGGTGAATTGATTAAAATAAATCTCGATTGTCTTAGCTAAGATTATACAAATTAATGGTTTTATTACGGTATTTGGCATTTAATAACCATTTTTCAAACTGTATTTATGCGAAAATGAACTAGTATTTGTTATTTAAAGATTATCCCCAGGCGTGACCAAAGACGCCCTTCCCCAGGCGTGACCAAAGACGCCATTCCCCAGGAGTGACCAAAGACGCCTTTCCCCAGGAGTGACCAAAGACGCCCTTCCCCAGCCGTGACCAAAGACGCCCTTCCCCAGCCGTGACCAAAGACGCCCTTCCCCAGCCGTCACCACAGACGCCCTTCCCCAGCCATCAATAATAATGTCCTCATAATATAAGGGGGTAATATAATACATTACACCGACTTTGAGCAGAAGTCCAAGACATATTCCCCTCTTTCCATGCACTGGCCTTACTAAAGTTACAGTAAGAAATAGTTTTCCTTTGTAAGGGGCATTCTTAAAGTCGTTCAAGTGAATATAAATGTCTAGACAAAGGAATCAGTTTTAACCAGAAGTTTTTCTTACCTTATTAAAATTTAGAACAGTATTCCTAAGAGTTGGTTTTTAATATGAAACCGATAACCGTTAGATCTTTATGAAGGGCGGTTAACGTTCACGTGTCTGTTTAAGTAGGAATTATTAACAGGATTTTAATTTCGTTGGAGCATTGATAAAATCCTTCAAATAGAAGGTTTCCTTATGACGACTTGTTACACGCTTGAAATTAAAATCAAAAGAAGGCTCGCTAGAGAAATCATTCAATCGTTTCAAAGTACCATTTTGGGCTCAGAATTATATAACAAAAAATCATATTATTTTTTTAACCAATGACAAGAAATGAAATAAACACGTCAATCCAGGCGATTTTGAACGGAATAGACGCAGTAACATCGTTCAGCTGATAACCTGTTTTTGCCGAGCCTAGGTGATATTCTTAACCAATATCGGCGATGAAAAATCTGCTATCAAAGGAAATCGCTTTAAATCTAATAGCTTATAAGATTATCAACTTTTTCAAGTCTATTTTAAATGTCCCATTCTTTCTTACTTTCAAATCGACTTGACCTACATTGAAATGGATGCGATTTCAGAAACTTTAAGACTACAAGTCAAATGTATAAAAACGTATATTTTCTCAATTAGATGTAAAAACGAAACATTGTTATATGACGTTCAAAAGTTTTCTTTTTACTCCAACTGGTTAAAAATCTGAAAAGCTTAATGTACGTCGATAAATTTGTTGTTATGTGAGATGAAATTTTTTTTTCCGTTTTTGCCATTCAACTACGCAATATCCGAAAATCTCAACTCATGGAGGTTTCGTTTTCAAAATAGCAAATGCTCAAAAACATATGGCGTTTTTTCCGCTTAAAACACTCATCTAAAAAAACAAAAAAAAAATAGAATTGTTAAATTCTGGGAAAAAATCTTTTGTCGATCTTCGGAGACAGATTGTTTTTATTTTGGTTATCTTACGGGAATATGTCTTCTACCAGTATTTTTTAATCATTTCGCGTCAAGCAAGGCAATAAAGCCTCTAAGACACAAAAATGTTATTTTAGTTGGTATTGAAATCACAGACTAAAAATAAATGGATAAAAACGTTGGTTAGATCCAGTGACTAGATCCAAAGAGTTCAGTACCAGGCCACAGCAGTGGTGAACCACAAAACTTGGAGAGTTGAGTTAAAGGGAAATAACTGAGACATCCAAAATAGATATGGTACGTGGAACTAGTAAATTCTACCCCGGTGGACGAAATAAAGGGTTCGCTTCGAAATTCCAATCATCTGAAGAAGGCCGGAGCAGACAAACGTTGTGAGTGTTGTATTGAAGATGAGAATAACAGTCTGTATAATGTAAATAATGTAAATAATCATAATATCTCATTTTACATATATAGATAGATGCAAACGTAGAAATCATATCTCAGTGAAGTTTAATTTTCTAATATTAACTTGTCACTTATTGCCCCATTGTTTCTGTCTCGTTCAAACGGTCATGCTATAACTTCAAGTAGGTCAGCTTTTATAAATTTAAGGATTAAATTTAGGCGTATCTTAGATGTGATACATGGCCGCAAATATCGAGTAACCGTTGATGATCGATCTTACTATTCAAAACGAAAGGGCAAAACGAACAAGATAAAAAAAAATTACTAATAGGTTGAAATTAATATAATAATCATTGTCTGAGACGGAGAATCGAAACGCGAACTACTAATCCACAAAGGCATTGGTGTGTAATTCAGAACTCGCAGAAAGTTCCTAAATGCGACACAGGAAAAAGCATAGAAATGTTTTAACTCAAATAAACGAACTAAATAGCCTTGTCCGAATAGATAAATGTGCAATAAGGAAGAACCATATTCATAGACGGAGAATAAGATCTAAACGATTTTATTTGACAGAACCTAAAATTTTCCATGCTATGCTCGCTAGGAAGAGATTTGGCAGGGGGAGAGCAAAGAGCGAAAAACTACAAAAAAGCAAAACGAAAACCACAAAGAGCTACACGAAAAATCATGAGAAGAAATGACAAAGAAAACATTGTATGTGTGTATGAATGTAATCTCACTGCGAAATTACCAGCTGAATGAGACAATATAGTCAAAAGTAAATGGATTTCTAAACCAGACTGACAGCATTCGTTCGTGACAATCTAATATAAAAGTTAAAAATAGGGTTGTTAGTAGATTGAAAATGGAAGTTTCGAATGTCATGTCATGCAGATTTTTTTTAAAGTGTAAAGTGTAAAGTGAAATGTCTTCAAGAGGCGAACAGTCGGTAGATTCAAATAAGTTTACTTACTAAAGAGTAATCAAAAACATAACACACTAATGTCAATCGTAAAATACGGTATTAATTATGAAAAAAATAAAAACAAAAACACAGTATTGATTATCGGCAAAAAAAATCGAGTATTAATTATAGGTTTAATATTGTGCTTACCTTTTGATAATATATATATCGATGGGACAAAGCCAGAACGAAAATGGAATTATATAATGGCATTAGATCTATGCGAACTTCAGCAGCCTCAACGGAATCCGTTACACATTTATCATTTTACACACACAGATCTTCATGAAAGAGGAGAAAATTAATTAGCAAGAGAGGGATTGGGGAATTGTTTTAGAGTGAAGAAACACAGACACACTGAGGAATGGTTTTAGATTAAAGGAACACAGTCAGACACACCGAGGATTGGTTTTAGATTAAAGGAACACAGTCAGACACACTGAGGAATGGTTTTAGATTAAAGGAACATAGACAGACACACTGAGGAATGGTCTTAGAGTAAAGAATCGTAGACGGACACACTGCGAAATGGTTTTAGAGTGAAGAAACACAGACAGACTGTGAAATGCTTTTAGAGTGACGAATCACAGACACAATGAGGAACGGTTTTAGATTAAATAAACACAGTCAGACACACTGAGGGGTGGTTTTAGAGTAAAGACACGCAGACGGACACACTGCGGAATGATTTTAGAGTGACGAAATACAGACACACTGAGGAATGGTTTTAGATTTCAGATCACAAACAGGCACATTGAGGAATAGTTTTTAAGTGAAGAAACACACTAACACTGAGGAATAGTTTTAGAGTGCAGAAACACAGACAGGCACACTGAGCAACGGTTTTGAGTGAACAATTGCAGACGCACTGAGGAATGGTTTTGGAGTGAGTAAACATAGACAGACACACCGAGGAATCTCTTTTAGAGTGGTGAAACACAGACGGACACACTTAATAATGGTTTTAGAGTGAAGAAACACAGACAGATACACTGAGGAATTTACTTAACTACACACAGACAGACACACGCACACACAAACACACACAAACACACACACATATATTGTTTTCTTTCTTTGCCCTCACATGCCACATAGGTGTGAACAAATGCTCTCTTATTCAAATTTCTAATTTCTGAACATCCAATGATGTGACAGCATTTTAATAGATATAGTCATGGTCATGGCGACCTGATAAATTTAATTTTTGCAGGAGCATTGGAAAGAAACTTATTTTAAAGAACTTTAATTGCTGTACGTTCCTTGGTACAAAAAAGTGCGTCTGAGTTTTCGCTTACATGAAAGGTCAGAAAAAGAAAAAACAATAACTGAGTGGCAATTTTCTGGGTAACAATCCTTTGTGTATGAAAAGGTTCGGAGGAAAATGGACAAGCTTGATTTAACTGATATAAAGACAATAATAATGCAAAGAGCCACTGTTTACAACGGAGGTATACAGACGAACGACACGTCAAGTTTTGAATCAGATAGTGTGCAGTGGCAGGAAAAGCAGAACAATTGTTCTGGTACTGTAGTGAATCTACGGTTCGATAAAATATAAAAATTGAATTTAACAGAATACTGGAAGAACGTTACTTGGTCTAAAGAGTCTGACTTCTGCGATATTCCGATTGTAGGAACAGAATTTGGTGTAAACATGGAACCATCACGCTTTTTATCAACGGTTCAGAGAGATGCGGATTTGCTGTAAAGGTATGAGGAAGAAGTCCTTCAGCATTCATTGGGGCTCTTGTTGCCGATAAAGGTCACAACCGACGTAGGTATTGTGGCTGACAAGCTCATTAGTGTATGGCTATGATGCACCTATTATGTGGTGGCCACCGCCAACAGGCCACTGTACGATCACCGAAGTTAAGCACCGTCGAGCCAGGTCAGTACCTAAATGTGTGACAGCTTGGGAATACCAGGGTCTGTAAGCTAGGATGTAAGGGTGGTGTAATGGATAATGACTCAGAAGAGCCGAGTTCGATTTCCCGTTGGTTTCGTTATATTCACCTACGCGAAAATAAACTTGGGAAACGTATCAATCCATCACTTCTCCCCTAAGCTATGGGTTAAATTGTAAGACTTATATCGCAAACCATTTTCAACGTGAAAAGCTCTTAAAATCTAAAATTATGTTCTGACTTTAAATAACCTATAAAGGGTTGATAAGCCGTAGACTACAAATAGAGCAATCAATCAATCATATCTATCTATCTATCTATCTATCTATCTATCTATCTATCTATCTATCTATCTATCTATATTTGTATTATAATACTAGCAGCATGACCCGGCGTTGCCCGGGCTTGATTCAAAAATCGTACGATTCATGCACCAATCGCTATCACTTGACTTAAAATATTTTCCCCCTTCCTTGCCTTTAAAGGAGTGCCCTTTGCCGTGCTGGTGTTGCTACATGCCGTACTTCTTGCCTATCTCACACAGCGAATTTTTTCTAAGCTCTATACTAAACATTAAATCTGTTACGAAAAAAGAACTAAACAAAATGAACACAAAACGATCAGATTTAAAAAAGGACTCGTAACTGGAAAAACCGAATGAAAAAAGAATGTTAACAACAAATACATTTTCACACCCAACCCAGTTCTGCGGAATCAGAATCAACGTTGATTTTAAGCAAGCGAATGAGCCAATTGGAGTAAAGTGCCATGCAGATTTAAATTTATCCCACTTGTGACGAATGCAGCTATCGATTTTTTTGCATGCTAGCATGCTAGTTATCATTCGTGTCAGTCAGCTGTTGGCTCTCACGCTGGCCAATATAATTTTCCTGCCTATTCGTGGCAGCCAGCTATTGACTCTCACTCTGGCCAGTAGTAAATGACCGCAAACTACATGAAAGCTGCCGTAGAAGCATGAAAAAATCGATTATTTCCACTATCGATGGGAGTTGGGAAATGCAAAGTTGGTCTTAGTTTTTTCGCTAACTTGGAGCATGTGAATGTAAATTGTGGTGCAAATCCGTCGAAAATTGCGGCCGTGCATTCGTTACACACACACACACACATATCCTGCCTGAGATCCTATAATAAAAACATTATACATCGCTAAACAAATGCTTTGATGTTACAATACTATGACTTTGCTTCCTCATGTCCCTTGAGGAAGTAAAATCTTAGTATTAAAACTTGAACGCTTTTGTGTAGCGATGTAAATTTGTTTTATTATAGTCTATTATAATAAAATATAACATTTTGCTCTTATTGAGCACTTTTGAAGAAAAGTAAATACGCCGAATTGTTGATTTTTACTCCATCAGTTCAATGTACGCAGGCATATTTACAGTCCTCATATTTTCTAGGCATATTTATTAGACCCCAGGGAATTAAAAACAAAGGAAAAAAAACCTTGCTATTTTTACTATTTCAAAATCTTACGCTGAGAAATATAACATGTAAACGTTCGAGAGGTTAACTCTGTTCGGAAAAAGTACATAATTACGTGGTTGTTTTCCATATGAATTCACAGAAATTCACAACAAATCTAACGTGTTTGTCACATGCTACCATCCGCTGGCAAACAAAATGACTCTTTGCCAGTCGACTATGATCGATTTCCACAAATCTCCCGAAAAATTGTTAAACTATTGCGCCTAATGACGTCAGGCAGATCATTTAATTCGAACCAAAAGTTTTGTATAGTTTTCGAATTTAATTTTCCATGATAAATCTACATTGTCACAGACCAGATCCCGTTGGCTAGCATTTCGACTCTCTTCCTATCGCCAGTAGGTTAGGCATTTTCCTCATTTCTTCATTTTATTATTTAACTTTAGCAGTATTTACATTAGTCGGACTATTGTCCTCATAGTCCGACTAATGTAAATACTGTACATAATACCTCATCTCAGAAATATAGACAGACTCTTAACTTTAGCAGTAACATTTAATCTTTGAAAACGTCACGTTTAAGAATTCAATTTTTCTTCTTCTCTTTATATGCAGAAAAATGCATATTTGTGTTTTGAGAAAAAGCAATGTCTTTTAATCTTGTAATTTTTAGAGTATTTTCTTTTTCAGACGAGCAACAATCGAAATCCGTTTTTTTTTCTTTTACACTACGAAATGACTGATATTGCTTATTGTGTAAACTGATGATCGTGGATAAAGACAATCATGAACTTATCGCTGATTACGAAGATTGTGAAATAGGAATTTCTTAGTTTTCAAATTCTTTCTTTCTTCTTAGAATTATAAAAAAAGTTAATAGGAACGAATTTGTTTTTGTTAATTATTTTATCACAAGCAACTCAATAAATCCATAAAACGCACGTAATTACTAAGTTTAAAAAATGAAAGAAAAACATTGGAGAGAAGATATCATTAAATGCCTAGAATTGAAAGAAAGAGATGATGAAGATTGACGTTGATTTGAACAACGTATAAGAGTACAGAGAGCTTCGGAAGAAATTTTTATCCTACCCTTTTGTAATTCCCCCATGAAGGGAGTTATTATATCCATAACATAACACCGTATTTCACGAACGGAACGAAGGGCCTGGAAAGAAATGAAATGACAAACATGCTTTGTTCTCTTAGAGACTATTATATAACTAACAAATACACAAATCTATATATACATATACCCACCTGTCCAATGTGGGGAATACTATATCATCTATCTACACAGCAAGCAGAGTGCAAGGAGAAACAAAAAGGAAGGGTCATACATAAAGAAAATTCTTCTGTGCTTCTGGCGAAGCCATGATTAATATTTCATATTACAACCGGTCGGATTCATAAACTATGCCTCAGGCGAAGACATGTTCCACGAATGGGGAAAAGGCGAGTCTTAGGTTTTCCCAAATTTAGTACAGTGAACCGGTGTTTTTTTCTATATCTTGGGAAGTTATATTGCCAAAGGGAAACAGCACCATGAACTTGTAAACAGTAGCATTTGCTGGAGATGAAACAATTAGCCTCAGCCTATGTCCCTTGGTCCAGACTAAGAAAGCAACCTCTACGTTTAGCTGCTGCAAACAAACTGAGGGATTGGCCACTTTCGTCACTGTATGAAGCGACGTTACTAAGCGGCCCTTACGGGATCCATATGACTATCTTGAAAAGAGAGATACTTGTCTTCTGTATGCCTACAATAGTTTTTGCCAGCAGAGATTATTTATAGTAATAAATTACTATCAGTAGCGAATTCTTGGCTGATTATATAGGTATAGTTAAGTTAGAATATATATATATATATATATATATATATATATATATATATATATATAGGGTGATACAAAACTGTATACCCACATTAACAGGTCACAGTTGAACAAAACAAAGGAGATTTATTTCTCGCAAGAATGGATACATCTATACTACTGTCGTAATGTAACACTGATTTTATTATATGTCTAATTACACATACATATTAGGACATCATATATATATATACATATATATATATATATATATATATATATATATATATATATATATATATATATATATATATATATATATATGTAATGACCGGCGACTCGGTTCCAGGCACACAAATCTGCTAGGGCGTGTAGCATACCACGATTGATTGGGTAGATTAAAACGGTGGTCAACGCATCTAGGCGTGTCTGTGCCACAGTTTCTCTCAGTAAGCGCCTAATCTAGCTTGATCAACAGTTTGAAGAAGTCCAGTAGGATCAGACCATAGTCAGGATTTCTTGGAGCTAAATGACAGCATAACCAAAAAGTTCCATTCACTCAATTTCACTAACAAAACTTAGTATGGTTTTCAGACATTCTCCAAAATTGCCGCACGCTGGTATCGCCTGCCCAGGCCGATAGCACAAAGAATTTTACTCGATGATAAATCGACCATGGTGGGATACTAATGCAGGTCTCATGATCAGAAAGCGAACGTTTTTAACACCCCGGAACGCGCCCATATCTATCTATCTATCTATCTATCTATCTATCTATCTATCTATCTATCTATCTATCTATCTATCTCATTCTGTTAATATCTACATCTACCTAAGTGTGCTCATATCTATCTATCTATCTATCTATCTATCTATCTATCTATCTATCTATCTATCTATCTCATTCTGTT
>OZ038491.1:49036608-49089108 GCA_964036315.1 Acanthosepion esculentum | reverse complement strand
TATGGCCATGTATTTTTCTTTTTGTCATCTCGAACCATAGCAATTATCGGCATCTCTACCACCTAAGGTTTCATGCTTGTTTCTGGTATTACGTTTCGGTCTAGGACTGAGTAAAAAAAAGAAAAAAAAAAGACAGAGAATTTACGCAGTCTCCATTTATATCTATCGGAAGTGGTTTCACATCTCAGTGTCCGCTATTACTGTATCACTGCTCTGGCAAAATGAATGAACAGGCAGATGTAAAAGTAAGTATATAGTAATGGAAAAACGAAACGTACGCACAAAACGTATTGTATTGATTATACAAAAATATCTATGGTAATAAAAAAAGCAGATCCCATCTCCCCTCTCACTTGTAACCATCCATCACGATAAAATAATCGTTTTTCAGCGCTAAGACAGACTGAGCCAAATTAAGCTTCATAAGCTTCTATTTAGAGTTGTGGCTATATTACAATATTAATAATAACATATTAACAATAAACATAGCAATAATAAACACATGAAATGTTCAAACTAATTCCATAGCTACAACGGTTAAATTTAACATTTTTAAGCAACCTGGTCACTGCGCTTGAAAAGGACCTCCAATCAGTGGCTAACTGGAGCAGGAAATGGCTTGTAAATTTTAATGCCTCCAAAACTAAACTGCTCTCATTTAACGACAATAGAGAAACTTCTCTGTCCGTCATCAGCAGGGCTGATGCTCGACCCAGAAAAAATGTCTCATTGCGTCTTCTTGGCCTCACGTTCTCAACTGACTTGAAGTGTAACAACTACATTGTATCAATAGCCGCATCTTACTGCAAAGAAAATTGGTTCATTGCAACGTGTCAGAAGGTTTATCTCGTTAGATTCCATCTTGCTCATTTACAAATCTACCATTAGTCCGTGCATTGAATACTGTTGCCATATCTGGTCTGCGAATCCTGCTATTCATATCTTGGTTCTTGAAAAAAATGCAAAGAAGGGTGTGCAATGAAATCAATCCTAACTTGGCATCTCGACTTCAGACATCTTCTACCAGACGTGATGTGGCTTCCCTCTGTCTCTTTTCCAAATATTTTCATGGCAATTGCTCTGACCAGCTTTTTTACCTGGTGCTCCGCATACATGAATTTAGGGGTGCTACTAGATTGACATATAGGCCCTACCCTTTTACTGTTGCAAGAGTTACGTGTAACCGCCCCTTCTACTCAGTAAGATTATTTCCTTGCACTTCACGACAGTGAAACTTCTTTCCGCTTACTTGCTTCCCTGAATACTACATACTTCCAAATTAAAAAAGAAATATTAATCGCCATTTTCTGAGTCACGTTCATCTTTTATCCTTTGCTTAATCCCACCGATGTCACTAGCACATAAAAAAGTGAATGTATAATATCGAGAATATTTAACATCGAAAAACATAAGAAAAATCAATTGCTTTTAATAATATGTGGAAATCACCACTCTTTGTCTGATGAAGGTTGCGAAACCGGAAACACGTGTAGCAAAATTATGGAAAATAAAGCATAATATATATTTTTAAAAACTCCATATTACGAACAAAACGTTTGCAGTTTCTCTCTTCTTTTTATTGTACACACTTTCTCTCACTTTCACTCTCTGTAACCACCTGCGTACCAGTGGCACTTGTTCCTTGCTTGGGGTAAAATGATTAAAAAAAATTACAGTGCGCGTTCGCGCGTGTTTTAACATTTCGCTATCACAACAGAATGCAGATTTTATTGCAGGTAAAATAAGTTTGTTTTTGTAATTGACATCTGAAGATTATCGTGGAAAAGATAAAAAGTACTTGGGTTAACAGAACTACGGCTCCTTCCTTGATGACTTTTATATTAACATCAAGAAACTGATTTGACAACAGTATAAAAATAAGGAGACACAATATATCTATATTATTCAATATACATATATATATATTTATATTGAATAATATAGATATATATATATATATTAATATATATATATGTATATATATATATATATATATATATATATATATATATATATATATATATATGTGTGTATATATATGTATGTATGTATGTATGTGTATTACGGCAAAAAAACAAAAATTACCTCAACATGAGGATGGTCTATTTCAAACCGTTTTTTACACGGCTATTATCAGCCTCTAAGTGCTTCTCTCGGAGCATTAAACTTACGTTTAAATGCCCCATCGCTTACTAATGATACTGTACACCTGTAGTACAAAAACTATTTACTGTGAAAGTCAAGAAACACACTCCGGGGCGTTTATAAGAAGCACCACATAGTGGGAACTGATATTAAACTAATAATCCTGGCCATAAATAAACACCAAATCTAGACCGCTTGCCGCGGGATAAGACTCATTACACCACCAGTAATCGCTAACACAAACCCAGTCTCATTAACAAGACGTCTACTAGAGGAGGACTGACTTTGAAAATAAATTTAGAATAATGCTCCGTGACAAGGACTATGAGGCTGATGATAGCCGTATAAAGAAAGGTTTGAAATAAACTATCCCTATGTTGAGGTAATTTTTTTGCTGTATAATATTCATGTGTTAATAATTAATATTACTAGGATCCAACTGGATTATATACCAACGGATCGATTCCCTGTACTATATATATATATATATATATATATATATATATATATATATATATGTATGTATGTATGTATGTATAATCCAGACAACCTTGATTATATTTAACAGACAAGTTCTGTCTGTTTAATTTTCTATTGTATTTTTTCAATTTTAGAATAAGATGATGTATATGTGTTTTGGATAAACTGTTATTAGTATCGCCTCATGCAGGTTTATCTTTACACATGATGTCACTGTAGACTGATTGAAACTTTTAAAAATATTGAAAATTACATTGAAAGCTGTTTTGACCAATTTCGTGTAGGTTTTAAACCTTAAACGAAGTTAAATCAAAATATAATTTGGTGTTTGAAAATATGAGAAAACCAATTCAGTTATTGAAAATCGACTTGGTACCGATTGAAAATATTACACAGACACACACACACACACACACACACACACACACACACACACACACACACACACATATATATATATATATATATATATATATATATATATATATATATATATATATATATATAAGGCTCAAACACTAATATTCCATGGTTATAATTTATTACATTGGAATCGTAATCACGATCCAAATCATCAGACTTACAAATTCCAAAAGAAATCAGAAAATTTTACTCTGTCCCGCAAATTTAGTTCTACCTGGATTCTACGCTCTTGGGAATTCATATATATATATATATATATATATATATATATATATATATATATATATATATATATATAAGTTACAGTTGAGCTGAAAATTTAGAAAGAATTATAAAAAAAACAAAATAAAATCCTGGAAAAACACGCATGCCAAAACAGTATTAATAAAAATCCTAAACTAAAATTAGACAAAACTAATGAAAAATTATGTGATTGTAGAAACCCTGAAGACTGCCCGCACAAATTCTGTTATATACCAATGCACTATCTCATCCATTGAGAGTCCTAACACTGAAATGATATATATAGGTTCCACGAAAAATGAATTTAAAATTAGATGGAGACAACACAAAAGTTCCTTCAATAATATTAGAAATAGAAATCAGACATCTCTATCCAAATATGTTTGGCATTTAAAAGAAATGAATAAAACACCGAAATTAAAATGGAAAATAAATAGAACAAGAACTTGTAAAACCTGGGATGACCCATGATCTTTATGCCTACATGACAAACTACATATCATTAACTTTCTAAATAATGAAAATTTATTAAACCATAGACATGCGTTAACGGTTTTTTGCCATCAACAAATTTTCGCATTAAATAATTAGCATAAAATAAAAAATTAAATATGATAGTCTAATAAAAGGTTTAAAAGCTGAACCCAATCATAAGATAGAAAAACCCTTTATGAAGTCGTCAAAAAACAAATTGTAGTTCAGTGCGACGATTTTATGTGCGAAACAGCCCGTTAGGGAAAAAAAATTAAAAATAAATAAATAAAATAAAATAAAACAAAATGCTTTAGACACTTAAAGACATATCATGTTGTCAAAAGCTATCTTTCGCTGTGACTGACCTGACGATGTGCGTACATGAATGCCATCACCCGACCCTACCTCGGCTTGACCTCTTTCCGAAGGTGACTGATATGTGGATAAAAATTAATTGTTAGACCCCTTATCAAGACGGTCGCCCCAGCCTTTTCAATAGTAAGTAATTTTGCGAATGAACATGCTTATAAAGATGTGTAAATTTCAAGATTGGCTATTCCTAAATTTTCGCTTGAGGATGAAACAGGGCTTGATACTATAATTCAATTTAATTTTAATAATTATATTGAGGGTTTCGGCTCTCGTTTTTGAAACATGAGAACTCTTATGTAGCGAAGGAATCATATTTAAAAAATAATTATAAACACACACACACACACACACATATATATATATATATATATATATATATATATATATATATATATATTGATTAATTAAATATATAAAATGAACAAGTAAAGAGATTGGAATTAAATAATTACTGACGAAATGAATATATATATATATATATATGCAATATATATATATATGCAATATGTATGTATATATATATACATATATATATATATATTGATAATATTAGTGGTATATATATATATATATATATATATATATATATATATATATATATATATATATATATATATGTATGTATGTATGTATTGACCACCAATATTATCAGTATATATATATATATATATATATATATATATATATATATATATATATATATTCTCTTTGTAAGTAATTATTTAATTTCAATCTCTTTTCTTGTTCATTTTAGTTATTTAATTAATCTATTTATTTCTTCATTCTCGTTTACTGTCACTAATTCTCTAAGTTTAGAATAAGGTTCTTTGATGTCGATTCTTATTTTAGCTTCGCCGCCTCTCGTACATTTCAATAGCTATTTTGCATTCTTTATTTGAATATGAATTCCTCGAAATAATCATTTTAGCATCGGGCAGTTAACTCCGCCTCGTAAATCGGCCATATTGTGGCTTGACTTTCCTCCCTTCCGGTGAATTATGGTCAGCCTAAGTATGCCCATCTCCTCTATTCTGGTTAGTTAAAATTTGGGACGCTTGCAAATGGCCATCAGGAAGCGATGTAGGAAAAAAACACTTACAGCATTTCATTCGCCCAAATAGCATTTGGTATGTGTTCTCTGTCACCTGTCAGCTTGCTTGATTCTCTTTGTAATTACTCGTTCGATTTCAATCTCTCCTGAGCCTGTTCATTTTTGGCGACTTTCTTCGGGACGTAGTTGGAGATTTGTCTCCAACTGAGCTAGTCGAACTCTCTGCTTTCGGGCGGAACCCAGACGGGGCTATTCCGAAGGGCAGAGTCTCGTTTAGGTTGGTAGACAGCTACCCGACCCCGTTTTTTTACGGGGTCTACGGGGAATTTTTGGTCGAGCCTACGGGCTCGGTTTTACCCCGCATTAAATAACGGCCTTGTGCCACATTCTGCCTCGCGGGGTGGTGAAATAAATAACCTTGTTCATTTTATTTATTTATTTACTTAATTAATTCATTTCTTTATTTACGTTTACTGTACCTAATTCTCTAAGTTTAGAATAATGTTCTTTGATGCCGATTCTAATTTTAGCTTCCCCGCCTCTCACCCATTTCAACCCCTATTTTGCGTTCTATGTTTGAATATGAATTCAGCGAAATAATCATCTTAGCATCGGACAGTTAACTCTGCCTCGTAAATCGGCCATGTTGTGGTATAGTATTTTTTCTCCTCCGTCAAAGTGTATGTTGGCACTTAAATTCAAATTTTATATATACACATGTTTTTTCCTGCGTCTGTGTGTAATAGGAGTAAATAGGTCTACCTATCGCCCAGCCAATACTCATCCCCTTTCTCTTGAACAGCAATAGAGATTCATTACTTGTTTCCTGTTTCGGAAGTGGTTCCCGGTTCTTTTCCTTTTCTCTAGCCTCTGTATTAGTGCTGTTGTGAATCCGTTATGATATTTGCAGTCTGTGGAGACGTTTCTTCATACTGAGGGTCGGCAGATTTCTGGTTACTGTTCGCGATTTGTAGTTAGGAGCCCTAACTCCTGCGTAGCGTCTGAAGCGGCTGCTCTGATCAAAAGTTGCACAATATCGGCGTGCTTGTAGTGCCATGTCGCGCCTGGAAGGCTGTTCCTGCACGCACCTCAAGTGGGCAACCCCAAGACTACACTATGTTGCAAGCCAACGCCAGCTCCTTTCTGCCATGTTACATAGGGCGACCGTTCAGCTACGATTACTTTAGGACCTCTCACGTTCACTACCAACGTTACTTAACATGATTACAATCAAAGAAATAAACCTAAAGCATTCCTGGCATTAAAAAAAATTAACTTTTCAACCTTTCAATCTCTCACACAAGTGGTTGACTTTCTTACGCGTTTCCCCAGCATCCATGATGGTAAGGCTTCCTTTCTTGATCTCTGTTTTACCTCCATCCTCGAGTCTTGTGCCATGCAGCTCTACACTCTTAGCAACTCTGTTCATGACGTTGGGATCTATTTTCATGACCTTCTACTCCTCCACCAGTAAAGAACCTCCTACCAACAGAACATCTTTCTGTTTGTAACTGAGCAGACTGGGACTCGTTGCGAGATTTCATTCGTGATGTCACCTTGAATACCGTTTTTAACCTCCCCGTCCAAAAATGGCCGTCTGAAATCCGATCCTGAGTAAAAGCTAGAATCGAGCTTTCATCCCTACAAGAAAGTATAAAATGAAATCGCGTTCATCCCCTTGGTTTTCAGCTGTTTCCTCAGCAGCTATTGCCCACAGGAATCACTACTTTCGACTATACCGTAGGGTCATATCTGATTACACCAATCGTCCCTTTGTCACTGCCCATAACGAGTGCAAGCATGTCATCAAAGAAGCAATGTTAGTCTTTGCTGAAAGAATAAATGAACGTATTGCGTCTTGCAAGTCTGGTTCAAAAGATTATTGGCGGCTCAGAAAACCCACAATACCCATTTTATTCAACCAATTTGAGGTCGTGACCTCCTCAGCTGATAAAGCTGAATGCTTTCCTCTTAAGTTCTCATCCAATTCAACGCTAGACTCATCTGGTGTACCCACACCGGACTTCCCCCCTAGAACTGAGTCTCTATTGAATGAGATGCACATAACCCAAGCCATGGTATTGGGCATCATCTCTAGACTCCCATAACGCTAGTGGTGAGGACGGGATACCGGCCATTGTCCTGAAGGAATGTGCTGCTTAATTGTCTCTCTAAACTTTAAAACTACTGCCTCACTGACTCTTGATTTCCAGCCTGTTAGAAGTCTTCACCTGTTGTGCCTGTCTAAGAACTCTGGTGAACCTTCTGGCCCGTTTAACTACCGTCCTATTAGTCTCCTACCACTCTTAGGGATGGTCGTCGAGGCCTTAATCAACGCCGAAGTGGTTAAGCCTCTTACTTCACATAATCTGCTCTCCGACAAGCAATATGGTTTCCGCTTTGCCCGTTCTAACTGAAAACTACATACATACATACATGCATAGGATACAGGTTTGATTCCTGTCGGAGGACGCATATTTTCAATGAATATATCTCGGCCATTTAGACCGGTAAATGTCATTAATACTGTTTATTATAAACAGAGCATTTACATAAATATTTGTAAAAAGAACGTATAAACTTAAAAAAATGTCTTAAAATAATTGTCAGACTTTGTCCATTTCATAATGTGTGACGTCATTTGGTTACATTTGGATACGCATTGAGCAGATATGAATGTACGATAGAAAATCATGGAGAATTGTCGTTTAAAAACAGTAAAATTGACTTTGCTAACCAATTGACCTTGCTGTAGCTTAACCGGTAAGGCACATCAGGCTATATGACGGTTCAGTATAGGATAGACGTTCGATTCCTGTCGGAGGACGCATATTTTCTATGGAAATTTCCCGGACATTCAGGCCGGTAAATATCGTTAATACTGTTTATTATAAACAAAACATTTACTTAAGTATTTGTATCTATAAAAAGAACGTATAAACATAAAAAAATGTCTTAATATATATATATATATATATATATATATATATATATATATATATGTGTGTGTGTGTGTGTGTGTGTGTGTGTATAAAGGTACTACTACTAATAACAATACGTCAGTGTTTAATTCGCGCATGACTATTGCAACATTCGCTAACTTCAGAGCAGTCCAGATGTTGAGGAACAAAATATACATACATTATTAATATCATTTTTTGCTCTGTAATACAACGTGAACTATTTATTACCACCATCACTAACTTGCGCTGATATATATATATATATATATATATATATATATATATATATATATATATATATATATATATATATATGAAGACTCAGATAAACACACACATATATGTTTGTTAGTCTATATAGGATTCTTTCCTATCTATCTATCTATCTATCTATCTATATATATATATATATATATATATATATATATATATATATATATATATATATCTCAGCATGTTCATTTCTATCTATCTAACTATCTATCTAAGTTTGTTCATACCTAGTTATCTATCTCAATCTGTGTGTCGATCGATCTCAGTCTTTATCTATCTATCTATCTATCTATCTATCTATCTATCTATTTCAACCTGTTGATTTCTTTCTATCTATCTATCTATCTGACTATCTATCTATCTATCTATCTATATTTATAGCCGTTTTACTATTAAATGGGACAGAAAAAAGCTAAAAACGAGTAGTTGAAAGTCGTGAACTGTCAACTAAATTCCTTTACAAACGGAGTCGGTGATCGAAATCTTGTCATGTGTGTGTCGGTAGGCAATGTTCTTAATCGACCGTTCCTTGTTCAAATACCCTTTTTTGCTTCCAATCAGCATTTTTGTTTTTCCTGCCTTCGCATCAACGACTCCAATGTTCCGTTTAGCAAACGTTTAAATAAAAATTAGAACAAGGAAAATAGCTGAAAACGGCCAAATGCTAACACAAACGTCCTTGATATTTCTCCATCCCAGAAAAAGTCGAAATCCAAACGGTACACACACACCAGTAATCGCATCGTTGAGGTTGGTTGCGTCACTTCTTTTTTTAAGTGCCGTGTCCCTTCAGGACGTAGGCGATCATGACTATCCACTTCCCGCTATCCTTTGTAGTTCTATATAAGTTTTGTCTATTTAGTTATTTCTCCCAGACCCTGTGCTTCCATTCACTTGATTAAGCCCCTTATCCTTCTTTCTTCTTATCTGCCCTGTGAGTATGAGAATTTCCATGATCTCCTTTCCATTAAGTGTCCCAGAAATATCGTCTGCCTATTCCTGGTGTTAAATATAAGTTTCCTCTTTGTATCATCGTTTCTCACAGGTTTGGTCTTTGTTATCCTTAGCACCGTTCAAGAGAATCATACCACTGTTGCCTCGAGTGTCTTTTTGATCTTTGAAGAGACCGTCCAGCATTCACTTACGTGAAATAGGACAGATCTCACGTAGCGCTTCAATACTCTTTACGTTCTTACCAAAGTAATCATACATATATATATATATATATATATATATATATATATATATATATATATATATAAGGCCCAAATATATATATATATATATATATATAAGGCCCATATATATATATATATATATATATATATATATATATATATATATATCTATTATGAAATGGACATAGTCCGACAATTATTTAAAGACATTTTTATGTTTAACATTCTTTTTATAGATACAAGTATTTAAGTAAATACTATGAAAAGAATATTAAACTTAAAAATGTCTTTATATATATATATATATATATATATATATATATATATATATATATATATATATATATATGAAAAACTACAGACAAAAGCTCATTTCCTCCAACAAGACGTCCATTTTTGTAGTTCACTGCTACCAGCAAGCAGGATTTTTTTCTCCTGACGATGGCCATGATGGCCGAAACTACACGAGGAATCTAAATGAAATAATAATAAAAACGAAAGAATATTAATATACAACCTAGAGTGTCTGAAGAGTTTAATTTTTTAATATTTTTAATTGTTCAATATATATATATATATATATATATATATATATATATATATATATATATATATGTATATGATAACTGAAAAGTTGCAAATTAAAAGAAAAATTCGGTGTTTTTTTGTGAAAGTATTTATTTATATGTTTTTATATATTTGATATTTCAGAACTTCGAACCTTCCTCAGAAATTAATTGAATAACTGTCATTCAGTTATTCATAAAATTTCTGAGAAAGGACCGAGGCGGTCTGAAATATCAAATATATAAAAACATATAAATAAATACTTTCACAAAAAAACACCGAATGTTTTCTTTTAATTTACAACTTTTCAGTTGTTTTATCAATACTATATACATATCAAGAAAGTATACGTGGCTTCTCATTATACTATCTATATGATATATATAGATATCATATATATGATATATTTAAAATGTGTGTATATATACATATACATATATATATATACATATATATATACATATATATATACGCGCACACATACATATATATATATATATGCATATATACATATATATACATATATATATACACACACACATACACATATATATACATATATATATATACATATAAATATATATACATATATATATATATACATATATATATATATACACACATACATATATATATATACACACATATATATACATATATATATATATATATACATATATATATATACATATATAGATATATACACACACACACACACACACACACACATATATATATACATATATATATATATATATATATATATATATATACAACGTGTTGTTAAAGACTACGGAACGTTTCCGTTTAATTTTTTTTTTCTGTTTTTTCTCGCTTTATCGGAAATTCTTTTTATATTTGGGCCTTAGTTGCTGAAATAAGATCTGAGTCCATCGTCTTTTACCGAGAGCTTTCAGTTATCCTCAGCCGTCATCTTTGATGTATGTTTTGATTTGAAATAGGTCGCTTATTGTTTTAGTTTTATAGATAATATTTGGGATATTTAAACAATGTGTTTATTATTTGGAGAATTAGTTATTAAATATGTTTAAGATGTTTCTGCCTGTATTAAATACTATTTTATTTATGTTGGGTTTTTGTTTTTTAATTAGGATGACTTACAGATATCTATCTATCTATCTATCTATCTATCTATCTATCTATCTATCTATCTATATATATATATATATATATATATATATATATATATATATATACATAATTATTTATTTAAATATTATAACATAAATATGTTATAAAATCACTACAAAAATATCCATTTTGTTTCAACACTTCTGGTGTCTTATCAAGTGATGATGTTGAATGTTTAAATAAATAATTATATATATATATATGCAACAACTGATCGGAATTAAAATATTGTGGAACGTGTAAACTCGTAACAACTAGGAGTGAAACTGTTTTGAAACTGAATCACATTTACTATAGAATTACGAGCGATAATGAAATGTTTTTATGCTCATATCAACACCCCTCACCACCACGCTAATGATTGTGTTTGTCGTTTCCTTATAAGGAAACATTCGGATTCATTGACCGCACAATTTTCGGTTGTAATTTATAAAGTCACTTCAACCAAATTTGTCGAGCCCATTATACTTTTCACATCTCCCCTTGTGGATGGAGTTTTTCTTACTGGTCTTTTGTTTGAAGTAGTGTGGAGCATCAACATTTCCAATACCGGGTGTAACAGCAAAATTGTCCAAATGATTTAACAGCATAGAATAATAGTTAATCCCACAAAAGGTTTATATCTAAATAACATCACATTGATCGAGTTTCTTTTTTCCGGGTTTTCAGGTAAGCCGTTTCGCCATCTTGACACCATTTGTCTTAAGTAACACTGAAAAACTATTTGAGTTATTCAGCTAAAAACATAACAGAGTAAAATCGCTCGGTGCCAGACCCATTGTCTTCCCATGTGAGCAATGGTGTGAGGAAAACCATCATTTGGGCATTCAGTAATCGTACCAATATTCATACTCGGGCTTCCTTCTTCAAGAGAATGTTTAATAAGTTCCAAAAAGAGGAAACAGTATATAGGAAAACTGGATCAGAGCACAGCAGCAAGAATAATCGTCATTTCAATTTAGAACTAAATACATTCTTATCGAACAAGTAGAGTCCAATAGTTTTATAAAAACGCGGAAAATCCCAGTAAGATATCTTTAATCATTTCTAAGATACAACGGTTCAAAACTTAATCTAACAATTGGAAAACAATTTTAGTATCTGTCTATATTTCTGAGATGAGTTATTATGTACACTATTTACATTATTCGGACAATTGTCTTCATCTTCGTCGCCAGGTTTATCACAACGATTCAGCCGTTGTACGCTCCGGCCTTCTTCAGTTGGTTGGAATGTCGAACTGAACCCTTTATTTCACTCACTGGGGTAGACAGTTCTAGTTCCACGTGCCATGTCTAATGGATGTCAGTTATCCCCTGTTAATTCCCCTCTCCACTGCCTTAACCAGGTATTGAACTCGCACTCTTTAGGTTTTGTCATTGGATCTAACTAAGGCCTTTATCCACTGTGCCATGTTTCCTTGAGTTAAGGCGGAGAAGATCTTTGAGAGGGGAATTTGTTTTTACAACAAGTATATCATTGTTTTTCCTACCAATTGCTCAGATTACATGATCTACTCATTCCTGACACTTTTGAACGTTCCCAAATGCTCTTGTTTTTGTTATTTGGCAAAGACTGTATGATTATGTAGCGCCAGCCTATGAGCTTCTAAGAAACATGGTCATCGCAAAGATCAAAAGATTCAATTCGCTCAAAAACATTTTAAATCATTTTCTGAAAAAGCGGTTGTATAGAGCTGGGTACTTAGATATTTCCGAACGTTTTTGAGTTATTCTTCATTGGTTCTACCTTGGACCATCACCGTGGTACAAGGACCCTGGACCATAACAGATTCAGGGTATAAGCCATCACTACATCCTTGTGCAAATTAATTGAGGCGAAACGAACAATTCCGATATTATTTACTTTTTTCATATTTTTCCATTGAAACATGACCCAGTGCACATGTTAGTACTTCGTATGTCTATTCCCCGAAATTGTTCCTTGCAGATTGACCACAGATTCTCGATTGGATTTAAATCAGGAGAGTTTCTGTGCCAGTCTATTGTACTTTGATTTTCTCACTGTTAAGGCTCGCCAGTGTATCCGTGAAGCGTTACAATTTTCGCATGCTTCCTTGGAGTAACGTAAACATTTTAAATCATTTTCTGAAAAATCGCTTGTATAGAGCTGGGTACTTAGATATTTCTGAACGTTTTTGGCGCCATGAACAACCTCTATATCACTGTCTCGATCTGACGAGACTATTTTTTTTAACATTCAACCGACAAGTTCTGTTGGTTTAATTTTCTGTTGTATGCTTCCAGTTTTCGAATAAGATGATTGATATGTGTTTTGGATAATCTGTTATGAGTGCCGTCTCGTACACTTTTACCTTTAGACATGACGTCACTGTGGACAGAGTTTTGGTTTTGGTTAGTTGGCTATTTTTTTTTAGCGGCCTATCAACCACTAAGGGTTATTTAATGCCAACATCTAAATAGTTTAAACGCATAGGAGAGCATTCTAAGCGTAAAAACTATCGACTTATACACAGGTATATACGTTGTGTAAAATTACATGTGCTATCGATTGTAGCTGTTAAAAGTTTTCAAATGATCAGATTTCTCTTATCTGGTTCTTTGTTTATGATTCTGTAGCGTCAGGTTGCTTATTTTGTTTTATGGCATATCAACATCAGTGGTTCATTTAATGCCAACAAAGTTTTTGAAAAAAAATCATAGGGAAAGTTTGGTAAAAAAAAGGTGTGCATGTATACATATATATTTGAACCATTTTTCAATTACTCATATTTTTGAGTACAATCAAACTTCTTTTAGGAAATTTACAATCTTGGATGGTTTTCTTTTCGTAAAATGTTATTTTTTTTTAAATTACTCACTTGGTAATATTTTGTTCGCACTATTTTATATTCTGGTTTCAATTCTCCAATTTTTTTCCCAAAGAATGTATAGCTGTTTGTATTACTGATATTCTTTATAAAGTATTGCTGATAATAATTTTTACTTCAAAAGTTATTGCTGGTAATAATTTTGTTTTTATTACAAAATATTTCTGGTATTAAAACCTATTTTTACACAAGTTTGAGTGTTAATTATTTGCCCATAGCTGGGACCCTAACAGGTGCTACCACTCCACGTCAGGCTGGACCTGGGAACGCCAGCAATTAAGAGGTGGTTCCACGCTCCTCAAAACCTCCTGATCAGAGGTCTTGCTGTCGGACGTAGTTTATCGTTATACCCTGGACGGTTGTAGCGCCAGTCCATGAGGTTCAAAAAAGGATGGTCCTTGTTAAGACCTACATGCTTCACTCTCTCAATGATTTATCATTCTCTTAACATACTTTTGTAGGAAATCTGATTCCTCCTGTCCAGTATCTGTGCGAGTTTACTTTCTAACTTCCTATTTCAATTGGTGTGGAAGGATAACATTTATTTGAGTTACATTTACTATGCATTTTATTTCTTTCTACCGTTGCTATTCTTCAAGTGATGTGGTCTCTGTTATTTGGATGGGATTCTATAGCGTCAGTCTATAATGTTCAACTAAGAATATTCGTGGCCAAGCCACGCAGACTTTACTTGCCCAAAGAATTTTTCCCATTGATCTTAGGAAGCGGTTCTATACATCTGACATTTTAAATATTTCTGAACGGGTTTGGCGACATACATGACATACATATGAATGCCTTCATCTGCCGAGAATAATGAAGGGCATGATTTCGGGTTTTGTTTAGTTGTTTGGTTTTGATTACGGCATATCAAACTCTATGGATTATGTAATGCCGAAATTGAAATATTTTGATTGGTTTGGTAGGTTGATTTTTTTTACCGGCATATCAACCTCCATGGATTATGCAATGTCGAAATCGAAATATTTTGATTGCTTTGGTTGCATGGTTTTCTTTAGCGGCATATCAACCTCTACGGATTATTTAATGCCGAAATCGAAATATTTTTGTACGCTGTTTTTTTTTGTGTTTTTTTTTATAGATAATATTAGTTTTAGTGATACAAGTTTTACTAGTTAGCCCATAGCTGGAGAGAGAAGTGGTGAAGTCGTAGCTTTTCCAAGAGTATGTTCGCGTAAGTAAATATAGCGAACTTAACTGGAAGTGGAACTTAGCTCACCGATTAACAATTTTGAGTAATTGTCCATTGCATCAACCGCACAGCCAACCTTACAGAACCTTATATTTCCAAGTGGTCACTCGCCTGGATACTGACCTTGCTCGACGTCACTTAACTTCTGTGATCATAAGGGGATCAGTATTTCAACATGATGCGGCCGTAGAACTTGTAGCCGATTGCACTACTGATCGCGGCCAATTGTATGTTTATTTCCTGTATTAAATTTGTTTTCAATAAAGCATACACCGAAGTATTTAAGGTGTTTAGCATTTAGTAATTCAACATCATTAATTTTATGATGGATTCTGTTATGGGAACTTACCCATAATAGTAATGGACTATCCCGTACACCATAAATACTGCGCCTCAAGAGGAAGCAGTAGTGTGAGAACAGACACTCTCTGCCTCTGGGCAGAGAGGAACTCGGACGAGGCTCCGCCGAAGGGCAGAGCCTCGTTCAGGGAGGTTGACCACCCCGATCCCGTTTATACGGGTTCTACGGGCAATTTTTGCCCGAGCCTACGGGCTCGGAAAGCCCACATTAAACCGGCCTTGTGCCACATTCGACACACGTGGGCGTGTTGCTAAACATCGTGTGAGTCAGACACTCTCTGCCTCTGGGCAGAGAGGAACTCGGACGAGGCTCCGCCGAAGGGCAGAGCCTCGTTCAGGGAGGTTGACCAACCCGATCCCGTTTATACGGGTTCTACGGGCAATTTTTGCCCGAGCCTTAGGGCTCGTAAAGCCCACATTAAACCGGCCTTGTGCCACATTTGACACACGTTGGCGTGTTAATGAACATCGTCAGAATCAATCAGTGAGTGAGTCAGGCAGTCGGACAGTCAGTCACAGAGTCAGTCAGAGACAGAGTGGCGCCAGACGATTACTGTAAGACATTGGAATAGTGATACTGGTCGAGACAACATAGTTCTCTCTAACCTAACCTGATTGTTATTACTAACACTTCTACTTCTTTGTACATATTCAGTTTGTAATATATCTGTGTTATTCCATACCTGTGTTCGAATTATTCTTCATAGGTTCTCCCTTGGACCATCACCGTGGTACAAGGAACCTGGACCATAACAGATTCAGGGTATATGCCATCACTACATCCTTGTGCAAATTAATTGAGACGAAACGAACAATTTCTATATTTTTCCATTGAAACATGACCCAGTGCACATGTTAGTACTTCGTATGTCTATTCCCCGAAATTGTTCCTTGCAGATTGACCACAGATTCTCGATTGGATTTAAACCAGGAGAGTTTCTGTGCCAGTCTATTGTACTTTGATTTGCTCACTGTTAAGGCTCGCCGGTGTGTCCGTGCAGCGTGACAATTTTCACATGTTTCCTTGGAGTAACGTCCATCGTAGATAATGGCCGTAGGTCAACTAATCCACAGTGGAGACAGTAGTGTCTGGACGTGATAAAAATCTGATGCATCACGGATAGCGTAATATTTTTCGACGCCAAATTTCTTCATACACCCCGAAAAAAGATTCAAATTACTGCACACGACTGCAAATGGCCTAATCTGAGGAAAAAATAGAAATTGTACCCTGTCATTACAGTGGGTTTAAAACTGACCGAATGGTGAAAGAAAAAAAATAAATCGGTTGTTTCAATTAATTTGCACAAGGGTGTAATTTAATTCCAATTATAGAGTGGATTTCCTGTTTCGGAAATTTTTTTCTTGAGTGCCATTTCTTGGAACACTTGGCAGATGATAGTCCTTTGATTTGCTCCCTGGTAATTCTTGCTAGTGTGTTGGTGTAGCGTTACAATTTTCGTAAGCTTGTAAACATTCTGCAATCCTTAAGGCCTAGGTGTATTACGTTATCGGAAGGTAAACTTATGTCGTTGGTTCTATGAACTGGACACTGGCACCACTAAAATTAAAATTTCAGAATTCAGCGAAACATTGATGACAGCTCTGTTCGGTGATGCAGAATTGTGTGCTGCATGTGAACATCAAACCATACTCAGACCATTATCAGACTGTGTAAAGTAGGTAACACAGTCTGATAATGGGAATTGTCCAAAGCAATCAAAACGTTTACCTAAGGCTCTCATCCTACTAGACGGTACCGCCACTCCATACATGGCCAAGCGTACAAACATTTGAGCTCTTGTAATATTTCTGTAGTAAAGAAAAGTGGGAAGAAATGACTATCAATCGTATACAGTCGTTAGCAAGAGGAAGAGCTCAAGATTAGTATTTTAATAAACGGCAGAAAACATGAGACAGAAAGCTGAATACGCATTGGAATCACCAAAAATTAATTCCAAAAGTTAAATAATACAGGAAGAATTAAAACAGGAACATTTAGAAACAAAGAAAAGGGCGCTTAAATGGTATGAGATTAATCTTACTATATAGCTGTAGAACCTGGAATATTTACCCAAAGATGAGATTTGAGGCAACAGACATCGGATTTTATAGAGGGATGATGAGGAAGCTTTAAGAAAAATGGGAAGAAAAGTGACATAAGCATTTAGAAACAAAAAGAGGGAGTTTAAATTTATATGTCATACAATAAAGGAAGAGGGCTTCGTGAATTCGACACTCACAGGGTATAATGTCAGCAAGAGGAAAACAGCGACTAACCTACGTAATGAATCGATGGTAGAACAGAGTAGTAAAAATACAATCATTGCTAACGTGTATAAAGAAGTTGTGGAGAGTCATGATCGCCTACACCATGAAAGGATAGGTCATATAAAACAAGTAGATTAAATAATCCTGTCTGTCCTTCGTCAGATCATCATCTCTTTGTATGCATCAGTTCTCCACAGATGATTCAGTTCTTGGAGATGTGTAAAGCGTGGTCCAGTAAGTTGAAACCACGCCCTTCAAGGACGATATGGTTACAAGTAATCACACTGACGTGACCAAGGTTCATCAATGTCGTAGAAATGTTTTATAAAAAAACTAGCAATTTAGCACAATATATTTTTTTTATGAAGATGGTGAATTGCTTTTAATTTGGCTATCTATTGTAAACAATAAAATCAGAAATTACCTCATATGGGGAATAGGCTTATTTAAACCGAGGAAAAATTCGTCAGTCTTATTCAACCCCGGTATAAAGTTCGTATCGGATTTAGAAATTTAACTGTGACAACTACACCCCCCCCCGCCAAAAACAAAAAAGTTTGACGAACTTTTTGTCGGTTGAAATAAGCCTATTCCTTATATGAAGTAAATTTGGGATTTTATTGTGTACTAATTATTTACTCTGTAATAATAAATACATATACATTGAGCTCTTTTTTGGATCAGTATATATGTGAGGGAAGTTCTATATTAGTATATTTTAGATTTTGATATATATTAGTATATTTTAGATGTCGTTGTATATTAGTATATTTCAAATGTTGTACATTAGTGGATTTTAGATGTTGTATATTAGTATATTTTAGTTGTCGATGTATATTAGTATATTTTAGATGTCTTTGTATATTAGTATATTTTAGATTTTGATATATATTAGTATATTTTAGATGACGTTGTTTATTAGTATATTTTAGATGTCGTTGTTTATTAGTATATTTTAAATGTTGTACATTAGCGAATTTTAGATGTTGTTGTATATTAGTATATCTTAGATGTCGATGTATATTATTATATTTTAGATGTCGATGTTTATTAGTATTTTAGATGTCGTTGTTTATTAGTATATTTTAAATGTTGTACATTCGTGGATTTTAGATGTTGTATATTAGTATATTTTAGTTATCGATGTATATTAGTATATTTTAGATGTCTTTGTATATTAGTATATTTTAGATTTTGATATATATTAGTATATTTTAGATGTCGTTGTTTATTAGTATATTTTAAATATTGTATATTAGTGGATTTTAGATGTCGTTGTATATTAGTATATTTCAGTTGTCGATGTATATTAGTATATTTTAGATATCTTTGTATATTAGTATATTTTAGATTTTTATATATATTAGTATATTTTAGATGTCGTTGTTTAATAGTATATTTTAAATATTGAACATTAGTGGATTTTAGATGTCGTTGTATATTAGTATATTTTAAATATTGTATATTAGTGGATTTTAGATGTTGTTTTATATTAGTATATTTTAGATGTCGATGTATATTAGTATATTTTAGATGTCGATGTTTATTAGTATATTTTAGATGTCGTTCATTATTAGTATATTTTAAATGTTGTAGATTAGTGGATTTTAGATGTTGTATATTAGTATATTTTAGTTGTCGATGTATATTAGTATATTTTAGATGTCTTTGTATATTAGTATATTTTAGATTTTGATATATATTATTATATTTTAGATGTCGATGTTTATTAGTATTTTAGATGTCGTTGTTTATTAGTATATTTTAAATGTTGTACATTCGTGGATTTTAGATGTTGTATATTAGTATATTTTAGTTATCGATGTATATTAGTATATTTTAGATGTCTTTGTATATTAGTATATTTTAGATTTTGATATATATTAGTATATTTTAGATGTCGTTGTTTATTAGTATATTTTAAATATTGTATATTAGTGGATTTTAGATGTCGTTGTATATTAGTATATTTCAGTTGTCGATGTATATTAGTATATTTTAGATATCTTTGTATATTAGTATATTTTAGATTTTTATATATATTAGTATATTTTAGATGTCGTTGTTTAATAGTATATTTTAAATATTGAACATTAGTGGATTTTAGATGTCGTTGTATATTAGTATATTTTAAATATTGTATATTAGTGGATTTTAGATGTTGTTTTATATTAGTATATTTTAGATGTCGATGTATATTAGTATATTTTAGATGTCGATGTTTATTAGTATATTTTAGATGTCGTTCATTATTAGTATATTTTAAATGTTGTAGATTAGTGGATTTTAGATGTTGTATATTAGTATATTTTAGTTGTCGATGTATATTAGTATATTTTAGATGTCTTTGTATATTAGTATATTTTAGATTTTGATATATATTAGTATATTTTAGATGACGTTGTTTATTAGTATATTTTAGATGTCGTTGTTTATTAGTATATTTTAAATGTTGTACATTAGAGAATTTTAGATGTTGTTGTATATTAGTATATTTTAGATGTCGATGTATATTATTATATTTTAGATGTCGATGTTTATTAGTATTTTAGATGTCGTTGTTTATTAGTATATTTTAAATGTTGTACATTCGTGGATTTTAGATGTTGTATATTAGTATATTTTAGTTATCGATGTATATTAGTATATTTTAGATGTCTTTGTATGTTAGTATATTTTAGATTTTGATATATATTAGTATATTTTAGATATCGTTGTTTATTAGTATATTTTAAATATTGTATATTAGTGGATTTTAGATGTCGTTGTATATTAGTATATTTCAGTTGTCGATGTATATTAGTATATTTTAGATATCTTTGTATATTAGTATATTTTAGATTTTTATATATATTAGTATATTTTAGATGTCGTTGTTTAATAGTATATTTTAAATGTTGAACATTAGTGGATTTTAGATGTCGTTGTATATTAGTATATTTTAAATATTGTATATTAGTGGATTTTAGATGTTGTTTTATATTAGTATATTTTAGATGTCGATGTTTATTAGTATATTTTAGATGTCGTTGTTTATTAGTATATTTTAGATTTTGATATATATTAGTATATTTTAGATGTCGTTATTTATTAGTATATTTTAAATATTGTATATTAGTGGATTTTAGATGTTGTTTTATATTAGTATATTTTAGATGTCGTTTATATTAGTATATTTTAGATATCATTTCATAGTGCATTTTTGTGTGTGTGCTACGTTTGTTTTTTTGTTTTTTGTTTTTTTTTTACTATCGTCTTTGGGCGACCGGAGCAATAAGCCACATTGTAAACATTTGATATTATTTTCGAAATAAAAGCTGATGAAAAATAAAAGAAAGCTCTCAAAGTATTCTAAAATGATAAAAGTTCATCTCAAGGACGCCCTATATGCAATTTATTAGCAATAGAAATCTATGCCAGACTGGAGACCGACGATTGGGTGCCATTTCTGGGACCAACGTTTAAATAACTACAGTGTCGTTGAGGTTTAAACAGTCTTTGTTTTTGTGATTTTCCTTCTCCTTTTATACAGCTGACACGCGCAAAGACATCAATTAAGATTAACATTTTTATGGATTTTACAAAGTGGTTACGTTACTCCTTGACACAAGTTTACAAACTTAAAAACCTGTAATTTAAACCAGGAGAGAGATACACTCAGAATAAATCAGTGATCGCAAACCGATTTTTAAAATTCACAGGCGACGAGTTCTAAATCTTGGCAGTGAGTCTTTAAAAAACTGTGTTTCCCTTGAGACTTTAAACGGATCATCTCATCAATTCTGTGTTCACGTGATTGGTCGGCATGCAAATAAAATTAATAAAAGCTGTCTTTATTCTAACGAGAGAGAGAGAGAGAGAGGGGGGAGAGAGAGAGCGAGAGAATAAAACGAAAAGCAAATGTAAAATATTGAATGAAAAGAGAATTAAATGTTCTTGTCTCCGTTTCTTTTATTACACAAATAACTAGTAACATGCAGGGAAAATGACTGTGGAGAGATTTGAAATCCGAGGAGTTCAGCCAAGCGCAAGGCTTTTCTATAAAATGAATCGTGTGAAAAGAAAATGAACACTGGAGAGTAAAATAAAAAGGAGAGAGAAATATATCTAAAAAAAAAAAAGTGTTTGAAAGAAAATGAAATATTGAAGGAAGTTTAATACCAGAAATACGATTAAAAAAGTTAATAAAAAAAGAAACGAAAAGAAAAATCGACAAGAAAAAAAATCTGAGACGCACACGCACAAGAAAAAAAGAAGAAAAAAAAGCAATTTAGATTTAAACATATGTTTTTTAATTCCAAGCTTCAAAAATCTTTTGATGTTCTTAATGCTATTTCCACAAATTGAAGATTGCTTTCTGCTTATTTAGAAATGTATTCAACTGAAAGTTAAAATTTGAATTCGAGCCGCCGATAATTTCAATGGCGGAATAAAAAAGTAAACTTAATTGAGAAGACATTTCTTATTGTTTTTCGTCGACTGGATAGGCGCCGAGGTTTAGAAAAGAAAAACCTTCACGTATCATAAACGAAACACAAATGTTTCTTGTTTAACAGGAAATTAGAAAGCAAAAACACGACTGACGTTTAAAAAAGAGAGAATTTCAAATTTGTATTCATTTGAAAATCATAAAAATCTTTTGCTTAGAAAGCCGTTAATAAAGAGTAATGAAAATAAAAGGAATTTGCAAAGATTAAACAAGGCTGACGAATTGGGCGGTTTCCAGAAAATATAATCCAGGTTTTTCTCATTGTTACTCTCTATTGAACATTCCTGAAACTTTAAACAAACTGACATATATATATATATATATATATATATATATTAATAATTTTTTATTTTTATACATTCTTTTTATAGATACAAATATTTAAGTAAATGCTCTGTTTTATAATAAACAGTATTAATAACATTTACCGGCCTGAATGCCCGAGAAATTTTCATAGAAAATATTCGTCCTCCGGAACTACGATGACAGGAGAGAGGTTGCAAACCAAACTCAACAATGGATTATAATATATGTTTTTATGTGGAATATTTTAAAAATATATTTCGTGCGGGATGTTACGGAAGTGAAACTTTTAGGAAATGCTTGATAACCCCACCACAAGTTACATCAAGCCTTGTGAGCGAAATTGGGTGGATGGAATCGTTTGCTGAGGCTTGTCTTAGCGCAAAGACACAAATCATCGTGAACGAGTGTACTGATCTTGTTCAAACTGAAAAGAAAGATCCACTTAGCATAGATACAGTACAAACCACAAATAAACGGAACGAAAATATGTCTGGTCAAAAACAGACAGGATAGTAAACATAGACGGACGAGCGGCCATGATATATTTTGCAAGAAATATATGTACTCGAAAAAGAAACAAGATATAAAGACATTAAATGGCGGAACCAGAACGTTGGAAATTGCAAAAAGGTTTAAGAGATATCAGCTAACAGCAAGAAAATAAGTTTAAAACATTAAAGAATGACACAAAGAGATAAAAGCAATAAGAATATTGCCTTGACTAGCAAGCGAATCTCTGAAAAATCTGGCAGTAGCGAGTATAAACAATAAGAAAAAGTGTCGATATTTAAAAAAAACTAGCTCAACAGTCGCCCGATAGTGCGGGTTTAAAGCTAACACCTGCGGAGGACTCTTGATTGGGCCTTCGGCTTCTTCAGAAGTGTGAGTTCTCAAGTCTTTGCATATTCTATGCAATGGAAGCTCTCCTCCCTTCCGTTTGATCTGGGTTTTCATTTGCATGGAACTTTCTTTTTCTCGCTACAGACTTGGCTCTTGATTTCAATTTGGTCGTCCGTTGGCGGAGATCTTTTTGCGAGGCATACTGCTGCCGTATGCGATAGGCAACAATAAACTACAGGAGAACTCAAAATTGATCGCTGTATTTACTTATTGCATTAATATTTAATTTTACCTGTTAAAAGTTCAAGGATGATTTTTCTACCGACGATTAATTTAAAAAATAATTTGATGTACGTAGGCACTTAGTTTCCGTACAACCAATCATTTTTATTTCATGGATGACTTTCGTTGAATTTCGCAGTTAATTTCAATTATTCCCAAATTTATTTCCAAGTTATAAAACATATTTATCGTACAAAAAGTTCGTCGCAAAAAATCATGTAAAAACCGCCGAAAACGATCACAGTAATGAAAATTCGCGATTCCAAAATTTCTGTAACGTGAACGATTGAATGATAGAGAGTTTGTCCCTTTAATTGAAAAGTATGACACACTGAAATTTGCATTTATTATATAGATTTATTCCCAAAACAAGCAAAACTGTTTTTGTTTTCTATAGGATGTTAACGATCATATCTCTCTACAACTTCATATCCTTGTGAGTACTCAATTGCCCCCCCTAACATCACGCCCAATTCTTCCTTTGCTTTATAATTATTTATCTTATGGTTATTCGATGTTTGCCTCAGTCTCGCTTCCCTTCCATATGTCCTGTGTCAAATACTCCAAGCCAACTTTCATCTCTATGTATTCCAAAACATTAAACGTTCCCTTTCTCATACATAGACACATGTTTTCTTTTCGCTGCCATTGCCCTTTAAACAACTTTTGTTTCTCATTCTGTCCATGGCATTCCAGCCTTCCCTATAACCTCATCTGTTGCCTCAAGTTTCTAATTCGTATATGAAGAAAATGACTAACACTATTTCTGAAGACTAATATTACTTCAGAAGACTGATATTATTTCAGAACATTAATATTACTTAAGAAGACTGTTATTACTTCAGAAGACTGATATTATTTCAGTAGACTAATATTACTTAAGAAGCTTGGTATTACTTAAGAAGCCTGATATTACTTCAGAAGACTAATATTACTTAAGAAGACTAATATTACTTAAAAAGACTGATATTATTTCAGAAGACTAATATTACTTCAGAAGACTGATATTATTTCAGAACATTAATATTACTTAAGAAGACTGATATTATTTCACTAGACTTATATTATTTAAGAAGTTTGATATTACTTAAGAAGCCTGATATTATTTCATAAGACTAATATTACTTAAGAAGACTAATATTACTTAAGAAGACTGATATTATTTCAGAACATTAATATTACTTAGGAAGACTGATATTACTTCAGAAGACTGATATTATTTCAGTAGACTAATATTACTTAAGAAGCTTGATATTACTTAAGAAACCTGATATTACTTCAAAAGACTAATATTACTTAAGAAGACTAATATTACTTAAGAAGACTAATATTATTTCAGAAGACTAATATTACTTCAGAAGCCTGATATTACTTCAGAAGACTAATATTACTTAAGAAGACTGCTATTATTTCAGAAGACTAATATTACTTAAGAAGACTTATATTACTTCAGTGTCAATGAAAATGTCTTGTTTCTTAATACTTTGTTTAACATTTAGAAATCCACAATCGTCATCTCAATTTTCTTTCTTGTTTTCCGCAACATTCAAGAGCATATAGGAGGCTCCCGACGTGGCGTAATGGTTAACAAGCTTGATTCGCTATAATCATTACTACTGAATGGCGAGTTCGACCCGCACTAGATGCCACTATATATTACGTCTTGTGCCACACCTAAAGTACGATAAGAAACTCCACTAATAGGAGGAATGAGATTACATAGCAGTATGACGTTTTCTATTTTTGGAACGAGATTTCCTTGTTTCACTCTTGGAAGACGACTCTCTTTCTGATGTCTTCCAGATTTCAATGCCGTATTGGAAGATTGATATTACATAGCAGTTCAACGTTGTTTTATTTTAACAAAACTTTAGTTTTTTGATACTTTGTTTATGTTTTGGAATGCATCATTCGTTATTTCAACGCTCTTTCTAATATTTGTATCACGTTTTCTATTGTCTCTTATAACCACTCACAGATTGTTAAATTTCTGTATTTCTTTGATTTAGACATCTTGAATTTGTACCTCGCATCTTGGACTGTCCCTGTGCTTAACAGCCATGAATTAAAATTGATGGTTTGTACTATCTTGGCACTTCAATTTAATTCTTTGAGTATGAATTCCTCCAGATTTCTTTCTGGGGGTGTCTTCTTCGATCTCCTGCGCCTTTTAGAAAATATGGTCATGGTTCTACACAACTCCTCCCCTATTGTAGCTCCAAGGCCTGACTTTTTTCCCTATATGTCTTAATCTCTGTTCTGACAAAGGTCGTTAGGTAAGCTGTTCGCTGTTTTTCCCGGTCCCTTTTGCCTTTGATATGACCTGTGAGTGTTAAATTCTCCAAGTCTCCTTTTCTAATTATGCCCCCTAGAAACTTCAACTGTCTCTTTCTAATTCGAAGTATACTTGTCCTTTTTGCTTTCATTGACCCCTGAAACCCATCGCATTCTATAAGTCCTTTTGTAGTGCCACATTTATGTTACATGTGTCTTTCTCATCTGTAATAAGATTGACCAACACTCACTGAGACATAGGAGGGCCGATATTACATTACAGTGCAGTACTCTTGTCTTCATTTCTAACGAAATTTTCCTGTTTCTTAATACTTACTTAGCTTTTCGAAGGCTTCTTTCGCCTTCCAATACACCGTGGGATTTAATTTGTCTCCTGTAAAGCATTTTCTAAATATTTAATTTTTGTAATTTTTTTTTTATCATTTCACACCAAGTAAGACAATAACGTCAATCAGACAAAAGGAATTATTGAGTATGAGAGATTGTCAGAATAAAAACACTATCAAAGAAAACAAAATAACAATAAAAAGACAGCAATTAAGAAGACAAGAGATATCGATTGACATTGCATTTAAAATTTTGAAGATCCAATTGTCTGGACGCAAGAAGCCGGAAGAGAGTTCAATAAGCGACAGAAGAAATTGCTAGCATAGAACTTGCTTGATTTTTGTATCTCCAGTCCTTAGTTAACGTCTTTGACTCTGTCCTTTGTTGATAACGATACATGCTATCTTTTTACAGTTGATATGTATTTCTTTTTGATCGCTGCAATTTACTACCTTTTATAAAAGTTTATGACTACCATCAGCAGCTTTAAATGACCATTACAAATTGACACACTTGCACCCTTGTGCAAATTAATTGAAACAAATCGAGTAATTCCCTTATTATTCATATTATTTTCGTATTTTTCCAATGATACATGACCCAGTGCACATATTAGTTCTTCGTATGCCCATTCCACGAAATCGTTCCTTGCAGATTGGCCACAGATACTCGATTGGGTTTAAATCAGTAGAGTTTCCGAGCCAGTCGATAGTACTTTGATTTGCACACTGTTAATGCTTGCCAGTATTTTTCTGCAGAGTTATAATTTTCGTACGCTTCTTTGGAGTAAAGTTCATCGTAGACAATGGCTGTAGGACAACTAATCAACATTGGAGACAGTAGTGTCTGGACGTGATAAAAATATGATGCAATTTCGGATGACGCTATATTTGTTAAGGCCAAACAAATCTCATTATACACACAGAAAATAGATTCATATTATTTCACAACACTGCAAATGAGCTAATCTGAAGAAAAAATAAAAATTGATTACACCCTGTCACTTCAGTGGGTCTAAAACTGACCGCATGGCGAAAGAAAGGAAACTAAAGTGGTTGTTTCAATTAATTTGAACAAAGGTGTATGCTACTTGTGGAAGTAGATAAAAGATGACGTCAGAAAAGCAATTTTTATTTATGAATTTCGAGTTACACCGTAAGAACCTGATGGCAGGGTTAGAAGTTGTGTCTTTCATGGATATAGTTAACCCAGACGAAGTAAAAGAGAAAGAGCATCTCTGGGAAAACTAGTTCTGTCTTTCCTCAAAATCAAGACGGAACGGCTCATTATTTATCTGAGACAATGGGAGACGCTTTCATATAGAATTATGAACTGTATAGAATCACTAGATAATCATATAGCATCATATAGAATTATGAACTGTATAGAATCACTAGAAAATCATATAGAATCATATAGAATTATGAAGTGTATAGAATCAATAGAAAATCATATAGAATCATATAGAATTATGAAGTGTATAGAATCAATAGAAAATCATATAGAATCATATAGAATTATGAAGTGTATAGAATCAATAGATAATCATATAGAATCATATAGATTTATGAACTGTATAGAATCACTAGAGAATCATATAGAATTATGAAGTGTATAGAATCAATAGATAATCATATAGAATCACATAGAATTATGAAGTGTATAGAATCAATAGAAAATCATATAGAATCATATAGAATTATGAAGTGTATAGAATCAATAGAAAATCATATAGAATCATATAGAATTATGAAGTGTATAGAATCAATAGATAATCATATAGAATCATATAGATTTATGAACTGTATAGAATCACTAGAGAATCATATAGAATTATGAAGTGTATAGAATCAATAGATAATCATATAGAATCACATAGAATTATGAAGTGTATAGAATCAATAGAAAATCATATAGAATCATATAGAATTATGAAGTGTATAGAATCATTAGAAAACCATATAGAATCATATAGAATTATGAAGTGTATAGAATCAATAGAAATTCATATAGAATCATATAGATTTATGAACTGTATAGAATCAATAGAAAATCATATAGAATCATATAGAATTATGAAGTGTATAGAATCATTAGAAAACCATATAGAATCATATAGAATTATGAAGTGTATAGAATCATTAGAAAACCATATAGAATCATATAGAATTATGAACTGTATAGAATCAATAGAGAATCGTATAGAATCATATAGAATTATATACTGTATAGAATTACGTTGAATTTTAGCGTTTCGTTGAGATTCTTAGAGATCATAGCAACATTTTATTTATTTGAAAATCTTTATTACATAATCAATATGGCGGCATTCTGTTTTTCAATTTAGTTCTGTGGATTGAAGTAGTCATTGTATTTTGTTGGCTATTGTTGTAATCAGTTTTGTTTTTAGTTTTCTGCAGATTCCTTCATCGGTTCTTCATGATTATTTGAAAGTTTAGAATTCAGAATAACCAGAGTATTTACATTCTGAAATATATTTGCTCTGAACTCTTTATTTTAAATTTTATTTCTATAGAACAACCTTTAAACGCAGACGCAATCGCCCCGCCGACTCTGCAGTTGGTTATTTGCGCGCAACTCAGATGTAAACGATTTTGCATTGGTGATTTAGTTTTGAGATTTTGACTGTAAAATGCGATACGTTTTTTGTATTAACCAAAAGCTATTATAAATTAATTCAACAATGGAGCAGGGATATTTCGCTTCCTCATGTTTTATGGAAACATTTAACTTGCTTGGGAATATATATTTTATTTATTTTTTCTTAAAATAGAAAAAAATGTGCTTTGTGACTTTAGTCTGTTGGATTATCACAATGAACACACACATCTTTTCTTTTTTTTACAGATAAATGTTAAGAAAAGGTAGTGGAAATATCGAGAATATTTTATCTGATGCATTTTGATTTTCTGAAAAAAAAAAATTTTCTTTACACGTTCCAGAAAAAGATTAAATACAACGTATCAGTAATTGTAAAATACTGAATGGTAAACGGACAGAATGTAGGCAGTTGCAGTAAATTTCTGTTTGATTTTTCAATACGTTATCCAGGTGTAAAAGAATATAGATACAGCTAGAGAATGGGAGACATAGTAAATGAATAAAAGAGATAAAAAGAGAGAAAGTAAAATTATATATGTGATACAAGTATATGCATTTATAAAGGGAATCGGCAAAATTAGAGACACATGTCATGTAATAGGTAAAGCGGTAGTAAAGCAGTGGCAGCCATTGGTATGGACGGGGTTTAACACTATATGAGTGAAGAATGAATGCTGATGTCAGAATAATTGTGCACTCGATCTCTGAGGAGAAGACTGATCTAGGTTTTTTCTCAGGCGTCATGAGCATGCGCAAATTAGGAAAACCGCACATAAAAACCATTACAAGAACGGGAACTCCAGAATCTGATAGGATGATAAAGAACAGACGGGGATTTTGCAACTAATCCCAATCATCCCAGCCCCAGCATACATTGCATCCCATTGGTATTCGTCGGCTTACGGTTATATCACGTTGAAATATTGGTTCCCATACGATCGTCGAAATTAAGCAAATTCGTGCTTGCTAAGTATCTAGATTGGGAGACAGCTTGGAAATACCAGGTGATGTAAACTTCGACGTGAGGGTAGTTTCGTTATATTACCTTACGTGCAAATAATCTTTGGAGTCGTATTAATCCAACTCTTCTCTTCATATCTATGGGTAAATTAGCCAGACTTGTATCACAACAAGCATTATTATCTAAAAAACAAAGTGTTACCATCTAAACATATTTACTGGCTTCAAACAACCAGCAAAGTGTTGATAAGTAGTAAGAAAAGAATCAATCAGTCAGCTAATGATATTCGTAGGTTTCGACCAACAGGTAAACTGATTTTCAGACGACAAAATCGGTTCCTTACATGGGCCAGAAAATATCCACATTGAAACGTGTGCCAACAAGTCAAAATTTCAATGTTCTCGTTCGGTCCATAGATCGAGCTAACAGCATAAAGAGTTTGTTTTGACAGGCGTTATATACCCTGACCTTCTTACAACGAATATGAATCCGTTTAAGCTGTGGCCATGTTTCCAGTTGGTTAAGGTACCCAATTACGTTGAGCATATATGGAGCATGGCAGAGACCTCACTATATAGCATTTATCTATGATTAATGAACACAATTAATTTAACGCAGACCTGGAACGTCTTTAACGTACCTGTATAATTATAAAAACTCCTGCCTCACACACATCTACACACACAGAGATACACAGACACACCCACACACCGAAATACACACACACACATACACACACACACACACACTCACACATACACACACACACACACATATATATGTATATGTATATGTATATATATATATATATATATATATATATATATAGATAGATAGATAGATAGATAGATAGATAGACCGGGTGTAACATCATAATTGTATAAATCGTGTAACAGCATAATTGTCCATCCCACACAACATGATTGTCATATATAAAGAACACTAAATTGAATTTCTTTTTCTCCAGGTTTTCAGATAAGACTTTTAGCCATCTTGACACCATTTGTTGTAAGAATCACTAAAACCACTTTGAGTTATTCAGTTATGAAGAGAACAGCTTAAAATCATTTCGTGACTGGCCCACTCTCTTCCCAAATGAACAATGGGGAAAGGAAAAGGATTATTCAGGCCTTCAGTAATGGTACCAGCATTCATACTCTGGCTTTCATCTCCAAAGACCATTCGAGAACCATCAAGAGAACGGCGAATAAGATTACAATAGAGGGAACAGTAGAGAGGGAAACTGGATGAGGCGGTCACAACAGAAAGAAGGATTAAATAACTAAACTTAAAGTTTTATTCTTTGTTTCCTCTTTCGGATTGGATTTCCAGTTTCTGAAATTGTCTTTCACTCCCACTAACATCTTGCGTCTTAGTGTCTTTATTGCCTTGCTTGAGGTGAAATGATTAAAACATACGTGTGTCTGTTTGATAGTATGTGTGTGTTAGTGTGTGTGTATGCATGTATGTGTGTTTGATTGTGTGTGTTTAATTGTGTGGGTTTGATTGTGTGTGTCTGTGTATGTGTGTGTGTGTGTGTGTGTGTGTGGAAAATGATTCTTTCGAAAATACTTACCTAAACAATCAAGTTATATCGGATACACTGATGATGTCTTATTAATATATCTCCACATGACAATATTAACGTATTAAGCAAACTATGCAACACAGAACGTACAAAGATTTACCAATGAAGCACAAACAAAAAATACATTAACTTTTATTGATATCATCTTAAACTGGACTGTTAATGACATAAAAGTAAATCACTGATATAAATATCCTTTTAAACACGATCTGTAAAACTTATATCCACGCCTTAACGATAACCTAAGATGCAGAATTATTATCAGATCTCTTTAACAGCATTTAGAATATGCAGCCCTTAATATGTAATGAAGTGAAATGCATAGAAAGTATTTTAAACTTAAATAATATCTTTATTATTCCATGCATAATGCTAAAAGTAAAGCATACCAGATTTATAAAACAAGAAAAAATATAAATAATATTAATAAGAATATCTTAAAAATTAACAATATTTTCTGCTAAACTCAGTAACGACTACCATTAAAAATAACGAAACTTAAATTTTGTCACAAAAACTTCTAAAAGAATAGGAAATTAATTAATACATAACAAAATAATAACAACCTAAATCCTGAAGTGGGACTTTATACGATAAACTGTAATAAACATCACAAGAAATATATATTGGAGTAACTTTTAGTAATTTAAATAAAATATTATATCATGCCAAAAGGGAGTTTTTACGAAACTGTATAGTGACTGAATTAGTTGTCCATCGTAATGAAGTTAATTTATTCTTAAACAATGCCCTTTTAATTAAAAGAATATGCACTTTATTAAGGAAGAAATCAATAGAAAATGCAGTAATTCAGTCATCCACGGTAAATTACGTCTTGGTGTATACAGCATTCCACCTTTCTTCGCAGAACCACGACTATTATACTGTGGAATATCTAAACATTAACAATGATAGAAAATAAAAACGAAAGCTGTAAAAAGTTCCATGTAGTCGGCTAGACTGACCGTCTAGGTATATCAAATGCAAGAAATGCAAAATTTACATTTATAATTAAGCATCCCAACATCATTGTCGTTTCTCTTGATGTCTAATCAAAACCGAAATTTGTTTAAATTTTCGTTTCATATACATACATAGATATATTTTCCTCGATAACAAAAGCTTCTTTAAGAAGGGCGAATGGTTGATTTATAGATTTGAAGGATCGATTCCAGGGAGAAAAATTTCCTGGCCCGGCACAGGGAACCAACTTTCCTTGCGGTGGATGAAGCAATTGACTCGATGTATTTGTTCCATCTCAGGTCAGCGTACAGCGTGAGACCGAGCAGCCGCAGAGAGGAGCTCTCGAGATGTTGGGCTATGGAAGACTTTGAAAGACAATTGAAATAAATTTCAGAAATGACAGATAATGAAAGCGAGAAGCTAAGCTTGACCATTAAGTGTAGGAATGGTTGTCGGCAAAAGATGCGTCCTTGAACGGGTGAGCTCCGAACAGCGAACGTCAAAATCAAACAAAAGTGAATATTAACTCTGTAACAAGGGATGACAAGAGTGACAATGAATTCATATCAACAATTATTAACAGATTGCAGTATTATCCCATCAGATAAACATTCCAGTTAAGAAAAAAAAAACAGTTTCTGATTCTAATAATAAAAGTAGGTATTAGGTTGGTGCAAAAATAATGTCGTTTTTTGACGTTCTAACATATGTGAGATAACGACATTATTTTTGCACCAACCTAATATATACTGACCAAAGACTTTATACAGAAATGCAGCACCATTATTAAGAGAAAGGAAGGTGTTATCAGAAACAATTGCTATGTCTTATATAATCACCTCTGAATACCTGACAATCACCTAATTGATGAAGAGATTACAAAACAATATGTTTCTCTCTAGGTATTCTTAAAATACTATGGACAGAAGACGTGATCAAAGAGGAAGTCTTAATAAATAACAAATAATAAATTATTATATACAATGCTGTTTAAGTGATGAAAACTGCATTTAAAACTAGTATGAAGAGTGATGGACGCTGAAAGGCTGTCATGGTTTGGAGAGATCACTGTGGTTATCGTTGCAGTTCATGTGGTGCCCCTACGACGCTGATGAACTACGGGACTCGTGAGGTAAAGAAAAGTAGAAAATAGACTTGAAATCTTTCGAGGAAAGTCGGGTTCAGCGAATGAGATGGGTAAGCAAAAAGATAATTAACTCTGAACTCATCAAAACTATGTCGTTGCAAGAAAATAAATGAAGAGAAAATGAAAAAAAAAATGTCAAAGTAGATATATTTCCCTGTATATTCCGTCGATTATTCGAAAAAAAAAAAACATAAAGCAAAACAAAGCAAAAAAGATTAGCGTGGGAGCGGAGAACAATTTTTTTTATGCAGAATTGAAATTATCCAACAATAGGTAATTTGCTAATTTTCGCCAACAATCTCTTCTAAGCTGATATTTTTTCAAGTTTAATTACACCAACACAAAATCATGTGCGTAAACAAAACAGTTCTCTTGATTACTTATTTTCTAAGTTTGGTTTGACACAAGACCAAACGTGAGGAACACCTAATTCGTATCATGCTCACTATACAATAATAATGTTTGACAAAATCAAACCCTTAACCAGGGCGTACAGATGAAGAACCGTTTAAAAATGTCTTTGGTTGGTTTGACTATAGGTTGTTCTGTTGATATTAGAATAACCTTCTAGGAGAATAAGAGCTTTTATAGTTTTAGCCTCGTCCAGAACAACACCAGGGTATTATTGGGTATAACTTACTTCACAACCTAGGTATCAAACGGCTTAGACTATAATACAGGGTGACCATAAAGTTCGTGTGCACTTTAAAAAATTTATAACTTTATTTGAATTTGCGATAGAAATAATTTGTAAAAAGGATTAGAAAGAAGTAAATCTATATTTTTTAAGTTTTATTGAAATTTTATTTAAGTTTCCACATGTCCTCCATCATTAGCAATACAAAGGGTAATACGATTTTGCAGTTCACGGAAAACATTTGCCAACTGATTTACAGTAATGCCTGAAATCACATTAGTTATTTTAGCTATACTTAAAACTAGGTACATTAAAGTTTATAACATTTTTTACAGATTATTTCTATCGCAAATCGCAAATTCTGGCGTAGTGTAGTATATTATGTCGTACCTCATTTTATTTTCGGGGTTCTGAATTGGCCAAGACTAACATACATGATGATTATATAACAGCCTAGCTTCGTACAACTCCGAGTATACTGCGGGCTGGGGGTATAATCTGAACAGATATACAGGTAGTTTTTCATATTTTTTACAAGACAGGTTCACCAATGTCTTCTTTGGTTCCGTCTCTTAGGCAGCAACTCACGTGCTAGTCGCAGAATCCCGAAAGAACGATACGCTATGCACTCTTTTATAATTAGATACTGCACCATAATTAATCGGTTACATATCGGCGGTTTAATTTGGCATTTAGCCCGTGCTAGGTAGAGGCTAGATAGTGTCATGACTTTTCCAAGGGCTTCTGTTCGGAAGTGAGCAAAATGTCAAGTCGGCTTGCGGATTCTTCATTCTTTGTCGTCGCATCTTACGCTAATCTCATTTCCATAGATGCAAAGTAGTTTTTAAAAAAAACTGAGTGATGAAAACGGAAACTGGAGTCGAAACTTTAAAAGAATATAACTCTCAATCCTATTTACAGAAAATTCGAACAGCATAGGACAAAGCAAATGTCATGGTAGTATAACCGTAACCTTATAAGGAAACAGTGGGCATACATTGAGATTCCAGCCTGTACTGTTAAAACACTTTCCAAGAAAATAGGTTTCTCATGACCGGTAGCTGTTATCGCTCTATCGAATACTAATGGTGGTTTCTTTCTTAAACATTGGTTTGAAGTAATGTTGAATATCAACATCTTGATTATTTTCACTTCGAGTTACATGTGCTATCCATTTTAGTAGCTGCAGATGTTGGTAGTCCTCAAGTGATGTGGTCTCTGATATTTTGTACATTGTTTGTGATCCTGTTGCGCCAGTCCACAATGTTCAAAACCAAGACCTCCTGGATTTACTTGCTCAAAGACCTCCTGGATTTACTTGATCTTAGACATTGGTTGTATATATCTGGCAGTTTAGATATTTCTGAAAGGATCTGGCGTTATGCATTATATCCATATGAAAGTTTCGAACTGGCGACATTATTTAAGGACATGACACGAGTTTTTATTTGGTGTTTTGTTTTTGCAGTAATTTGTGGTATTGGGCGAAACTAACTCCGGATCAGCGTATTCTATGTTCAATTTCCTTATCTGCTATATTAAATCTTATATATAAAGTGCAGTGTATGTGTGTGTGTTTGTGAATGTGTGTTTCCAAGCAACTCTTTCGCTTCCATTGGTCCGATTTCAATGATTCATAGCTCATTCAAAAGCCATAGAAAAATTAGGCGCAGGGAACGATTTTCGTTGACCCCAGATCCAGGGTTGCCAGATTATGCGAGGTTAACAATATATATATTTATATATTATACCAGCCATTGTCTTTGCTTTCGAGTTCAAGAAGATTATCTTTTATTTTTTATCCAAATTTGCAATGCACGTTTCATTATAAACTAGCTTAATAGCCACCCTATTTAAGCTAGCTCCTGTGGATGACGCTTGGTTTGGCCATCATCCCAATAGCTAGGGAGGAGTAGACGTGATACGGATCAATATACTACAGAAGAACTCAAACTTAATCGCTGCATTTAAGTATTGAAATAATTTTTAAGCTTACCTTTTCAAAGTTCAAAGATAATTCTTCTGCTACCTCTTAATTTAAAGACGATTTGATGTACGTAGATCCTTATTTTGTGTACAAACAATTATTTTATTTAATGGGTTACAGAACAGACGACAATTTATAAGATAAAATTAGTATAGTGTAAAGATGGGAAAATAGAAATTAGAATTAGTTATACATTCAACATTTGAAGAGATAGAGAAACATAATAGCTAATTAAGTAAAACATATATTATGGAAGATAATTAGCTATTGTGTTTTTCTAACTCTACAAATGAGTTTAGATTAGTATTTACTAATTCCACATCCAGAAATAATTTCAGTGTAGGTATTATCACCGCTTTCATTCCAATTCGACATCATAGATTTTTTGAAAAGTTTATCTTGATTCCTGTTCTGGGGACACTTAATGGCAAGAATAAAAATGATTAAAATACTACTTAGATGAGGACCATAGAAACGGATGTGGTAACATTAATTGTGACAGGAAAAAAGATGGCGTATTACTGCCGTTCTACAACACGATGCTCGCTCTGTTAAGCACAAGGCATTCGTTCGCTTTTCTGCTCGGCAATACAGACAGTCGCCTAGTGAGAAGTGGTCAGCTGATTCGCGTAAGAAAATAGCTCTCACAATTGACGAAGAGCACCCACATCCGCGTGTCGTCGGTATTAATATCCGTCAAAGCGAAGTGTTTCGGAAACGGCTGATAGCTGAATTTGCCAACAGATAATTGCCAGTGGTTTATTCCAGTCGACAGAGTCGCGACTGGAATCAAAGAGATGGTTCAGAGTGTACTAACAGGAAGAAGAATAGCAACAAAAGATTCGAAACATCGGCAGATGAAGTCTATATTGAAATTGAAAATGAACTACGGGGTTGATTATTCATCTGCAGGTTTCGGAAATGCCGATATGACAAGAGATTGAAAAGTTAAAATTATCTTTTCTTTGATTGTTACAGTACAAAATAAATAACCAAACAAATAAGTGAATAAAAGAGAAAAAAACAACAACAAAAAAAAACAACAAACAAAACAAAACAAAACGCTTGCAGTTCAATAAGCTTTTTCTTCAGTAAAGTCTGGGATATATTCACGAAAACTGAAGAGAAAACTGGTTACAGTGACCTGGGAGTTGTTGAGAGTAGCTTTGACTACGAAAGGAACTGATACAAAATATTAAGGAACTGGGAAAAAATGTATCTGAAAATATCGAGAGTACAGGTGTATAAAAAGAGAATATACGATAATACGGAGTATAGGATACTACGGCAAACCGAATATGAAAAAAAGATTGTGCGCATATATATATATATATATATATATATATATATATATATATATATATATATATATATGTGTGTGTGTGTGTGTGTGTGTGTGTGTGTGTGTAAAGATTGTGCGTCTATCTATCTATCTATATATCTATATATCTATATCTATATATATATATATTATATATGTAAAGATTGTGCGTATATCTATCTATCTATCTATCTATCTATCTCTCTCTCTCTCTCTATATATATATATATATGAAGATTGTGCGTATATATATCTATATCTATCTATCTCTCTCTATATATATATGTATATATATATATATATGTAAAGATTGTGCGTATATCTATCTATCTCTCTCTCTCTCTCCATATATATATATATATATATATATATGAAGATTGTGCGTATATATATCTATATCTATCTATCTCTCTCTCTCTATATATATATGTATATATATATATATATGTAAAAATTGTGCGTCTCTCTCTCTCTCTCTCTCTCTATATATATATATATATATATATATATATAATATATATATATATATATGTATATATATATATATATATATATATATATATATGAGAAAGAGTGATGGAAAGTTTTCGCAGAAGTTCAAGAAACTTATCGAAATGTTGATTGCTCCTTGCGATTCCATTATCCCCCCCCATCCCTGAACAACGTCCAATGAATTAGCAGAAGGATTTTGGGATAATAATACGCAGTATGTTAACTGTTCTAGCACGAAGTGACCCTTGAGCGTGCTGGCCTTGTTCAAATTGTTGATCACGCATGTTCTTTCCCAGAAACTGTAAGTTCTGCTCAGCATATGTATAGTATAAATCACTGCTGAGCTCTGTGTGTGTTACATAAACACAAATGTGCCTGAGCAAGCCTCTACAATAGGGATTGTCTAGCCGTTCTAGTAGACGGGTATACTCAAATATGAGTGGCCAGCTATACATATATATATATATATTAAAACGACGAGAGATACGGCAAACGTTTTTAGTTGTAATGTGGATATTTAAAAAAAAAATGCTTTATTTTCTATAATTTTATTACACGTGTTTCTGGTCTCGGGACAATCATCATGTAAAGGGTTGAGATTTCCACATATTATTAAAAATAATTATTGTTTTTCTCTTTTATATTTTTCCATGTTAAATATTTTCGATATGAGACATTCTCTTTTTGTGTGAGTAATCCGAATGTCTTTCTTGAACTGGAAGTGAAAAGTTCTGTGCGAAGTGTCATAAAACAATTGAGTTTGGTTTGAGAAAAGATGAATTAGTTGTCTGTATCTTATCTTTTAATGTTTTTATGACGCCTGTGTGTTCTTAGATCTATTTCCATTTTTGTGTGTTTCTGTCAACATGCGTGCATATATGTGTATATTCCCTCTCCACACACACACACACACACACACACACACACACACACACACACACATATATATATATATATATATATATATATATATATGCACATTTCATTAAAACGACTGACAAGGTGCTTTTATTTTAAAAAACTAAATAAAAGCACCTTGTCAGTCGTTTTTAATGAAAGGTGCATGAAAGAAGGATTGCTGCCTAAATATATATATATATATATATATATATATATATATATATATATATATATATATATATATATATATAATATATAGGTTTTTCAAAAATGTATACGCATTTTACATACATTGTATAGCTCATACATACATTGTATATATCAAATCAACTTGCTATCTTTTCAGATTTACACGTTAGAATGGCTAATGTCGTTCAAGATTAGCTTTGAACAAATAAAATTCTGCCTTAAAAGCTGATGGAACTACAAAAATACAGTTGAATTTCAAAGGCGGTATGGAAGAGAGTTTCATTCATATCCGCTCACGCGATTCACAATCTCACTAATTAGAGATAAGTCTGAAGTTGATGCTACTGTACACGATGTGCGTAAAAAACCTCTTCGGAAGACCAAGGATATCAACCACGCCCTGTGAAGCAAGAAAAGGTGATGGAATGTTTCTCACAGAAGTTCAAGTAACCTATCGAAATGCTGATTGCTCCTTGCGATTCCATTATACCCCCCCACCCTTGAACAATGTCTAATGAATTAGTAGAAGGTTTTTGGGATAATAATACGCAATATTTAAAAAATGTAAAACCTAGGTGTCTATTTCAAACCCGGGTTTCAACGTAAAATATTCTGCTTATCCACCCCCCCACACCTTAATTCCTTAGTTTACACGTACGTTATGCACTGTTAATGACTTATAAATAACGTACAGGTGCTGGTGGTATCATGGCTATGACTAGCTTAGACCAGCTCTGACCAGCTTGCACAAGCTATGACCAGCTTAGACCAGGGGGCCGAGTGAAAACACTCGGGTTCCCACGTTAAAACTGACCTTGTGTCACAGCCTGACTCAGTGAGGGGTCAAGTAAATCTCTATAAATAATGTACTATTCCGTTTTGATCGCGTGGAGAGACGGAAAAGACCTACAGTGACGCTACTTGGCTACAGTGAGAAAGTGAGAGAAAGAAAGAAAGGATAAAGGAAGAATGAAAGGACAGAAGAAATAAATAAAAAAAAAGAAGATAAATTGGCTCAACGCCTGTTTCAGTGACATTGAAAAAAGGTGTTATTCAATTTCAAATATGTTCGTCTCTACCCACCTCTTTAAATAAAGAACTGCATTCATATTTATGGTTGTTGTTGCAATATTTTGTTAAAGTTATATTAAGCTCATATATTTAACGATGTAACAGAGGCGTTTCTAGGGATATTTAATTATTGTAGAACTCGACATGAGATTATTCAGCCATTGGCTTTAGAATTAATATTCATAAAAAAATTCAAAGAGGAAACCCGTGCAATTTTTTTATTGGTATTTTTAGTATAGAGCCGATGCCAAATCAGTCGGGTTTCCTGGCTTGAGGCAGTCGGATCTCTCGCCACAATAATGAGCTGTGATACAGCGAAACAGTCTGTCTGTGGATATATATATATATATATATATATATATATATATATATATATATATATATATATATATACACACACACACACACACACACACATATATATATATATATAATTAAATTTGAAGTTTTTAGTTTCTGTTTTTGAAACATGGTAATTCTTGTGTAACGATGAAACAATATTTTTAAATTAGTAAATTTATAATATATATATATATATATATATATATATATATATATATATATATATATATATATATCGCAAATCATACTACATATATGTCTGTGTTTCTAAGAAACTAGATTATCATCTTGAAAGGTCAAACTACAAGAAACAACAACGAAGAAATTTTCAAGATTGAAAGTATTATTAAACGAATTTTAACCACTTATTAAAATATAACTTATATTGGCAAAATTCAACATCATCACTTGATAAGACACCATAGGTGTTGAAACAAAATGGCTATTTTTGTAGAGATTTTATAACATATTTATGTGATAATTTTCAAATAAATAATAATAATAATAATAATAATAATATATATATATATATATATATATATATGTAAACAAATATAAGTATTAAAAAAAATTACAATGGACAATAATATTTGTGTGTGTAAACATTGATGTTGTGTTCTTTGGTGAATGTTCGTATTTTGGTGAATGTTCGTACATATATGTATGTGTGTATAATGTTCAAATGGGAAAGACGCTAATCTTCTAAGAGTGCTTACAATTTAGTCGCTGAAATGAAGAAATGAAAAAGAGAACGAGGCGTTAATTCGCCCAGTATTTTTAGTATAGGGAGAATGACGCCTAGTGACAATTTGGGAATTAACACTACCGCTGCTAACTACGGAGATCTTCGTTTTTCTTATCTTGCTCCAGCTGGCTAAGTACAGAAACCTACGTTTTTTGCATACCACTGGTATGAGTGTCCAGTTGTGCCATCTATCGTAAAATACGGGAAATTCTAACTGTTCTATCATGCAAATCATTAGTCAGCCTCAAATTTTCTCTAAGTCATGGTAGTTTCGTATTTAATTTGAAAATATTCCTGACGAAAATGCGGCTAGCATGACGATGACTCTGAAAATGGCTGGCCGGATGGGGGCGGCACTAGGCAAATAAGTAGCAATGAAAGTGTTAAGGAGGAGCTAACTCCGACAGATATATTACTCAATATTTGCAGATGAATTTATTCAAAAACTAGATTCAGTTGGCGTTGATACCTATATCGGTTTTGTGCTTGTAAAGTTGATTCGTTTTCGACTGCTTATTCACCGTTCGCAGTTTATTTAAAGCCAGGAAATATGTCTTGATTGTCAAAAAGGTTAGATGATTATAGTAATAAAATCTTACTAATTATTCGTTAGCTCGATGATAATTGGTAGATTCATACCGTGTAAGTGAATATAACGAATTCAAGGAATATTGGAACTCGGCTCTCTGATTGACAATTCCGAGCCATTATCCATTCATAATCATCAACATCCTTCGACCTCGATATGGCTGATCGTAGCTCCAGTGACAATCCCTTTCCACACTGCTCGATCCGGTATCGCTGTCTCCAGATACCCAATGTCCTACCCTGAGACCCGAGTTATGGTAGTTGTGAAAGTCGATTTTCGTGAGAAGACACTTCCATAAGTATGTCATAGGAGTAAGGATGAGACGATTTCCCTGTCCGCTCCAAGAAAGAACTACCATTATCCATTACACACATCCAAGCTTACAGCAACTGGTATTTTCAAACTGTCACCCGTCGAGATACTCACCAGACTCAACGTTGCTTAAATTCGATGATCATATGGGAACCGGTCTTTGAACGCTATATGTTGCGATCTGACAGAGGAGATACATGTCCCATTTGACTCGGCTTTTTAAAGTTCGCTTGCTAAACAGAAAGTTCACTAGTAAATCCCAAATCGATGTCAACAACGTGGTGTTCCAATGTCAAATCCAATAATCTGTTATCAGTGTCTTGCATATTATTTTAGAACTATTCTGAAAGCGTAAGGTTAGTTTCGAATTCATACCTACATTTACAGGTAGAGAATTAAGTTAATAAAAGCGGTGTGTGGTTGGTGCTGGTTAATTGTGTTTTGCTATCTGTTGTTATTGCCTTTAATACAAGACGTTAATTTCCAGTTTCAACATTTTTAGTCATTTCTCTCTTTAATTGAAAGACAAAATTCTATACTGAATCATCGCTTTATCATGTTGAAGGCGTGCGAATTATATGAGGTTTTGGTTTTATTATTCTCTTTTGGAACAATGTCATCCGTCCGCAACATGTTAAATTAATATCCGTGTTAAATTAATATCCGTGTTAAATTAATATCCGTGTTAAATTAATATCCGTTTTCAGTGTGCATGCAACAATATGTAACATATTCACTAAAATATTGATTTTTAAAATTAAAAACGCAATTGCTTACATAACATATTATTCACAGAAAATATATATTGATTTGTACGTATTAAAGCAAAGAAATCATTTTTTTTGGCTTATCCGTATAAAGAGACATCTCTCCTCAGAGCTCAATTAACAAAAAACGTCTTTCTGGTTCAATATTTGGCAATCACAGAGAAATACTTTAAATTTTCACGTCAAAACTGTCTCTAGTGCATAATGGGAATTCTACTGCCCTGCCTTGGCAATACCCTAACAAGACAGGGGGCGCAACTCCTTATTTATGAATCACTAAAACCAAATATTTCGTTGGAAATCATAGAAGTAATATTTTGCCAATTAACCAAACGGTGTAATTTCGAGGCTAAACTTTTCGTTGCTTGGAAAATTTCGTTTAATTTTTTTTATAAATTTTCGTAAATTAACTTTTGCCTTAATTCGTTTTTTCTTTCTTTTTTTTTTTTTAATTTTCATAAGTTAAACTTAGTCTTAAATTGCTTTTTATATAAATTTTCGTAAATTAACCTTGGACTTATTTCGTTTTTTTTTTTTTGATAAATTTTCGAAAATTAACCTTGTCCTTAATTCGTTTTATTTCTTTCTTTTTTCTAAATTTTCGTAAGTTAAATTTGGCCGTAATATAATTTTTTTTAACATCTCACCCTAAGTAATGAAATAATGTCATTAGAACGGATATGAGGGGTCAAGTGGTGAAAGAGAATATTTAATTAGGAGAAAAGACAATAAGTGACCAGGATTCATTAAATCTTTACAGATTTTAAGCAGCAAGGAATTACGAAATCAGAAAAGTTCCACAGGCAAGATGTGCAGGAAAGGAACCTGTTAAAATAGAAGAGGCGGTTGCATCTAGCTTGTTTAACAATAAAACGTTGAGACCTAATTGCCAATCTAGTAATGAGCTTAAAAAATAGCTAATCAGAACAGTTACCATGAAATATTTCTAGAAAAGACAGAGAGAAGCCACGTGACGCTGATGAGAAATATTTGATTTAGAGTTAATTAATTTCCTATAATACCTAAGGTCTATTTTTATTATCTCTCTCTTTCTCCTATTGACCATCTCTGCTCCAAGACACCCCATAAGAATCGTTCCAATCATTAAAGGGTACTAGCATCCACTTTGAGAAGCCCTGGTAGGAACTGGCATCTTAACTTTAGTAAATTTCTCATGGCTTCTCTCTCTCTTTTTTCTAGAAATATTTTCATGGAAACCTCAGATGAGCCTCTTTTCCTTAGTGCATCGACTACATGATTTTATGCTTATTACTAGATTGGCAATTAGGCCTTAAAGTTTTATTGTTAAACGAGCAAGTTATTTCTAGATAAGACAGAGGGAAGCCACTTCACGCTGACGAGAAATTGACAAAAGCTGAGATGTCAGATCCTTGTGAAATTAGGTAAGTTCTTTGTCGTTAGTAGTGTCGTTAATATCATCTATGTAGCCAATCAGGAATAAGTATCGGTAATAAGGTTTTTTAGCTCTCTCTCACATACATTTATGAAACATTGCTAGAAGATTGCACCGTCCTGGGCAAGACGTTAAACTGCATCCGCATCCTGGGTAAGATGGTAAACTACATCCAGCAGCAAGGCCTCTAATCAGGAGGTTTTGAGGAGCGTGGAACCACCTCTTAATTGCTGGTGTTCCAAGGTCCACCCTGACCCGGCGTCGTAGCACATGTTAGGCTCCCAGCTATGGGCAAATAGTTAACTATTATCAGCAATACTTTTTGAAACAAATTATTACCAGCAATACAATTTCGAAGAAAAGATATTATCAGAAACAGATTTTTGATAAAACAAAATATTACCAGCAATAAAAAATTTTGTCAGCATTAATAACCCATTGGGGTTGATATGCCGTCAAACAAAATAAACCAAACCAAACCAAGAAGATTGCAAAAAGGTTTTATCCAGCATTGGTTATTCTTAATGTATAGCGTGTATTGGGACGTTAGCGTGTATTGGGACGGAACTCGTTGCCGAGTATTGGGACGGACTTGTTGCCGAGTGTTTCTGTATGAATCCTATCTTAGGTCTGAAGAGATGTCCACAGCCACTGCATGGTAGTTTAGGAGGGGGATTCACGCTATGGAGAGCTTTGTTTTTTCTTTGGTCTCATTTTCTCTCTTCTATTTATTTTCTGTTTTTTACGCAGGAAGTTTTTTTTCATGAACTGCTCTTCTTCAATTGGTTCTTTCTACTACTCCCGTCTCCCAATTGACCTGATCGATTTCTATCCTCAGCAAGGTGTTTCTTACCCGATCCTTAAACTTATGACGTGTTGCCACACGTTGTCTCTTACCAGATGCGTTCTTCAAGAAGAGTATTTGTTTGGGTAGGCGGATGTCTGGAATTCAAGCAACGTGTCCGGTACATCGAAGTTTGTGTCGACTCATAATACTTTCTAAGCTCTCCATCTTTGCTCGGAGGAGAACTTCGTTGTTTGCCATCCGGCACTGCCACGTATTCCTCAGAATTTGTCGAAGTTTCATTTGATGGAATCTTTTAAGTCTGCGAATGACTCTTCGGTAGAATACTCAGATCTCACAGGAGTACGGCTGAGTTGAGATTACGACAGCTTAGTAGACCACAGGCTTGTTGGTTTGTATCAGCCCAGTATTGCCGAAGACTTTTTTTCCTAGCTTCCCTTGTGCTGCGTGGTATGCTCATCTAGGAGAAGGACTAATCTGAGTTCAAATTCTTGGAATCGGAGCCAGGAAACCACTCTGGTATCTTTCCAAAGAAGTCCTTATAATTCATAGATAAAGAAAAGGAATTTGTTATTTGATTTGACTGAATATGTATTTAAAAGAGGGCTTACGGCTATATCTAGGTCAGTACCTAGATGAGTAACCGCTTTGAAATGCCAGGTGCTGGAATACTAGGGTGTGTGGGTGGTGTAATGGATAACGGATCGGATTTGGGAATCGAGTAGCCAAGTTCCAAATCCAGTCGGGTTCGTTATATTCAGTTACGCGCATAAACCCTTGGGGAAGTTGGAAATCTACATCTTGGCCCCCCAGCTATGGGTTAATTAATATATGTTGTATCAGTAAATCATTATTATCTCAAAAAATATTTTCTGTGTTTGAATAACCAACAAAAGGCGTATAAACCGTCAAAAATGTTAATCAGTATTAAATGAATCACATTATCCGAACAAAACAAAAAGAGAAAGGAATACTTATAAGAAGCCTGGTTCTTAGCAAAAGGTGAGAGGCCTCGTATCGCGGGCACCAAGATCAAAATGGTGCGCACATTTAATTGTTTGGCAACAAGTGACGGAAACTGTAATACCGGAATCCGAGTAGCGAAAGATGCCTTTCAGAAACTTAGCAAAGTATAAAGTGATCGGAAAATGACACTGGAAAGAAACAAAGACTGTTTGCCTACTATAGAATACCTACTGTTCTATACAGATGTCTACGACTCAACAGACATGATTCTATATATAAAAAAATTGAGAATACCATAGACGCATCATGTGAGTAAAAAGTTTTATGTAGAAAAGTATCTATAAAGAGTAATGCACACAAAAAGACACTGTTAAATATTTAGGGAGATATCGTGAGAAAAACAGGCTTGGAGAATGAACCCCTCACAGGATCTAATGAAGGCAAGAAAAACAGGGTTAACCGGGTAAAGATGTTTACTAAATGGATGGTAGGACAAGTTTTTCTTTTATGTGACATGCCCCTTCAGGACGTGGGTCTTCATAGCCCTCAAAAAGTTCCTATCCTACGAAGGTTGCATCTGTAAACTCGCTTAACAAGCTGACTGGTCTGTGAGATGAGCTCGCTAAATTTTGTGTTATTTTAGGCACTCATGTTCCTGTGCATTGCGGTTTATAGACCTGATGGTAGAGAGAAAAAAACTGTGTTGAAATACTCGAATGATTGTTTTTAACTGATTTAGACGTAGATCCGCGACTCTTTGCTGGATGTTTATGTAAATATTTTCGAAAACTAATAATTCTTCCTTCCTAGAGAAACCGGCTCTAATTTGCCAGTAGACAATTACTTTAAATATTAATTAGGGAGACGCCAACTGTATTTATAACAGGTTCCAGAATGTCTCATTCCGGTAATAAAAAGAATGGTTTAATTTTGTTTAAAACATAACACTGATATTTTTTTTTTTCAAATTAGAATATACAGTCAACCAAAATAAGTTTAAATTGTGAATAAATCAAACGGGCATTAGTCATACATAACAATCATAATTAGGGAATAGTATTAATCGATTTCATCACAAGCAAGGCAATAAAGCCACTAAGACACAAGGGGTTACTAAGTGTGGAATAATTATGGACAGAAACATTAATAATGAGCGGCAAGAGAAAAATAATCAGAGGACAGCAGATAGCGGTTGAGATTGCATTTAAATTAATGCTGATTAAAATTGGCTGGAAATCTTGGAGATGGAAGGGAGTTCCACAAGTGAGAAGGGTGAGGAAATAAACTGTTAGCATAGAATATACGATTACATCTGGCCAGCTCAACTGTAAATTGATGATATCTCGAAGCCAGTCTAGTGCTACCGTTAAATTCATAAAGTCTAGGTACCCTGGTGAAGATCCCACCCGAACAGTTGCCATGAATATATTTATAGAAAAGGCACAGGGAAGCAAAAGTAACTTAATCCGAGACGCAAGACCAGGACCAATGATATCCAGGGTAGACCTGGGAACATCAGCAATTAAGAGGTGGTTCTATGCCACTCAAAACCTGATCAGAGCCCTTGCTGTTGGATGAGGTATATCGTCTTCCCTGGAACACGGATGTAGTTCATCAATATACCCAGGACGGATAAACACTTGTGAAATAAAGTACTGAATAGAGAAGAATTTTTGAAGATTAAAGTTGACCGAAAAGCATGGAACGGGCAGGGTGTTCCACAAGCGAGAAGTGCGAGAAAGGAAACTACGTATCATCAAAAAAGGTAAATCTTAATACTCTTTTTTTTTAAATAGGCAAAAAAATGCAGTAAAACCACTGAGACACAAGGAGTTACTGGGTGTGGAAGAATTATGGACAGAAACATTAATAATGAGCGGCAAGACAAAAGATTAATCAGCGGACAGCAGATAGCGGTTGAGATTGCATTTAAATTCATGCTGATTAAAATTGGTTGGAAAGCATGGATCTGGAAGGGATTTCCACAAGTGAGAAGGGTGAGAAAATAAACTGTTAGCATAGAACTTAGCGTTACATCTAGCCAGCTCAACTGTAAATTGACGAGATATCGATGACAGTCTAGTACTGTCCTTAAATTAAAAAAAAACTCTAGGTACCATAGCAAAGATAGATATTTATTTGTAAATTATTTACAAAATGTGGCACAAAGCCAAGGGGAATAAGGAAAAGGACGCTCTTCTTCTGTCTTAATGTTAAACTTAGCTAGCCACAAACACTGACCCAAACATACAACAATATTCCTTACACCACAACAATGCATTCTTACTTACCTTTCTTACCACATTCACTATAATACCGCAATGTCTCTATGAAAGTCCTAACTAGTCCTCATATGCAGAATTCATCGTCTGTATGAGGAGGGGAATAAAATAACAATTTAACGATCTAAATGAATGTATAGCAAAGTGATCTTTCGAACTATTTCACTTACTGGGGTAGACTGTTTTAGTTCCACGTGCCATGTTTAATGGATGTCAGTTATCAGTTAGTGTATATGTTATTCTGCTTTTACAGTTGAATACTCTTTTTTTTAAATATATGTCAGTCATCAGTCATTTTAATATATAGAGTAATGGATAACGGCTTGGATTGAGGAATCGGAGAGCCGAGTTCGAATTCCAGTCGATTCCATTACATTCACTTACGTGCTAATACCCTTGGGAAAGGTGTGAATCCTCTTCTTCTCCCTCCAACTATGGGTAAATAGCAGGACAGACTGGGTTCTATAGCCTTGGATGGCAACTGGTCTAGGAGAAGGACAACTCTGAATTCAAAACCTGCGGAGGGTCGTTTGGGGACTTTGTGGCAACCGTTGCACCAGGTCCCTGTATTCGTCCCTCCAAAAAGTGTGGATGGCCCTGCACAAAGCCTTCACCACTATAATCAAATCCTGTGTGGCTGTCGGTCTTTCAGTTTCTGGGAACTGATCTGTCTGACCCTCATACGTCGAGTTCGACGGGAGGGCGATAAAAAATAAACATTGTAGATGATACTCAGTTTTTGTGCATATACATGTTTATGTTGTGGTGGGATCCACCTAATCTGCATAGGTGACTACCAACTATATAAATAATGGTTGATACCGGAAGACGAAGGAGAGGAGAATCACGAGATCCAACTAGAGACTCTGATCGACTGCGACTAGTCAACACATTCTCCAGGAACGTCTTCCCAGAAATATACAGAAATACTATATGTACTTATTGTGTACACTTTCTTGTTATAATACATTCTTGTTCTAAGTACATTTTGTGTTGCATTATTATTCCATGAAATAGGCGAGATTCAACATTGAGTCAAGACTCAACAGTTTGTATGGACATAATTATTAGAGGTGGTGATGTGTGTGTTTTATTTTGTAGTTTTGTTGAAGCTATATTTTGGAATATAGTTTGACTTAAGAATTTGTAGGATAATATATGGATTAATGTCATGAAAGACTTTGGTGGTTTGGTTGATTTTGTTTAGTGGCATATAAACCTCTATGGATTATTTAATGCTGAAATCAAAATATTTTGGAAGCAATTGTATGCCTTCGACTACAAATAAAATGTATTGTTGGTCATTTTATAAATAGTTATCGTTGTTAATTCTGTTATAAATAGGCATTGTTGGTAATCCGTTTGTAGAAAAATATATTGCTGGTATTTCTACTATAAAAATGTATTTATATACTTCCATAGTGTTTATTTTTGTTTGGTGGGTTCATTATTTGCCCATAGCTGGGACCCAGACAGGTGATACCACCCGAGTCCAGGGTGGATCTGGGAACAACTGCAGTTAAGATGTGGGTCCCTGGTTCCATGCGCCTGAAAACTTCCAATCTCCCAATCAGATGCCTTGCTGCCAGATGGAATCGTCATACCCAGGATTAAGCTGTCTGGTACAGGGAAGAGGATTGTCAAAAATGTACAAATGTCAAAGGGGAGGATTATCACTTAAAATATGAGATTTCCTCCAGAAAATGTCTCCCTCTTGAAAGCAGGTGAGAAACAATTTAAAAAAAAAATTGAAATCAATCCAAGCAAAGGAGTAGTGCCACTAAAATACAAGGTGTATTCTTGGCAACATGTGACGGAAACTGTAATACCGGCATCCGAGTAGCGAAAGATGCCTTTCAGAAACTTAGCAAAGTATAAAGTGATCGGAAAATGACACTGGAAAGAAACAAAGACTGTTTGACTACTATACAATACCTACTGTTCTATACAGCTGTCTACGACTCAACAGACATGATTCTATATAAAAAAAAGACTACCCAGTTAACCCTGTTTTTCTTGCCGTCATTAGATCCTGTGAGGTGTTCATTCTCCAAGCCTGTTTTTCTCACGATATCTCCCTAAATATATAGCAGTGTCTTTTTGTGTGCATTATTCTTTATAGATACTTTTCTACATAAAACCTTTTACTCACATGATGCGTCTATGGTATTCTCACCTTTGTGGAAGAATTAGGAAATAGGTCTCGGCTTTAAATGACCAACAAAAGGTGGATAAGATGGAATAAACAAATCAGTCAATAAATAGGTGACCAGTACGACGGTGTCTTAATAATCGGGGTTGTCGCATTTGTTTTCCATTTGGCAATAAACGAGGGTTTTAAAAACATCGAAAAATTATGTAAATGGTCAAAATTGTGGAACTGATAAATAAAGTCGGAAAATTTCTTCAGAAACACCACCGCCCGTCTATTTGAAACAGCAATATCTATTGGCGATAACTGTATTCTTTGTCATTTGTTCATGTTGCCATAGTGTCCGAATTTGCTGTAATAGTACATAATGGATACATTGATTCCTTTGTCTAACACATCTGACCTGTGATTCAACCCTTCCACATGAACTTCAGCTATGTATTGAGAGATTCTTAACAAAGCCCAACGAAGTATCTGCAATATTATCAGTCCTCACCTGGTTTCTCGGATCAGTCAATTTCTCACCTACGTGACTTATTTGTCCTCTGCTTTTTCTAACCATGTTTTCATGGTAATTATTCTGATTTCCTCTTTGTTACCTTGACTTTACGAATTTAAGCGCAGTACTAAATTGGCAGGTAGGTCTTATAATTTTCCAACTGGAATGAGTAGATGTAACCGTAAGTTCTATACTAACAGTCACTCCTTTCGCTCTTCTCATTTTTGGAACTCTCTTTCGGCTTCGTGCTTTCCAGTCAAATTTGATCTTCAAAAATTTACATGCAATGACAGTTGTTATCTTCTGCCGTCTTAATTCATGTTATTTTATTGTTCTCTTTTCTTAATAATGTCTTCGTTTTACGCTAAGTAATGTTTTTTGTCTTTATTGCTTTGCTTGGGATGAAAAGCTTAAAAAATACAATTTGTTTAAATTTAGATGTAATTTGAAGTCCATGAATGGATTCAATTTTCTGGCCGGATAGGTACTGCGCCTTATTCAAGGTTCGCGACTTAATATTTCTGGTCTAGATTTTTTTTCTCAATATACAATAAATGAGGTATCATTATAAAAGGACTTCGGGAAATTATTTAAAATTTCAGAAAAGGTGAAATTAATTATATGATTGTCATAATAATTTAGGTAGACTCGGGAAATTTCCTTAACCTATCGCTTCCCTATTGGTTAGGCTTATGAACGTAAAATACAGCTTTAAATACAAACTTTACTTTATTAGTTTACTTTATTTATTGCTTTTTTTAGTTTATTTTGCAATATTTATATTATATTTTATTTATATTTTATATTATATTATATTTATTTATTACTTTTTTATATTATATTTATTTTATTTATATTTTATATTATATATTATATTTTATTTATTAGTTTTTATATTATATTATATTTTATTTATATTTTATATTATAATATATTTTATTTATATTTTATATCATATTATATTTAATTTATTACTTTTTCGTTTGTTTTGCAATATTTATATTATATTTTATATTATATTTTATTTATATTTTATATTATATTATATTTTATTTATTACTTTTTTATTATACATTTTATTTATATTTTATATTATATTATATTTATTACTTGTTTATATTATATTATATTTTATTCATTACTTTTTAGTTTATTTTGCAATATTTATATTATATTTTATATTATATTATATTT
>OZ038491.1:48996608-49031608 GCA_964036315.1 Acanthosepion esculentum | reverse complement strand
GGTGCACAGATGGACTAAAAGTCAACTACAATTCCAGTCCACACATTAATTGTAAAATGATGCTGGTGTCTAGCCTCTATTGGCCAATGAGGATTCCGATCCTCCCCAAAATATTTCTTGTTTAAATTTGTTATTCCATTTCTGACAAGTGTTGCTTCATTCATAAACAAAACTCAAGAGACAAAAAAAAAACCGGATCGGCAGTTTGTGCAATAAACCATGGGCAAAAGTTCTCCCGGGGTGATTGAGCAGGAGGCGAAAGACTCTGTACCCATTGCAAATTGTACGGACACAGGAGCTGCTTTTTTAAGTACCCTCCATGCAGTACTATGAGATGTACGATATACTTGACGTGTGCTGCTCTCTGGATCGTCTCCGACAGCCTGTATAATGTGTTCTTCATTGTCAAGACTAAGAGCGGTTCTCGGTATTTCCCGATTGTGAGTTGTGGCGACACGGATCCTTGTTTCAGTAAAGCGACGATAAACAGCAGAAAAGGTTGGATGAATCGGCTGCCTTTGGTCTGTAAACGCAATCTGATACAGCCGTGCAGCCTCGCGTCTATTACTATTCGCAAAGCAGTATGTACAAATCATACGATATGAATATCCAGCTCGCGATATGGATATCCAGATCACGATACTCCTGCCATTGTTAAGCGGAACCATTCTCAGTTAACTCATTACTACACACGTTAAAAATCTAATAGCCATCTACCGTAATCTTTATTTAAACCTAATAACTAAAAACGAAGAATTTGCGGACATATGTTTATATGGACTTGTTTCCTTGTGTTCGTGTGAAGAACCCGCCTCCAAAATTTTGTAAAAGTACTTTTGATACACCCTGCGAATTGTACATTGAAATCTGTCTGTATTTTTGAGATGAGGTATTATGTATACTATTTACATTATTCTATTTCCTCATCTTTGTTGATATATTTATCACAACGTTTCGGCCGTTGTACGCTCCCGCTTTCTCTTGGTGGTTGGAATGTCGAACTGAACCCTTTATTTCGTTCGCTGGGGTAGACTGTTCTAGTTCCACGTGTCATGTTTAATGGATGTCAGTTATCAGTTATCTCCTGTTAATTCACCTCTTCAACTTCTCCAAAGGCTTAACCAGGTATTGAACTCACACTGTCACTGGATCTAACCAACGCCTTTATCCACTGTGCCATGTGTCCTTAAGGACACATGGCACAGTGGATAAAATTCTGTGTATGAATTTCTGGGACTTATAAAATTAATGTCTTCAGCCATCAGTTTTTTTTACCAGTTCTCATATTACAATTTTTGTTATCATGCATTTTTTTTTTTACCAGAGCTCATATTGCAATTTTCGTTGTTATTATTGCTTTTCTCTGGCACTACTTATTATTAGTTTTTGTAGCAAAAATTCGTTTCATTCCTTCGATAAGATTGGATATTCGTTACACTTCTACCTGGATGTAAATATGCACCCAAAGATGAGTTGAATCTGTTGTTACGGACAGAGTATCAAGATAAATTATGAAGCATAATTATTAACATTCAGTGAGTTATGTGCCATACGTAATACATGTTTAGGTGATCATGTATCTTTCGATATATGACGAGGCAGATTTTTTTCCCGCAGTAAGTTGCCATTTCTTTCTGCGGTAGACAAGTTACCATCCAAGAATACAGAACCTGGTCTGTTCTGCTATTTACCCATAGCTGGGGATAGAAGCAAAGGATTCATACCTTTCCCAAGGGCATTAGCACGTAAGTGAATGTAATGGATTCGACTGAAATTCGAACTCGGCACTCCGATTCCTCAAATCTGAGCCACTATCCATTACTTTACCGTATATGAAGTTTATTCATACTAATTCTTTCTTATGGTTTATTCATACTAATGCTTCCTTATGGTTCATTACATTTCAGAAGTCTGTTGGTGTTTTTGACGGTTTTCCACGTATGTATCGCCAAAAACTAACTTTGAATGGTGCTCTGAATCGAACACACTGTTCGTTTCGCATAGAGACTTTCAACAACAGTGACAAATAAAATGGTTATCACATGTAACTCGAAAAGAAAATAATGACATAATGAAAATGTTGATATTCCACACTACTTCATACAAAAGGTTAGGAAGGAAACCGAAATCAATATCGTAAAGAACGATAACAAGTACTGGACTTGAGTAACCTATTCTCCAGAAAAAATATTTAAGAGAAATGTTTTATAAACTTCTACCTCCATTGGCACTGGCTGTTCGCTCAATGAATACCGAAAACGCAGTTATTGGGAAACGGTTAATATTGCAATTAATTTTCGGTTACTATTTATTCTATATTATTTAATTATTTTCTTATGTTCGTCGCTGATCGAATGAGATCGATATAAAGTTCTGAGAAAACAAAGATTTCATCGGGCACTTGACATTTTTATCTGAATACTGCACTTGCTAAAATGGAGGAAGGCAAAAACCCAGCAGCCAGACTGTTGAATTCTGACAATCTTTCAAGAGTAAAGTGCTTGCTCGTTTTGATAGCAGACATTGAAAGGGAACTTCAGGAACACCTAGACATGGTACTAGAGGAAAGCGAGAAATAAAGAGCAAACATCAAGTGTAAGAATACGGAATGTATAGTTGAAAGCAAGTGGAACATTCCCAGATGCAAGCGAAGAATTGGAAATTGGAAAGTCAAGAAAATGAAAAAAAATAAAATAAAAGACCTTGGAAGTGTTTTAGAAAAAGTAAAGTGTGAGAGTGAAACCCGAATGCGTTTTTGAATAGTTAAAGATGCCTTCCCAAATCCAGACAAAGTATTAAGAAGCAGGGACATTTCAGTACAAACAATGAAAAGAGTATTGAACTTATATGTAATAGCAGTTCTCATATATGTAGTCAAAAATGAATAACCACTTCTAGGATGAGAGATGAATAGGAGGAAACAGAAATGTATTTCTCCTATATTTAGCAAAAAGTGAATAACCACCTGAAAGATGAAGAAGTTACAGGAGGCAACAGATATATAGTTCTATGTAATACCAGTTCTCCTATATTTAGCGAAAAGTGAATAACCCCTTGAAAGAGGAAGAAGTTACAGGAGGCAGCAGATACATAGTTCTATCTAATACCAGTTCTCCTATATGTAGTCGAAAGTGAATAACCTCTTGAAAGATGAAGAAGTAACAGTAGGCAACAGATACATAGTTCTATCTAATACCAGTTCTCCTATATGTAGTCGAAAGTGAATAACCTCTTGAAAGATGAAGAAGTAACAGTAGGCAACAGATACATAGTTCTATCTAATACCAGTTCTCCTATATGTAGTCGAAAGTGAATAACCTCTTGAAAGATGAAGAAGTAACAGTAGGCAACAGATACATAGTTCTATCTAATACCAGTTCTCCTATATGTAGTCGAAAGTGAATAACCTCTTGAAAGATGAAGAAGTAACAGTAGGCAACAGATACATAGTTCTATCTAATACCAGTTCTCCTATATGTAGTCGAAAGTGAATAACCTCTTGAAAGATGAAGAAGTAACAGTAGGCAACAGATACATAGTTCTATCTAATACCAGTTCTCCTATATGTAGTCGAAAGTGAATAACCTCTTGAAAGATGAAGAAGTAACAGTAGGCAACAGATACATAGTTCTATCTAATACCAGTTCTCCTATATGTAGTCGAAAGTGAATAACCTCTTGAAAGATGAAGAAGTAACAGTAGGCAACAGATACATAGTTCTATCTAATACCAGTTCTCCTATATGTAGTCGAAAGTGAATAACCTCTTGAAAGATGAAGAAGTAACAGTAGGCAACAGATACATAGTTATATCTAATACCAGTTCTCCTATATGTAGTCGAAAGTGAATAACCTCTTGAAAGATGAAGAAGTAACAGTAGGCAACAGATACATAGTTCTATCTAATACCAGTTCTCCTATATGTAGTCGAAAGTGAATAACCTCTTGAAAGGTGAAGAATGGACAGTCGGCAACAGAGATGCAGTTCCACAGATGAATGATGGGACTTGTGAATAACAAGGAAGTTTTAAGTATATTAGAAGCAAAATGACGCTTACAATTTCTTGTGTTGTCAAAATTTTCTTGTTTTCCTGATGTAAATTATTTTGGAATTATTCAATTGCTTGGTATGTCCGATCGGTTTCCACTAGGCTTTAACCATTAAAGAATGGTATTTCTTTTCACTTTTAACTGAATGTATGAATTGGTTTATGTATATGTACAGAGTTTTAGAAAGGATTAAAAAAGAACGGTTAGCACATTGTAGCCGTGTTTATAGTCTGACATTATTGAGCATCAGGTTTGACTTTTTATTAAGAAAATAAAATCATCATTGATAAGGGCTAAAAGCCGGGCATAAGGAAAAAGCATTTACACAATTTCTACATAACTTATGTCCAGGAAAATAAAAGAAATAACCGCATTATATTGTCAGTTATTTTTAATCTATCTATCTATCTATCTATCTATCTATCTATCTATCTATCTCCACATATATATATATATATATATATATATATATATATATATATATATATATATATATATATATATGTTGTGGTGGAATCCACCTAATCTGCATAGGTGACTACCAACTATATAAATAATGGTTGATACCGGAAGACGAGAGAGAAGGAAGAAGAGAATCACGAGATCCAACTAGAGACTCTGATCGACTGCGACTAGTCAACACATTCTCCAGGAACGTCTTCCCAGAAATATACAGAAATACTATATGTACTTATTGTGTACACTTTCTTGTTATAATACATTCTTGTTCTAAGTACATTTTGTGTTGCATTATTATTCCATGCAATAGGCGAGATTCAACATTGAGTCAAGACTCAACAATATATATAATCATTTATTTGAATATTATAACATAAATATGTTATAAAATCACTACAAAAATAGCCATTTTGTTTCAACACTTCTGGTGTCTTATCAAGTGATGATGTAGAATATTGAATAAATGGTTTTGAAAGTTTCAAATTAATTAACGATAAAAGTTTCAAATTAATTAACGATCCTTAGCTAATAATTGTTGGTTATTGGAATTTACTCCGTATATACCAATCCCACACTTGTATATATATATATATATATATATATATATATATATATGTATATATATATATAGGTACTAATCTGTTGCTATATAATCAAAAGTGAATCATAATAATATTAAAACAGATCTAAAAAAAAGAGTCCAATGTATTTATTATAACAGAGCATATAAATTACATATTCTGTTCTACATACCGGCTGTAACAAAAAAATTGTCTAACTCGTGTAACAGCAAACTTGGCCAATTTTTAGATAAAGCTTTGAATATATATATATATATATATATATATATATATATATATATATATATATATATATATATATGTATATATATATGTGTGTGTGTATGTGTGTGCGCGTGTGTGTGTATGTTTGTGTGTGATTTTGTGTGTGTGTGATTGTGTGTGTGTGTGTGTGTGTAATAGCATGTGTATTCTTATTTATTGATTATTTTAAAATACATAAAGATTGCCATAGGTTATAAGAAATCTATCACCTGAAAAGAAAAAAAGAAAAAAATGCTAGAATTATTGAGTGATGTGAAAACGCCGTTGGAAATTGCAAATACGTTTACGAAAATGACAGAACAATTGAAAAAAGTGTTGTTTTGATGAGAAAAATATGGCGCATAAATATGAGAAAAAGTGATTTGACAAGTAAATTGGAGTGAGTAGCATAAAAGTAATTGAAGAAGCACCTGTTATAGAAAGACACAAACTTTGCCAAATAAGAACATTGGTTAAATATATAAAAAGGAATCAAAATATCACCTTAGAGTAAACAACAACAATTTACAAGAAGAAGCGTTTATTATTTTTTTCTAAGATGTCATTCTGCGTGTGATTCCCATGGTCTAAATGTGTTATTTGTGTTTCCACTGATCATTTTTGTAAAATATTATTATTATTATTATTATTATTATTATTATTATTATTATTATTATCATTATTATTATTATTATTATTATTATTATTATTATTATTATTATTATTATTATTATTCAGAAATGGCTTCATGACAGTTTCCACTGATCATTTTTGTAAAAAAATTATTATTATTATTATTCAGAAATGGCTTCATGACAGTTTCCACTGATCATTTTTGTAAAAAAAATATTATTATTATTATTATTATTATTATTATTATTATTATTATTATTATTTTTATTATTATTCAGAAATGGCTTCATGACAGTTTCCACTGATCATTTTTGAAAAAAAAAATTATTATTATTATTATTATTATTTCGTTTGATTTCTGTTGTGTACACATTTTCTTCCGAGTCCCAATAAGCGACCTAATGACAGAAATTGCTCCAGGACATCTTCCACACATCATTCTTTGTAACTCCCCCCTCCAAAAAAAAAAACAGTCCCTAAGATCAGACAAATAATACGTAAATAAAGATGTGCATGCTGTACTTGTGAGTAAAATTTTCCATTTCTTTAACACATGGCCTACCAGGATTCCCTTCAATGTGTCTATCGGTTCATTTTCCAATCAATCCGAGGTCTCCAACTACAACTGGTATTACTGTCCTCATCATGTGACACACTTTCGATATTTCCACTTCAAGATACTTGTAGATTGATATATTTTTTCAAGATCTTCAAAGATACATTACAATCTGCAATCGACGGCCCCAAGAGTTCCGTCTGCACAGTTTCCCGATTTCAGGTACTTTTCCGCACGCTAGGCTCTACCATTCCAGTTCGATAACATCAGGAATTCTTTTACCTGAGGAATCGGTCATTGTGAAACATCAACCCGCGTCTCATGTTCAGAATGCAAACGTTCTAACCACTCGGCTACGTGCCCACACACACACACACATACGCACACACACACACACACACACACACACAGAGAAATATATATATATATATATATATATATATATATATATATATAGTATCTCACTATATATATATATATATATTTCAATATAGAATCTCACTCTCTCTCACAATATATATATATATATATATATTTCAATAGAGAATCTCACTATATATATATATTCCGCAAATGCTACAAGGTCCCCAAACGACCCTCCGCAGGTTTTGAATTCAGAGTTGTCCTTCTTCTAGACCAGTTGCCATCCAAGGCTATAGAACCCAGTCTATCCTGCTATTTACCCATAGTTGGAGGGATAAGAAGAGGAGGATTCACACCTTTCCCAAGGGTATTAACACGTAATATATATATATATATATATATATATATATATATATATATATATATATATATATATATATATATATATATATATATATGAAGAAATATAGTTTTAAGTTGTGCTGTATTTTGTGAATATGCTAGTCAATATAGAGCATATGTAAATATAAAAGTTAACATTGAAGTCAACACTTAGAGACGACAGACAATTTCAGGCTAAACGCAACCATCAAGCCATATATATATATATATAGCTATGAACCTAAAGATCCAGGCGGATCGTCAGGGTACGCCGGCGTACCCTGACGATGCGCGTGTTTGAATCCGTGGTTGAATCCAACAAACTGTAACTAAGCTCTGCTCAGTATAGTTTCGGTATAAACCACAAATGGGAGTTGAACAACCACAAAGGAATCCGAGGTAGGTTTGCCTGGCTCTTTAGGTTCATAGTTAGATTTGCTCTACTTAGTGCATTGAACACTTTACTTAGTTACTTTTGTTTTACTCGTGTTGGAGGTTTTCTCTTTGTACTCTGAGGTTGGATTCTGGACGATTGTTTTCGCCTCAATTACATGTTCTTAGTTCTTTCTTTTTTTATCTCTTATTTTTCCTTGGGTATTGGTTTGTTCATTTACAAGCCAAAACACCTAAGGTTTTTCCAGACGAGTATAATTACTTATATTTATACATACATACATACATACATACATACATATATATATATATATATATATATATATATATATATATATATATATATATATATATATATATATATAAAAAAGTGAACATAGAAGTCAACACTTAGAGGCGGCAGTCTGTTTCATGCTAGATTGACTCGTCAGGCAACTTATATATATATATATATATATATATATATATATATATATATATATATATATATATATACAGGAAATGATGCAGCGATATTAGGTGAATTTGAACAGACTGTTCCATCTGGTGCTTCATACCCTCCATTTATTATGTTTCTCATAAAATAATATCATTTTAAATTCTAAATTAATTTATCTATCTTTCAATAAAAATTTTACGTACTACGTTCCTCTAATCTATTATATATATATATATATATATATATATATATATATATATATATATATATATATATATATATATGTATGTTCATATCAAGCTAGCTAGCAAGTTACCTATCTATCAATGTGCTATCTATCTATCTATCTATCTATCTATCTATCTATCTCAAGCTGATCTTATTTATGTTTCTTTGTATCGTTCCGATCAGTTTATTAACGCTCTAAATTTTTTCTGTTTATTGCTCAGAGAACAAACGTGACTCGCTGATTTTCTCTGACACGGTTGAAGATGAGCAATGATCGTGCAATTATAAAACAATTTTAGATGAAAGACATTTCCATTAAATGAATGAATATAAAAAACTGTTTTCTTTTCAGTTAAATAAACCTTCGTGTCAAAACATCACTATATCAAGAAATAGTTTTATATACTTAGAGAGATGGCTACCGTTCTTTCTAGGTGCCATGTCCATTCAAGACGTAGGCGATCATGGATCGCCCCTTCCCTCTATCCCTTGCAGCTCTCTACAAATTATTTCCCTCTGCCACCTCCCCCAGATCACGTTCTGTCATCCATTTGCTCATGGCCGCTAGGTATGTCATGCATTGTTTCCCATTGTCTCTTTTTCCCTCTATTCGCCCCGTGAATATCAGATTCTCCAGGCCCTCCTTCCTCATTATGCGTCCCAGGAACTTCAGCTGTCTCTTCCTGATATTAAGTATAAGCCTCCCCCTTCGCATCCTCTCTAAGACGTCATCGTTGCTCACAAGATCGGTCCATGATATCCTTACCAACCTTCTGTAGAACCACAACTCCGTCACCTCGAGTCTCTTCTTCATCTTTGAGGAAATCGGCCAACTTTCGCTACCGTAAAGAAGGACAGATGTCATATAATTGCTCAGTATTCTTTACTTCGTTATCAAAGAAATCCTCCTGTCTCGCAATACTCTGTCCAGCGTTTGGAATGCGTCCTTGGCCATCGCAATACGCCTACCGATCCCAGTGTCGCATTTACTGTACTCTGTCAGAACGCTTCTCAAATATTTAAACTTCCGCATCTGCTTGATTCTAGTGTTCCCGAACTGCAAATCGCATTTCCGGCTTATTTTTTTACTGATGACCATGCATTTCAATAGAATTAGAAAACATGAAAAAAGAAATTGTAGATTTAAATAATGCAACAGAATTTCATTAACGCCCCAAAAAGATTAAATATTAAGAAAATGCTTTGTCGTTAACAGAATTTAAAAATGTTTTCTCAAAATTCAATGTTTGTTGCAATTGCATTCCGGGGCAAGAATTCATGTTTTACTTTTTCTGTTGTTTGGTCCGAGGAATTGAATTCTAAAAGCAACACGTCGTTTTGGAAATCTTCCCGAAATTGGTTGGGTACCTATACAGATACTGACAACCATTTTTGTTCATCATATCCTCAATCTCTAGACTTAATGCAAGCGGGATTATTTGAGTTTGAAACTAGATAACGATTTTCAAGTTTCAGTGGAGAATTCTAAATCTTTACATCTTAAACAACGGGCAACACAAATTGAGTATTCAAACTTTTTTCAATGTTAACATGAAAGCAAGAAACCGGAAGAGATTTCCAAAAGCTAGAAATGTGAGAGAAGAAACTATTAGCATAGAACTTACGGTTACATCTAGCTAGTGCAACTCTAAAATGATGAGAGCTAGCTGTTAATCTTGTGCATTACTTAAGTGCCATAAGAGATGCACGCTTGGGTGAATACGTCTCTTTCCATTCTTGAGTGACTAGACAGAAGATTTTCATGCAGTAGGTTGACATTTCTTTCTGCGTTAGACTGGTTCCCAGCCAAGGCTTTTCAATTCTTTTGTCTAGATCAGTCAGTTAATTGCCATACGCGATACAGGCATTGGGGAGCATGTCTCTTTTGATACATGACTGACTAAACAGAAGATTTTTCCGCAGTTGGTTGATATTTCTTACAATCAAGGCTATATTACTAAGTCTGGCCTGCTAATAAATCCTTTTTATCTAGCTCTGTCATTGGGCGAGTAAATCTCTTTGATTCATTACTGACTAGGAAGATTTTCCAGCAGTAAGTTGACATTACTTTCTCAGGTAGACTAGTTGCCAGCCAAGGCTACAGAACTCAGTCCGTCCTGCTATTCAATCCTTTTATTTAGATCTGTCAGTTAACTGCTATATGCGATACAGACTTTGGTGATTATGCCTCTTTCGATTCATGACTGACGAGACAGAAAATTTTCCAGCGGTAGGTTGCCTTTTTTTCCTGCTGTAGATTGTTTGCCAACCAAGACCATAGGACTCAGTCTGTCTTGCTATTCAATAGCAGGGTGGAGAAGAGATGGTTTCCATACTTTATCAAGGGTATTTTCGCGTGAGTGAGTGTGACGAACGTGACTGGTATTCGAACTCGGCTCTCCAATTTCTCTTTCTGCATATGCATCGCTAATCTGGTGCGACGATTCAATTCATAAAGACGATGAGTAAATAGGAAAACTCATCAGAACAATCACCATGGATTTGCCTTTATCTTTACTTTTTCTAATCTAACAGATTTACATTATAATTTTTATAGCAGAAATAATTAATACGAAAATAGCATTATTTATTCTGTGCTATACAGAAATGTGGCACAAGGCCTAATGGGGGTTGGGGAAAAGATGGTTTTCTTCTCTCTTAATTATAACTTAGCTAGCCGGAAACACTGACCCAATCGTACGAACAATATTCCAGACACCAAAACAACACATTCATACGTACCTTTCTTACTCTAAACACCATAATGCCTCACTGTCTCTATGTAAATACTAACTAGTTCCCATTTTTACATTTCATTGTCTGTCGGGGCAGGGAAAAAAATAACAATTCTAAAAAACTACCCCAATGAGTATTTACAATGTGAATACAAACCTATCTACAAGAAACTAAAGAAAATATTGTTAGTAATAAAAAAACCCACAATCACTAAATGTGGCAGAAATATCAGTTCACCGGCCGAAATCAATGCGGGACTATGAGTATAAATCATTCATTCATCCGAAGCATACACACTGACACGCACTCATTCAAACACAACAACAAATACGAAAACACTCACACGAAACGAAAGACGCCCCGCATCCACCTGTGAACAGACATCACTAACCACCTAACGAGGGAGGGGATGGGGAATTAAACTTAAAGAAAAATACGAAAATAGCTGTTACAACTATATTTTAAAATTAATTCTTTCCATTTATATCCGTTTGGCGTGCACGTTCGTGTGCACGTTCGTATAACTGTTTCTACCGTTGATGGGTTAATGATACTTCTAATTAGTTTGTTAGTGGGTTATTTTCTAAAACTACCAGTTCTATTTGTTGAAGATAAAAATAAGACTTATATTAAAATATTAATATCAGCTATAATTCCCAACAAAGGTTGCTGTTAGAAGTGATGTGGTGTTAGTTGTTCTGTTTTTATCTGTTTATATCCCTGAGATGAGGTATTATGATTATTTACCTTATTTACATTATTCGGACTGTTATTCGCATCTTCATTGCCATATTCACTACGTTTCGGTCTCTATATCCCTGAGATGAGGTATTATGATTATTTACCTTATTTACATTATTCGGACTGTTATCCGCATCTTCATTGTCGTATTCACGTTTCGGTCTCTATATCCCTGAGATGAGGTATTATGATTATTTACTTTATTTACATTATTCGGACTGTTATTTGCATCTTCATTGCCATATTCACTACGTTTCGGCCTCTATATCCCTGAGATGAGGTATTATTTAACTTATTTACCTTATTTACATTATTCGAACTATTATCCGCATCTTCATTGCCATATTCACAACGTTTCGGCCTCTATATCTCTGAGATGAATTATTATGATTATTTACCTTATTTACATTATTCGGACTGTTATCCGCATCTTCATTGCTATATTCACAATGTTTCGGCCTCTATATCCCTGAGATGAAGTATTATGATTATTTACCTTATTTACATTATTCGGACTGTTATCCGCATCTTCATTGCCATATTCACAACGTTTCGGCCGTTGTACGCTCCGGCCTTGTTCAGGTGATTGGAATTTCAAATCGAACCATTTATTTTTGTCCACCGGGGTAGATTATTTTAGTTCTATGTGCTATGCCTCTTCCAGATGTCTCAGTTATTTCCCTTTAATTCAACGTTTTGGGTCTAGTCACTCGATCTGACCAACGCTTTTATCTACTGGGCCATTCCAATCAGCTGAAGAAGTACGGAGCGTACAATGGCCGAAACGTTGTGAATATGGAAATAAAGATGAGGATAGCAGTATAAATGATTTAAATGTCCTGTTTTTGATAGAACTTTCTTCGATTAAGTTTCATCCATTTTCCGCAAGCGCAAACACTGTTATGCCCCCCCCCCAAAAAAAACTATCATCAGTGTGTTTATTTCTTTCAGCCAATCATTTAACGAGAATAATATGCCTTATAAGAGTCCAAAATATCTTGTAGACAATTAGACGTTTAGTAGTCGCGATTTTATAAATATTTAACAGAAAAATCGTTAAAAATTAATTATTTCACAAGAGACATGCAATCATTACTGCTATATCTGCAACTACCCAATACTCTCTTCCCAGCCTTTACTCGAGTTCTAAACGCCTACGTGGACTTGTAGGCTATGAATTATTTTCAGCCATAAGCCTCTTCTCGCATGCCTATCTCTATAAAAAAGTTTCTGAAGAAATACGTTCCCTAGTTTCATTAGATTAGACTGATGAGAATCTCCATGCCATATATACAGACAAACCATTCCTATTTTCCTTTGCATTCCATTTACAAGAAAGAAGTTCAATTCGAAGAACGCCGAACCTTTATGGAACATGCTCCCGAGAGGATGCTTTCCCGAACACTTCGTCCTTCACTCTATCACACGTATCCTCATAATCTGCATTTACTTCCCTCTTCCCTCTCCTCCGTCCATGCAACAAAAGCTGTCAACCTTGAGTGGCTTTTGAGCCCTGCATTAGGTGAAGACTTATTACAATATGTGTTATATATATAGAAATAAAGTGTCTCTGCCGATACTGCGGTTTGAACACGGATCGCCAGAGAGCAAGCACGATCGTCCCCATTTTGAATTACGTGGGTCACGTGACAATAAAAGAAATGTATATATGGGAATTAGCGTGGCGTCTAACTGATCACTATTTCTATTCTATCTTCTATTACTATTTACGGGTCGAGATTCTCTATATTACTTCTTTATACTGATCACTGTACGGATTACTATTCGGATCACTATTTGGTGGTTACTATTCGAACAAGTGTTATCGAGTAAGTATTATTAGTGTGAGTGTTATTCGGAGGCGTCTGACACCAGTATTGCTCATCGGCGTTACCATAGTTGTATCTGGGCTTACAAAGTCTCTATTACAGCTAGTATTACGAAAGTGAATATTCGTTGACATCACAAAAATATGTTTAGGGCTAGTCGTTATCTATCTTACATATACTTATAATCTGCGTTTACTTCCCACGTCTTACATGCATAAAACAAACTAATTCATTAATTTTCTATCTTGAATGGTTCCCGGCGAGAAGATTTATTTAAAAAATGTAATGGAAAAATAATTTATCTTAAAATGACAATATTTGACTAGAGATTTTTGTTGTTGTTGTTGTTCTTACGTTTTCTTTGCTTATTCTATAATCAGTATCATAGCCGAGGATAGCTGGCTGCTAGCTGGAGAAACGGCCAATTAAGAGTCCACGTCCACGTCTCCCACTTCGGATGATCGACCCCGTATCTATCGACGAGCCCCAAATCGCCGATCAGATCAACCTGGCTACGATCGCCCGATGCCTTCCCCTCTAGCTCCCCAGGCCCCTGCCTATCTATCCAGGACGGCATTACAGTCACCCATGCTATAGTGGGAAGAAAGATTCTGATTCGTTTATTTGGTAGTGGGAAATCACGATGCCTTTAATTAAGGATTTGGCAGAGTTCAAACTGTTTAGGGTTATAGTGGATGAAAAAATAGGATTCAGTGTGTGTGTGTGTGTGTGTGTGTGTGTGTGTGTGTGTGTGTGTGTGTGTTAAATAACCCTTACCTTCTGGGTGACGGCGATCATACCTTTTCCCTTGCCTTTTTCTTTTTAGCTGCCTTTGTTATTTGTGGATAGCCATATAGTCCTGTGGATGGTAGTGCCGTAAATACGAGTCCATTTCTGCACGGTTTGCAATTTTTGACTGGTTATCACCCAAGGCTAGACAGCCCGATCGACGCTGCTATTTATAGCTTAGGCATGGTGAGAATAAATCGATTAATACGTTTCTCAACGATTTTTTGGGGGGTGGGTGGAGGTCACACAACTGACGAGCTCGAAATTTGAGTTCCGTCGCGTACCTTAAGGGCAAAGGCGATTGTGCCTCTCCACAGCTTCCTTTTATTTATTATTTGTCCATTGCCACGCATTCTTAAAAAAGATAGTGGAGCGGCGCCACGTTGCATTCTCCAAGTTTTCCTTCTCTTAAGACTTGATACCACTCAAGATTAAAGAGTCCAGTCTACTTTGCTTTTTCACCCACAGCTTGTCCAAGGGAGATGGGTTCATGACTTTGCACAGATCCTTTATACCTAGACCCTAGCCCAGAATTTGAAGTTTGCTCTCCGATTCCCCTCTCTGCGCCAATATTAAGATTACAAAACCAAAAACAAAACACAGTATTTATTTATTTCATAATCATTTTACACCAAGCGAGGCAATAAAGCCACTAAGATGCAAAGGGGTACTGACTGTTAGAGAGCATGAGAAAAATACTTTTAAGGAGAGAGAATAATAAAATTAGGAAAACAGAAGATAACAATTGACATTACACTTAAATTTATTTGAGAACCCATTAAGAGTTGTCAGTAGTTGTCAAGTAGTCGCCGGAAAGGACTATGATAGCATCTGTAGCGAGTTCTAAGATGTACCGTAGCAGAACGCATACATCGGTGTTTAAGTTCTTTTGCTGAGCCTTCTAAATTGACGTCATAATATAATATTATTATAATAATATAATAATCATCATGTTTTTTAGCGTTCAGTCTGACCGAATCTTAGAATAAAGAACCTACTCAAATTTCAGTAAATAGTGTTTTACTGTATTTTACGTGAAAGATTTAATAAAATTTAATTAAAAGTAATTATATTTAACATCTTAAAATTAGCTGCGGGTTATCAACGAGTGATAAACAAAAGTTTGCATCGTTTTAACATAGCGACGAAATTATGTACAAGTGCAGACGATAGTCACGATTTTTCAGACGACGAGGATGCCGATGTTCGTGAATAAACTTTTAGCATTTGAATTTTCCGTGTTGCTTTAGGTTTTCTCCGTGATTTTAATCGTATATCTTTTGATTTTATTTCATTAAAATCTTTGACTAACTCACTTTTAATTCTGAATTTGAGATTTAACATGTAGGCACGCGTAATACGCAAATCCTATTATACTGGGTGATACACCATGAAAAGTTACTTTATTTGCTTAAAGTTCTTTTCAGTTACTTTGCGGAAAATAAGTCAACGTTCACACGCAACATATGATAAATACATCAAAAGTAAATTACAAAAATTAACACAAATAAACGTGGTGATATGAAAAAAAGGAATCGAAATGTTTCCTCATTTCTTTTGCCGTTTTTATAAATACGAGAGTCATTCAATAAATAAGTTGAATTTTTCGGTATGGGGACTTCTAATACAGATAGAAGCTTACTTTTTTTTAAACGTAGTCTCCCAGCACTGTCACACTTTTCCCATCTGTGCACAAGCTTCCGTATTCCCTCAGCGTAAAAATCTTTGGACAAATGTCTCAGCCAGTCGCTCACAACACTTTTGACTTCATCGTCACTTTTAAACTTCGTGCCTCTCGTGAACGCTTTCAAGGGACCAAACAGGTGAAAGCCTGAAGGGGCAAGGTCTGGGCTGTAAGGGGGATGAGGGAGCAGTTCCCAGCCCAGCTCGTTGATGGTCTGCACCGTTTGGGCTGCTCTGTGAGGCCTTGCGTTGTCATGATGCAAGATGACTCCTTCTGACTGATGACCCCTGCGTTTGTTCTTTATGTCTTACAAAGTCCTTGCAACGTCATCCACTGTCACCGTTCTGTCAGACTGAATGAGGTCATTGACTGATTCGATCACCTCAGGAGACCTCACTTATGTAGGCCTCCCAGGCCTGTCTTCATCCTCAACACTGCTCCGTCCTTCTTTAAACAATTTAGCCCACTTGTAGACATTTTTTTGGCTGAAACATGTGGCACCATACACAGTTGATATTCTCCTATGAATTGCAACTGGTTTTCACCCTTCAGCAACCAAAAACTTGATAACTGACCGCTGTTCAATCCTGGAGCATGCTTCTTGATCGGCCATCTTTGTTAGTCGCCAAAACTCTCAAAGTTTTTTTTAATGTGCAAAAGAAATTAAATCCATGTGAAAAAGAAGTAAAACAAAAAATAAAAAAATAAAAAAGAGTAAGCTTCTATCTGTATTAGAAGTCCTTATACCGAAAAATTCAACTTATTTATTGAATGACCCTCGTATTTTCACGATAATTTTTCTATTTCGCTTTCCTCGTTGGAACCGGAGGTTCACAAATTTAAAGACAGTACTAGATTGGCAGTTAAGTGTAATACTTTCCCAGTTGAAATTGTAATTATTAACCATAATTTCCATTTAGATTGCTACTTCTCCAGGACTTCTCGCGTGAGAAACTCTCTTTCGGTTTCTTTCTTTCCTGTCAAGGTCTTCTTTTTCTATGCACCATGTCTCTTTAGGACGTTGGCGATCCTGGCTTTAAACAATTTCCTATCATTTGTAGCTCTTAACTAGGACCTTCAAAAATTTAAACTCAGTGTCAATCGCTATCTCCTGTTTACTTGAAATCTGTTCGTTTATTGACCTCCCTGTTTTTTTCACACTCACTATCTCCTTGCATCTTAGGGGTTTATCTCCTTGCTTTGGATGAAATGATAAAAAAATTATATTTTTATTTCTATCATATATATATATATATATATATATATATATATGTATATATATATATATATATATATATATATTGTGAGTGTATTTAGGCAGCATTTTTTCATTGATGTATGTTTCATTAAATAATATAGAAGATTTTTGTCTATTTATTTCATGCAAATTCCTTTCATATCGTCTGATAAGCTTAATAACATTATCATTAAAAGGAGAAAGAAAATCACAATATTGATACATGTTTTTTTTAATACTAACTAAGCATTCGGCTTACATAAGCCATCATCAAAGATGACACTTCCAGCTATAAATAGGAGCAAGTTCTGCCTTTTGGGGAGGGAAGTTTCCAGCAGTCACCTCTGACAGTCGGACCAAACATTCTTACAACTCTCGTTTGTATATGTTTGTATTACTGCTTCAGTTAATATATTTTTTTAAACTCATTTCCTCTCTTTGTGCCTTCATTTCTGGCCCTAACAAAACCACAACACACACACACACACACACACACACACACACACACACACACACACACACACACACACACACACACACATATATATATATATATATATATATATATGCCATAAAAATATAAATTTTAATCATATGTATACAGTGTCCTCCCAAAATGACACAATTTAAAATGTGTATATCTGAGCAATTACTGTTCCAAGGCAAACGAAATTAAATATGCTTCATGTTAAACAAGAGAAGATTAATTTCTCAAGAGTTGAACACGATATACAAAGGAATGCAGATTTTATAACCGATTTCACAAAGCTTAACAAATGTTCCCTATGCGGTCCACCTCTGACACGACACACGTCAAATTGGTGGTGCAGCTTCTGCCAGACACGCTGTAGCATACCTTGAGTAACATTCTCTAGAGCCTCTGATTCTCTGCTTAAGTTGCTCTAGGCTTGTAAGAAGAAGGGTGATACAGGCCTGTCCTTTCACATAGCCACATAGAAAAAAATCACAATGTGTCATATCAGAAGAACATGGTGGCCATTTCAACATCACATTGTCATTTTCAATGTCACGCCATCTTCCTGGTAGATTCTCATTGAGATAACTCCACACAGTCAGCTTAGTTTTTACGCATTTTCTTAAAATTTGAGATCGTTTCAGAATTGGTTATGTTATTAGACTATAAATTTATGTCATTTTTTTAGAGGACAACATATATATATATATATATATATATATATATATATATATATATATATATTCATACATGTTTCATTAAATAATATAGATAAGTGTTGTCTATATATTTAATATTGTCTGGATATATGATGAAATATAGTCTTAAAATGTGCTATATTTATGGGATAAAGTGCTCAATATCAGAGGTAGAGCGTGTGTAAATATAACCACATCAATATCTACAAAACTAAAATAATAATCAGTCTATTTCTAATCAAACTATACAGCCATGATAACCAATGACGATAACAGAGAGCGCTTGGCAAAACATCATGGACTATATATATATTAAAGAAAAATAGACCACTTTAAGGCTCGATGTAAAAATTTCTTTCACCATAGCCCTTTTAAACGACGCTGGATCATCAGACTACACTTCCAAAAGTTGAAACGATAAATAAAATGAACATTTAAACTTTTGACGTGTAGTATTAAGTTTATGTCATTTAACAGAGAGGATAGTGAGGAATGGTGTGAGAGACATGATCGAGTTTAGAGATGGTTTATTTTAATATTTCTGTCTGTCATACTTAGTTTTAGGGGAGGAGGTGCCAAACATTGACTAATTTAATCAGTTAATTTAACGGATGTGATATATTGAAAGGGAAGGGAAGAAGAGAAAAAAGAAAAAAGAAAAAAGAAAAAAAAGAAAAAAAAAAGAAGGGGGAAGTAAAGAGAAAGAAGCTGTCATTAGGCTTTATCAAGGGAGAAGAGGAGTGGTAATTTATAGCAATTTATGTAAAATATATATATATATATATATATATATATATATATATATATGGTATGGTGGACTCTCTTATCATGAACGGTAAATGAGGGTCAGCTTTGAATAGTGACTTTTGTTTTAAACTTATGCACGAAAATCAGTTAAGAGAAAGACATATTTCATTTGTGCTTTCTTAAGTGTGATACTTAGTCAACTCTTGCTGCGAGCGACAAAGCCACACTGACATGAAATTTGTTAAAGCAGGATTTTGATGGTGTCTCTGCTTCAGAGCTTGACGAAGCTGATCACGTTGCTTCCGTCTACTGTATTCAAAACCCTTTCGGTTTGATGCTTGTGCTTCACAGGTTTTCAGATCAAATTTGAGACGTTTCAAGTTGCCTTTCAATTTGTCTTTGTAGAGTAAGAATGGACGTCCGGCTGAACGCTGGGAGTTTGACAGTTTTCCATCCAGCACCTTTTTTGGAAGCCTATGCTCATCCATTCTCACAACATGACCATCCCACGTAAGTTTTATCTTTGCTAGAACTGTTTCAATGCCTGAGATGTTGCTACATTTCTTTAGTATTGCACAATTCTTGACGCTGCCATCCCATTTTATATCACATAGGGCACGAAGACAGCGCATATGAAAGGCGTCAAGTTGATTTATGTACTTGCGGTACATGGTCCAAGTTTCAGCATCACAGAAAAGGGTTGAGAGAACGACTGATCTCTATATGTCGATCTTTACTCCGAGAGACAGATCTTTCGTGTTCCATAACCTATATTTAAGTTTAACGAATGCTGTGCTGGCTTTGGCTATTCTGGATTGGATTATATATATATGGATGTAATTAACAGATACATTCTTGGCGGCTATGAAAACCCCAGGAATTCAATATTTACTGAAGTCCCCATAACAGAATACAGCTCACAGATGAAGCTATGTTTATGACAGATGAAAGAATTATTAGACAAGAGTAATAGCAATATTGATATAACCGTTACCTAAAAGTGAAACATTCAGTCTTCATTAAGTGTAAAGTTTGCGTTACCATCGGTTGAAATTTATAAAAGCAAATAAAATTCAAAAAATTAGTTTTCACACGCTTACTGGTCTTGATCTTTCTAGTATAGATGGGAGTTTCCTTCCTAAATTTTGTTTAACCCTTTTCCTATGGAAAGCGGATATATTCGCTCAAAATGATATTACCGTTAACTGCGAGAAGCGGACATTTTTTTTCTATTTTTTTGGTTGACGATTAATATCGTTACAAGAATGACCTTCACATTTAATTACCACTCCTACCTGCTCTTTCTCCAAACATTCTGTAACCCCTTGCGTGCTAGTGATTTCCAGCCTTGCTTGGTGTGATATGCTTAAAAAAAATTGGTTTAAGCAATGTGGAAACTCAACATCATGATTATATTATTATTCTTCTATTCTAGATACATGCGCAATACATTTTAGTTGTTATTGCTGTTGAAACTTTTCAAGTGATATTATTTTTTTTTTGTTTGCAAAGTTCCTTCGTTTGTTTTTCTGCAGCGTCAGTTTATGAAATTCGATAAAGGATATTCTTCTTTAAGGCATACAAGGTTGATTCGTTTGAAATCATTCATAAACGGTTGTAAATAGCGGAAAAAGATTGTATATAGCTGATAGTTTAGACAATTCTTACCAGCTACGACATATGAGGCTTTGGATATGTCAATGCGATTCCTAAACATTAGAATTTTTTTTCAACACGACGGCCCGTTTTGAAATCTCTCACAGTATTTAGAATTGCTGAAGTTATCGCTAACATTTTTGTCAAGATTTACAAATTCTTCGTTTCGTTCAATTTCGCAAACCAATCAATGTAATTTGTATAAGCTACCTGGTTTGGAAAGATACTTTCACAAAACCCAAAATTCGCTGTTTCAAAGTTCATTAAATTCATTTTTTAGAACTTCTTGGTAAAAAATATTTTTTAAGAAAATTTCTTCTTTTCTTTTTCATTTTTAAAAGCGAAGAATACATTCTTAGGATTTCTTACTCTTGAGCATGCAACATTCAACTGGCCATGCATAAACATTTATATCCGGAGTCAAATTCCAACTTTAAGTAGCGTTTGTCCTTGTGATTTGTTTATATTTCTCGCAAACACAGGGCCAACTGGAAATTGGAATCTTGTATATATAAAAACTTAAATATATACAAAGAACAATATTGCATTTTTATTAAATAAGTATTTGATATTTTAATCATTTAATATTTTTTTTAAATGGTGGGAGAATTTTTTATGTTAAATAATAAAACATTTAATTTTTCTTCCAAAATTTATAAAAAATTATTGTACTAAGCTACACGCCCGAGTATAAACAAATGTACTTTGTACTCCATTACATGTTTGTATTTCTCCCTAAAATTTGATTTCCATTGGTGAATGTATGGCTAGTTTAGATGGTGTGACGAACGGACAGGCTTGCAGAAGTCACATAATTTTATATGTAGATAGACGATTTCATGTAGTAACTAAGATTAACATTCTAATACTATGTCATCATAAGATGGCGTCTCGTACATACAAGTTGTGGCTCCAGCAAAAATGGGTAAATTAGCGAGCTTAGTTTGTGAGAACAAGACCAATCTTAATTTTCTGCTTTAACCGCCTTTTGACACAACGGGGAGATTTACTGTCGGAGCCCTGCCCTTGTTAAGCTAGACTTTTTTGTTTACCTAGTTGAATGTAATTTTTGTTCCCATCCTGCTCTTGGCGTTCTCTTTTGTTATGATGCATGTCGAGGTTCGCAACATCCCCAGTTTATTTTTGTGTACAACCCCACTATCTTTATTTTAACTGCATTAGCCTTTGATAATTCTCCACGTAAAATATTTCGTCTCTTCCTTCTCCTTAACGAGTTAACTGCTTGATTCTGTTTAGCGGCAGAATAGAATGGGCACACTTATTTTTCTGTGGGTACGGGTTCTACTAACACATTTTAATTTTGGTTTGAATGTTTTATGGTATGTGGTGGTTTGAATAGCGATCAATGAGTTATTGTGGTCTATGGGTAAATTGTAATGAATGAATGGGTCGTAAACAGATTAATTAAGTGTAGGAGAGTCAGTCACGACCGACTTTTTCCCGCCTACATTTTGGCATTCATTATTAAATGGCGACATTCAAATACGTAGCTGCGATCGAATAATAATATCCAACGATGCTACTAAATAGAAAAATACAATTGCGTTGTCGCTAAGTAAATTATTCGCAAAAAGACATTGAGCTACTTAAATACGCTGTCTTTATTGAAATATTAAATGGAGACAACAAAATACGATGTAGTAAGTATATAGAAACACCGACGATGTTATAAAATAGTGGCAATAGAAAACGATATCTATATTAGCGACAATCCAAAACAATGTTGCTGTTAAATACAGAAACCCATATATAATCTCGTTATTATACTGAGAATCTTAAAATTGATATCGTTATTAAAGTGGGTAACTCATATATGATTAAATTGATAAATGGAGAAATTCCAACGATAAGTTGTTATGGAAGAAGCACAAAAAACTCTCTTTAGTAAACGCAGACATTTAAATATTTTGTCGTTACTAAAGAGAGACCTTCAATTCCGATACCTTAATGTAATAATGACCGTCAATATCGATGTCGTTATCAATGGACTCAATTTCTATATATAAAACAGAGGACTTTGTACAATGTAAGAGAGAGTTTCTTAGCGTAAAAAATCGATAATTTAAAAAAAAAATCTATAATCGATAAAGCCAACCAAAAATCGATAAATTCAACTTTTTTCGTCCGATTTCGCTCAAACTCGGTATGTAGGTTATTTACATTATGACGAGCTCAACGATACCTCATTTTTTTTATATCTACGCCACAGCGTTTAGCGAAAAATCGCGGAAAACAAAAAATCGATTTCAACACAAATTTTAAATTAAAAATACCCTCAATTTTCATGGAGTCTAATACAAACTTCATTCAATTGTAGCCAGCAATATGTTAATGGTTTAATAGTCATTTAACTTGGTAACTGAGTCCACCCGCGAAAATAGCAAAAAATGACGATTTTGACTGGTTTCTTTCTTATCTTTCGTTGATTTTTCAACCAATTTTTATCAAACTTAGCAATTGCTTTATAAATGTACCATCTTTTACATCCCTGGTAGCACACTGACAAATTGAATTTCAAAAACTACAAAATAACTGTGGTCTGAAGTGGGTCTTCATGTTGCTTGTTTTGTCTCTTCAGGTTCTCGGCTAACTTCGATTGAATAAATACAGAGTTCTTCTGTTATATCAGTAACTGCATTAAATCAAAATATTTTTTAATGAAAGTACTTTAAAGTAATTGATGAAAATAGACTCTGTTACATCTAAACATGATGCTGTTTTTGCTCCATTCTAATTGAACGCTTTTTTCTGACCGAGCAGCTGGCTATGGCTGCTAGTTAGATATAATTTCGTTATTAAATAATGTCACTCAATACCGTCGTCTTTATTAAATAGAGACAAGAGGCATCATCAAATTGAGATTATGAAATATGAATTTCTTACTGAATATAGAAATTCAAATACGTTGTTGTCGTTATTAAATAAGAATGTTCAAATTCAATGTCGTTTACCAAAGGAAGACACTCAAATGTAATACCTTTGTTAAATGGAGACCCTTATATTACAATATCAACATTCAAAGCAAACACTGAAATAGATTATCGTTAATATAAACACTCGAATACACATTTATTTAAAGTATAATCTAAAAGACAATATAGATATTAAGTGGACAATTTCAAAAGGATAGTCGCTTTTAAAAAGGGACAATCATTTACGATGTCGTCAGTAAATGGAGATACTGAAATACTCAACACTGAGGCATTGTTATTACATTGAGACGCCCACATCGATGTCTTCCTTGGATAGAGATACTTATCAACAAGAGACTCATGAAGAAGAAACAGTCAACTCCACTGCTGAATGAAATGTTATATTTTGATTAGATTTTAGAATACTTCTTTCGCTAGCACAATGAATGTTAAGATGTCAGTGTCGCATTTTCTATCCAGTTATAACGCTTCGCAAATATTTGAACTTCTGCACCTGCTTGACATTTATATCCGTAACTCGTAAATCTCATCGTTGGCGTTTCGTTCAATATCGCAAACCAATCGATGAAATTTGAATGAGCTGATTTGTTTTGAAAAATATTTGACAAAAACCCTACTTCGGGTTTTCAAATTTCTTTAATTAATTTTTTTAGAACAACTTGGTAAACAATATTTTTTAAGAAAGTTTCTTCTTTCCTTTTTCATTTTTAAAAGCGAAGAATACATTCTTAGGATTTCTTACTCTTGAGTATGCAACATTCAACTGGTCATGCATAAATATTTATATTTGGAGCCAAATTCTAACTTTTTAAAACTTTTGGCCTTGTGATTTGTTTATAATTTGCGCAAACACAAGGCGAACTGTAAACTGGATTCTTGTATATAGAAAAAAATAAATATATACAAAGAACAGTATCTGTCTATATTTCTGAGATTAGGTATTATGTACAACTAATTACATTATTCGGGCTATTGTTTTCATCTTTTTCGCCATGTTTATCACAACGTTTCGGCCGTTTTACGCACCGGCCTTCTTCAGGTGGTTGGAATGTCGAACTGAACCCTTTATTTCGCTCACCGGGGTAGACTGTTCTAGTTCCACGTGCCATGTCTAATGGATGTCAGTTATCTTCTGCTAATTCCCCTCTCAAAGTTCTCCACCGCCTTAACCATATTGAACTCACACTCTTTGGGTCTTGTCACTGGATCTAACTAATGCTTTTATTCACTGTGCCATGTGTCCTTGAGGCCATCTGTGTATGAATTTCTTGGTATTATAAACCTAATGTCTTCAGCAACCCTTTTTACAAGTATTCATATTGCAATTTTTAATGTTATCATTGCTTTTTTTACCAGAGCTCATATTGCAATTTTTCTTGTTATTATCGCTTTTCACTGAAACTCGTTATTACTAGTTCCTGAGCCGACCAAGCATAGAAATGAATACAATATGGGAACCAGTAATAAGGAGTGCCAGAGAAAATCGATAATAACAACGGCCGAAACGTTGTGATAAATATGGCGACAAAGATGAGGAGAATAGTCCGAATAATGTAAATAGTATACAAAGAGCAATATTGAAGTTTTATTAAATAAGTATTCGATGAAAACTTTTCGTACTAATCTATACACCCTAGTAAAAACGAAAGTTCTTTGTATCCATTTACCTGTTTGTTCTTCTCTCTGTTAAAGCGCCTCGCAAATGAACTTCTGCACCTGCTTAACATTTATATCCACAACTCGCAATTCGAATCGTTGGATTTTTTTCTCTTGTTGGTTGCCAAATCTTCTGTCTACTTGCGTTTCACTATTAGTCATTTTTCCCATTTTTTTCCTCTGCCCGATCCACGAGGATATTTAGTCTACTTTCCGAATCGACCACCAGCATATTGTCATCTGCGTCTCTTATATCGTTAGGTCTAGGCCAACCGTTAAGAAATCCTGCTAGGGTCTCCAGTTCCCTTAGGGTAACGTCGCCGTACAGGCTGAATAAATTTGGGGAGACGACATATCATCCTCTCATGCCCCTTTCTATTTTTGTAACGCTACACAATTCCTTTTCTATCCGTGTTCAGGCAGTTTGCTTCTCGCATAGGTTCTGGATTATTTTAACATCTTTTTGAAACAGATTTATTAGTATCCCTAGCAGATCAAATAGATCCTTGTGTCTATTGTCAAGATATTAAAAGCAAAATAAATAACTAGATTGACATGTTCGTGTGAGTAGAAGACAATGAATTGTGTTAAATGGTAAGAATTTTGTTTTTGTAGCTGCATAATTCATATTCGATCAGTATGCAGGCATATTTCCCTGAGTATAATTTCGGGAATAATTCTAACATTTTTTTTCCAAATAGATAGAACTTCTTTAGCGGTTCAAATAGATCTTTGCGTTTGTACCTTGTCAAATGCTTTTGCGTAATTTATAAAACATAAATGCTCATACTTCTGCATTTCTGTTGCTATCTCATATCAGTGACAAAAACGATTGGTAGAAATATACAAACGTGTCTCAATCCTGTTATTGTCTATACACGGGCAGTAATTTATAAGGTTATCAATGGGAATGCGAATTTTGGAACACACTGTATATTGGAAAGTATGTCGATATTAAAATCTCACCCCGCTCCCAGAAAAGTGGGATAAGCTTCATCTCACCAGATGTACAAGTTGAAAATATTACAATGCTCATAAACCAAACTATACAAACCAAGACACAATTTATAACAAGATAAATCTTCAGCCTGGAAGATGTCTATATTGAAAAATAGTGAAAAGGATATAAGTATTTTGCACAATTATGATCGGTGAACTTTTATCAAAAGTTTTTCTGAAATCGATGTCTGCCGACTATTGGTTTATTAGTCTTTGGGCCATAAGATAGACACTACAAAAGTGACCCTGAACAATGTATCGATTTCATCCGTTAGTTGAGGTCAGCGGAACTGTGTATTACATATAGCTCAGTGTTCAAAGCAATGTTATTACCATTCGCTATTGATTGATTTGTTGTTTTTTTGTGTGTTTTACATCTTATAATCAACTTGTGGGGTATTTAATGTCGAAATATATTTGGGGTTTTTAAATTAATATTACTTTTTGGTGAGTGAAAAAAACATTGACATTTTCTGATATCAACAATGATTTTTCGAGATAACAAACTTTTCAATAATAATTGGAAGACTTGGAATGATTAAATAATAATAATAATAATAAACTCATTAAAACATTTACAGAAAACCTTTTCTACTGGAGAAACAATAAACTATGTTTAGGATCAATGCACGGAGAAAGTAACATACTCTCCCAGTGAATTATGCTCTATAAGTTTCTGAGAAAAAAAAAACATTTGTTTACCTCAAGTCTTAGTTAAAAAGAAATTATTAAAGGATTGTATCCCACAGCAAATGGAGAAAACAGGAATTGCTACTGTTGGAGTTTTATTCTAGCTGCTGAGGATCAAAACATATCCTACAAGCCACTTATGTTTATGAATAGGACAAATAAAAACATGACACTCTTTTATCGACACGGAAGAAGCCTTTGACTAATATCTGACTGACCTAACATATTAAAAAATCAATAACGACAGGGTGTACTAAAAATCTTGCAACACAAAGTCTGGCAAAAACATACACTTGTGAAATAGCAAAAAATCGTACGACCCGTATAGCAATCGCTATCACTTGACTTAAAATATTTTTGCCCTTCCTTGCCTTTAAAGGAGTGCTCTTTGCTGTGCTGATGTTGCTACATGCCTTGCTTCTTACCTATGGAATTTTTTCTATGCTCTATACTAAAAATTAAATCTGTTACGAAAAAAGAACTAAACAAAATGAACACAAAACGATCAGCTTTAAAAAAGTACTCGTAACTGGAAAAACCGAATGAAAAAAGAATGTTAACAAAAAATACTTTTTCACACCGAACCCAGTTCTGCGGAGTCAGAATCAACGTTGAGTTTAAGCAAGCGAATGAGCTAATTGGAATAAAGTGCCATGAAGATTTAAATTTTTCCCACTTGTGACGAATGCAGCTATCGATTTTTTTGCATGCTAGCATGCTAATTAACATTCGTGTCAGTCAGCTGTTGGCTCTCACGCAGGCCAATAGAATCTTCCTGCCTATTCAGGGCAGCCAGCTATAGGCTCTCACTCTGGCCAGTAGAAAATGGCCGCAAACTACATGAAAACTACCGTAGAATCATGAAAAAAAAATCGATTATTTCCACTATCGATGGGAGTTGAGAAATGCAAAGTCAGTCTTGGCCTTTTTGCTAACTTGGAGCATGGGCATGTAAATTGTGGTGCAAATCCGTCGAAAATTACAGCTCTGCATTCGTTACACACACACACACACACACACACACACAAACACACACAAACACACATACACACACACAAACACACATACACATACACACATACACACACACACAAACACACATAAACACACACACACACACACACACACACACACACACATCCTGCCTTTTAGAGATAGAGATTAGGTTGTATCTGAAAATGATGACGTTTTTTGAGGAAACATATCAAACAAAAGTAAATTAAATTTATTTAAATAAGGATTTACCAAGCATAGCATAGGTGTGATACAAGGGCAATTGTTTTGAGCACCCAGTAAAGATCGAACTCATTCTTCAGTTGTAATTAATCTGGGAGACAATCTTACTAACCATTACACGTCGAAGTGCCAAAGTGAGTTACAAAGCCTAGGTTATATGTGGAACAAAGCAGTAATTACGTATCACCCAGTGAGGCTATAACTCGCTACCCAGTCGTAACCGATCTAGCGAGACAAGTTGGTAATCAAGACACTAAGGGCCCAAATTACTGATTTACTAAGAGTTTCGTAGACATGATACAAGTTATCATGTATGTAGCACTGAGTGAGAAACGAACTCACTACTCAGTGGTAATTGATCTAGCAATGCTAGGTTGCTAAGCATTTTCTCACGTCGTAGTACATACATTTATTTACATATTAGAATGTTCGGAAAATAAATAGATTTTACTAGAATTGTTATAAAAACAGATGTTAAATTTATTTGAATATTTGTCTGTTAGGAAAGTAATGGCGTTTTTCAAGAGAGAATATGAAAATAAATTTAAGTTGAATTTATTTAAATTTTAGATTTTATGAGAGAGATTAATGCCTTGAGATACGAGTTTAATTCGTTCCAAGACCGAGCTCGTAACTCAAAAGACTTGTATCTCAAATCAAATTTTCCCTATTGAAATTAATAGGAATGTTTCCGATCCGTTCCAGGCCTCTAGAAATCACCCTTATTTTCCTAAAAATCACCCTTATTTTTGTATTTGTGGGTTTCTTACAAGAAGAAACGTGTCAATAAACAAGAAATGTACTTTACAGACAATGAAATAAAAGAGAAAAGACAAATTGTAAAGAAATAAACTGTACTAAAGAGTTCAGAAAAGTCATAGATCAAATGACGGAAGGGGAGAGAAAGAAAGAAAAAAAGAAAGAGAGAGAGAGAGAGAGAGAGAGAGAGAGAGAGAGAGAGAGCAGCAACTTCTTAACTAGCTTAGCAATGGCTAGCCTAATCTACGATACCGAAGATAAATTTTATCTTTTCATTTAAAAAATTTTCAAACATTTACATTTTCTCCATTACTATAGCTTTTTTTTTTTTTTTTTAATTTTTTAAATTTTATATAATTTTTATTTATCGGTGATGTAGAACTGCTTCGTCAAATCCATTATTCGTAGGTCTTTCTCATATTCTTGCTTTTTATAATTTCCCGCTTGACCTGAAAGGAAATCATATGTTTCGGCTTTTCAACACTGCTCTTTACACTTACTTTCTTCGGATCCATGCTGTCACTAAAGGAATTTTTCAAAATAACGGCAAAATAAGACACAGCACAACACAAAATAGATGCTTCCAGAGCGAGGTGAACACGAGTACTGAGAATGGAAATACTCTCCAAGGTTGGCGCTCGCTGCACTAACCAGCGGCTGCTTCAATGAAACTCGCTTGTATCTCAAAATTCGGCTCGTGCATTAAGGAAAAGAATCGACCGGACTCCGGCTCGTATCTTAAAGAAATCGTGTCGGTACTCTCGTATCTCAAGGCATTACTGTATACGTTAATTTTAAATATTTATGAACTCTAAACGGCTCTAGACCAACGGGAAGTCGCATTTTCGATACTAAGTGTAAAGAAAGCATTTCTTTTCTCCGAAAAGATGTTTGAAAGTCAGCTTTCAATCCCTTCCTGGTCGCTGTATATTCTATTACACCCGAAAGTCGTCAAAACAATGAAGATCTGTAAGTTAGAAAAGGAATGAGTATTTTCGATGTGGAAGAACTTCCTAATCTATAATCTTTCTTTTTAACTGGATTGTCACCCTGGAGAAGAACAGCTTTTCTGTTTACCATATCAGGACACATTCGACGTAGAATTTTGTTTACCCGATCGCGTTACCGACAATAAATGTGGGCAGTGATAGACAATTCACGTACCAGGAGCTCGTAATGGATGACACTTATATTCCGACAGACGCTAAAAATGAACTTCTGTGGATGGCGTCTTGGGCATGGTGCTGTCCAGCTGCTCCTTTTGTGATAGCCACTACCTATTTTGTTTACTCTTGATATCTATATCCCATTTTTCATCATGTGAAACAATGCGACTCGAAAAACAAAGGGTGCTATTAATCCGACGCGAAAATGTAAGGTTGATATTACTTTTTTAAAAGCCATTTCAGATGGTTCAAATTTGTGTACTCTCTTTGCAAGTTATTTTAATTAAATTCTGAAGCGCATTATGAACATTAAATTGTTGGATAAAAGAAATTCAAACGTGCTTCTGTCTTAGTTGGTTGTTTCATAATTCATAGCGATGAAATACGTAATTACATTCCAAATAATCTAATACATCTATAAATCGGCTGTTGGCATTAATTTGCATTAATAAGTCGATGTTCATTATATTCATTTAAATAAAGTAACATGTCTTCCTTTTATTCTATTCGGGTTGGTTCTTGATTTAGCGTATAGAGTGATTTTCCCCATTTTATTGATATCGAGTACATTTTATTTACTTTCGTTTTAACCTAGTAATGGAACTCGAAATTGTCGTCTGCCAATCGGCTTTGTATACTCTCGAGACAAAAGCTTAAAATGGTTACAGTAGCAGAAGATTAGTTGATACAGTTTTATTGTTTTTATTAAGTATTAGTAAAGAGTATTTTTCTCTTACATTCTTCATAGCAGTAAAGTTAAATATAAATGTATTTTCCACAGATAAATGATTGAAAACTAAAAGCAAAGAATTCTGCATCAAAGTGTCTGACAATATAAATAAGTCATACATTAATCGTACGTTCGTTTGTTGGCGGAATCATTGCCGGACATTCGGATACCCATCGAGATTTCCTTCTGTGTGAAATTGTTATACAGAAATGAAGTGTCGCTGCCGACACTTGAGTTTGAACATGGATCGCCAGTGAGCAAACAGGCGATCCCATTATTGAATTAAGTAGACTACGTGAGCATAGAGGGAACGCATATATGTAGAAAGTAGATGACGACTAACGAACGCTATTACTATTCTATCCTCTATTACACTTCGGATCTGCCCTTCTATTGAATTCTCTACTATGCGGACTGCTATTCTCTACTCTATTCACGATACTATTTCTCTATTCAGATCACTATACGGATTGCTATTCGAGCGAGTATTATCGATCAAGTAATATTATTGTGAGTGATATTCGAAGGCGTCTGACACCAGCATTGTTCAACGGCGTTATTATAGGTTGTATCTGCGATTACAAAGGCTCTACTACAACGAGCATTACGAAAGTGACGACGAGTATTCGTTGACATCATAAAAGAAATGAGTCCTATGTTGGATCTGAATGGACGACAACAGCCACCGCGTGGTAGTGTAGAAGGGTTCTGGGGATAGAGAGCTCTGGGTTTTCTTTGAGCTGCCTTCGTCTTCTGGTGTTTTCGAACGATGTTGCTTTTTTCGTGGATTGCTATTCTCCAATTGATTCTTTCTGAAACTTCCGTCTACCAATTGACCGGATCGATTTTCTGTACTCCCTCAAGGTGTTTTAATCCTTGAATATACGACGCGCGTCTTCACGTAGTCTCTTGCCAGATGTGAGCTGCAACAAGAGGATTTGTTTGGTTAGGCAAATGTCTGGCATTCGGGGAAGGTGTCCGGTCAATCAAATCGGTGGCGAGTCATGAATGTTTATAGGCTCTCCATCTTTGCGTGGATAATATTCAAATTGGCCACAGATTCTCGATTGGATTTAAATCAGGAGAGTTTCCGAGTCATTCGATAGTACTTTGATTTGCTCACTGGTAAGGTTTGCCATTGTGTTCGTGCAATTTTCGTAGGCTTCCTTGGATTAACGACAATTGCAGACAATGGCCGTAGGACAACTAATCAACAGTCCAGACACTATTGTGTCTGGGCGTGATGAAAATCTTATTCAATCACGGATGACGCAATATTTTTCCCGGCCAAATAAATTTCATCAAATAGATTCATATTACTGCACACCACCGCAAATGACCTAATCTGAGTAAAAAAAAAAAAAAAAAAAATAGAAATCGATTACACCCTGTCAGTCCAGTGGGTCTAACTCTGACCTTACGGTGAAAGAAAGGAAAATAAAGTGGTTGTTTCAATAAATTTGCACAAGGGTGTATTACAGTAAAAAGATTTTAAAATGGATTTGTATTATAAAAATATTTGCAACCCATTGCTAATGTGATAACATTATTAACACATGTATACTTTGCATGTGGGCCTAAGGGGCTCTGGATAGAGGTAGTACCTTCGATGCATGGCACGCTGCATTTTCGGGCCGGCGGGTTTCCTGCTCTTCAACCATCTCCTATTTTCTCTCGCATGATGGCTTCAAGTTGAACTGGTAAAACGTTTCAGCTGGCGGGATAAACTCCCAGGGCGGTAGGCTTCCACAGATGAACTACAACGGTCACATGCTCGCAAACAAGGCGAGACATCTAGTTGAAGGACATCGAGTGTGGTTTAACATTAACAGGTATGACCGACGCCAAAATATGTGTTATGGTCCAATATCCTAGCACCACGGTTATTGTCCTAGGTTAGGACCAAGGAAAAACAACACGAACACAAGAGTAGTAACAACAAAGATATATTAAACAGAATAATAATAATACAAGAAGTTGAAGGTGTTAGTATGACTGTCAGTTTGGGTTAGAGTGAACTACTATTGTCTAGACTCGTTCCGTCTCGACTCGTTCCACTTCGTTCTACCGTCTCTCTTGAGAGGCGCAGTCTTTATAGTGTCCGGGAGAGTTCATTGTGTCGTTACAGGTAAGATCCCATAACAATATGCTTTTTTGTTTGGCATTATTTATTTGCCAATAGTTGGGACCCTAGCAGGTGCTACCACCCAGGTTATGGTGGACCTGAGAAAACCAGCAATTTAGAGGTGGTTCTACACTCCTCAAAACCTCCTGGTCAGAGGCCTTGTTGTTGGATGTAGTTTATCGTCTTATCCAGTACGCGCATGTAGTTTATCGTCATACTCAGGACGTAAGCCGTCTCGTCTGTAAGAAAGGTGTTGTATGGTGAGAAACAATTCCTTCCCAGCAAGCCGGCGCAAACGTTTTGAACTCTGGAAAGTGAAGATTGGACAGCTCCAGTACATATATAGCAACAATACTCCATTTATATGAACTCGCCACAGAATGTCAGCGCCAATAAAAGTGTATAATAATGACTTGTAAAAAAACAATTACGTATTTGCTTACTTTTTTCTCACATAAGTAACCTGATATGCATGAAGAGTAACGAGAAAAACTGTGTTGGTATTTTGTGCAAATAAATGTGATTTTCGATTAGTCCATAACTGATTAATTATTTATACACGAGAAGTTTTGGCATGGATGTGCGTTGACATCTGATGATATCTCTCGTCATTTTCCGTGAATGACGTAATATTTGACGGCGCGGAAATGAAATGAAATATCAAGAAGAAAGTTAATGTTTTTAGTCAGTTCATCTATCAAATTAACTGTTGTCTCTCTAGTAACGACGGCCTTATCCCACATGTCGCAAGATTGCTTCACGGAAAAATGATTAGCCATATTTTCATATTTTCTATTTATTTGTTTCTCAGACGCCACCGTGTCATAAATTATATCCCAGGAACTTTAGATAGTAGCAAACACAGACTTAACTTGGCATTTCATTTTAAAATATGCAAAAAAAAGAAGAAATTTCTTGTTTACATGCAAAAAATAATATAATAAAATGATTACTCGCAGTATCTTGTCAGTTTTTTTAAATCAAACCTATATATATATATATATATATATATATATATATATATATATATATATATATATATATATATATATATATATATTTGTGTGTGTGTGTGCATCCTTAGATATTTATTATTAGAAATTATAAAAAAACATTTTTTAAATCGCTACACAAAAGCGTTCATGTTTCAATACTTTGATTGCACTTCTTCAGGCGATGGTAAGTAACATGAGATTAAATGATTTTAAGAAAATTACTAGTTATTTATCATAACCTGAAGAAATACAATCAAAGTATTGAAACCTGAAAGCTTTTGGCTTGCGATTTAAAAAATGTTTTCATCATAATCTCTTATAACAAAATAAAAAAAATATAATACTCGACATTTTATTGAGCACATTTTAAAAAAGTAAATGCTACTAACTGTGTAATTTTACTCCATTTGTTCTTTCTCATTTGTATATATATATATATATATATATATATATATATATATATATATATATATATATATATATATATATATATCTATTAAACAATAACAAATGTTTAAAAAAAATCTTCAGACATACCGGGTTGTATATTAATATTTTTATATTATTATTATTTCATTTATATATATATATATATATATATATATATATATATATATATATATATATATATATATATATATATATATATATATATTATAAAGAAGTTAATAGTCAGAGTTGAATTAGACCAGGAAGAAGCTGTATTAAAAAGTACTCAATGCACATGGAAAAAAGATAAAAAGTTAACATGTTTTAATTATATTTATAAATAT